>OW052112.1:0-600000 GCA_932526535.1 Caradrina clavipalpis | reverse complement strand
CTATGACACTCACAAATAACGTGGCTTTCTATGGGTAAAAGATTTTTCAAAATCAGTTCAGTAAATCCAGAGATTACAACCTCACAAACTTTACCTCTTTTTAATTAGTTTTTGATATGATTAATCATTGTGTACGGTAACGCGTAATGTAACGTACAAAACTTGTTTTTGTAAAAGACTTAATAATAATGTATGGGGGAGGCATATGTCCAGCAGTGGACGTCCTGCATCTGATATGATGGTGATGATAGATAGATAGACAAGGGGGAACTTGAACTATCAATATAATTTAACCAGAAGATTCTCGATCATGATCCAGAATAATACAAAAAAAAAATGATGTTAAGAAATTCGAATTATAATTTGAGCTTCATTCTTCTGGTGACAACAAAGTTGAAGCAAATAGAATGCTCAGCATACTACACTACCTTTTGGAAGAGGCAACTCGATTCAAATCTTTTTAATCGACTAAAAAAAAATTACCAACTTAGTATGTATACTAATTACCGGATTATCAAAAGTACTTTTTATTAATGGTCTTTTATTAGTAAATAATTTGACTCTAATTTTGGCCTATTTGAATAATGTGATAAGCTTAAGAACACTGTTCTATAATGACTAAAAATGAAGCATCATTTGGAAAAGTCAATCAAAATCTTGTATGCATTTTAGCATAGAAAATCTCTATCACCCCTTCTCACTTGAGAAAGTTAATCAAAGGTGCCGATTCCCTTGTTCACAAACTAAACTAAAATTAGAGAATTGACATCTCTTACTAACATACAGCGAACGAAAAGGACGGTAATACCTTAGAACTAAGTAAGAGATGTCAAATTAGTTTTGCCTTGAACTTTTCCGTGTTTTTAATCAACACGTTCTGACATGCCAATTATAATTGTATAGAGGTTTTTGTTCAACTAAAATTGACAAGTCTTATTCACGTCCGTCCCTTTCTTGTTTGATTGGAAAGAAAAAGATAGAAATAGTCTAAATTAAGTTTAGCTTGTGCATAACAGAATCGACACCAAAATCATGTATTCACTTAAGAATCCAAATCTCTCTCAGCCCTTCCCCAAATTCAAAAAGCCATTAAACAACCATCTTCCTATAACTTATCTACTACCTGTTTACCTGAAAACAATACCCTTACAGTCCCACTAGTACCTACCTATTACAGTTTGTTGACATTGAAAAAAACTTTACATAAACTTTCTACAAGTTGCAAACTTTAGGATTCAGTGGCTCGCGACGAGTTCACAACTTACTTAATGAGATCAGGTTGGAAGGTATGCAGAGGTGTGACGTCACGCGCCAAATGGGGGTACGTAGAGGTGCAGGGAAAGAATATTATTTAGTTTTTGTAAGAATATTGAACCCGATATTTGTTTAGTAAAGTATAGATATGGTTGACTAAATGGTGTTGATTTACGCGTCATGTTCGTGAACGGGTGCTGTCAGTTAGAATTGGTCATAACTGATGTATTGTATGATTGTTTTTTAGGTTATCTTGGATGTCATTGACGTCGTTGAAATAAAACATCGTGAGAAAACCTGGACTTGTGTGTGTAATATTAATCTGAAATCGCCAATCTGCCTTGAACAGGCGTGGTGATCAATGCTCGTGCCTGCTCTGTATGGGAAGAGGCCTTTGCCTTGCAGTGAAACAGTAATAGTGTTTTTTATTATAATTTTCTTTTGTTCACACGTATAGAGAAATTGACAGAAAGCAAAAATATTTCTACAACAGCGAACTTGTGTTAGACCCAGTTGTTAAATAAATAGTCAATTAGAATAATTAGAGATTTGATAAGTGTGGCTGTGTGTGTACATTGGCACACCTCTGCCTAACCCTTCGGGAAATACAGGCGTGATGGTATATATAAGTGTAAAATTTAGTTACGGCGGCGCGACGCTGCGTGTCTCGGGTTCGATTCCTGCACAGAACAAACAATTGCGTTTCCTACAGGTAGTTGTTTGAAATCTGGTTGTTTGTGTATGTCAGTTTATGTTTGTAAACGCATCCACAATACAAAAGAAATTCCTAGTCAGTGACAACGTTTAGAAAAAAGCACCTTCTTAGCTACACATTATTGTCCAGCAGTAACATTTTTATTGAAATAATTGGGAATTGAAACTAATAATAACAGCAATTCACCTTCTTCAGATAATAAAAAGCACGAAATAAAAGACATAGCCACTTATTTTAAGGCGAAACTTTCCCAGACATAAAAACTCTAGGTAGGTACTAGACATTCTAGAAAAATGTCTAGAATTTATGATTTAGGCTAACCGAGTAGGAAGCCAGTGTGCCTATCGATCTATATCATCCCAGTCTAGACGTTACAATCAGGTTGAGCTCAGTCGAGCGAGCAACTAAGATCAGTAATCCTTGAGATAATATTCTTATCAATTAGAATTCGCAAAACGACTGTAAAGATGATCGAAAATGCGATGAATACTGATTTAAGTTAAGTAACTTTAATTTTGAAACTATTTACAAATGAATATTCACTTTTTGAATACACGTACAAACCGTGCCACGAAAGATGAGACTTGACCTCCAACTTTATTATTTTGTAATAAATATTGTGAAGAATTTTTGTATGTTGTTTTAATTCCAATGTCATCGAAAAATCTCTGAATAGATATACAAATTATGGATAACTATTTCGTACACTTAGTACCTGCGCAAGCTCCCCATACTGACACTCGCCAAGTCATCTTTCGTGGCACGGACTGTATTTAATGTTATATTAATTTGATTTCTTGTGTTTACGTTCAAAAGTGTCTTTTGAGCGTTTATTTTTTTGACTATGACTTCTTTTGGTACACTTACAGGCATTTTTTATTTGTTTTAAGGTTTTCATGTGCGTTACTGTAATCCCATTATGTCTTCAACGAGGTAAGACATCCTACTAATATTATAAAGGCTAAAGTTTGTGAGGATGGATGAATGTTTGTTATTATTATATGCTTAACAGGCTGAACGGATCTGGATGAAATTTGGCACTGAGATAGATTGTAGTGTGAAATAACACATATAATACTTTTCATCCCGGAAAACAGTACGGTTCCCGTGGGACAAAATAAATATTCATTTTTAGCTAGTATTCATCTATTTGTAACATTGTGTTTGTGCTCTTAAAACATTTTAAAATTATTAACTTATTTAGTTACACGTGGTCCCAATAAACACATGATCTGCCTAGTAGATCGTGAATTATGACCCCCTGTTCTGCTGACGACATATCGTTGTGTAATAGTGTCGTTATGATGTATTTTGTTTCATTTCATTAGTTTTATGATGTCTGGACAATAAAAGATGGCGGCGCATTCCTACACTAGGTGAAACATAACATGTTTATTAAGGTGCATCATTTGTACTATTTATGTGCAATCGGCACTACACCTTCACTCATATAAGTAAAATGAAACAAGTAGGTACAACAGACCCTTCACAGGGAAACGGATAAGGTTTTGCTAATGGGTAGATGACACCACAATCGATTGACGTACTTTTTATGACCTGCCAAAACACCATCACCGCGTTTTCAGGGCTAAAATAGGGTGTTTTGTTTTTGTGGAGTTGTGTCTTGGAATTATTGGTTAGTAGTGTCATCTACCCAATTTAAAATGACAGAATTAAATTAATAAATATTTGTGATAACTGTTTGTTATCACCCTGAGTTACGACTGTCTATGTTTGATATTTCTGTAACGAGAATTAGGGGAACCTTTGAAAAACGTACGGTGACCCAAAAATAACTCGCAGAGAGACCTTTGACCTTTTACATACGTTTATATCTAATTATTATTTTAACTCTTTACTGAACATTCTACTTCATACTTTCAGAAAACTAACGCTGCATTATTGACACCCAAAACAAATAAAGACACATATTCCAGACACAATATAATTCTAGCAACTAAATCATAGCAAGATCTACTCAAATGCATTATGACACGACTGAAAATCCTTTAACGTACGCATATTAAGTATAACATAAAAACCATTCAAGCTTAAGTCTCATTACCATTTTCCTACTGCACCGCTAAATAAATCCCATAATAGTGCGGAAGGGAGCATCTTCCGTGAAAATTTCAACCAAATAATTTGGTATAACGATCTGATTCCGAATAACTGGGGAAGGAAATAAGGGTTGTTGACGGAGCCATTAATACACCATCAATGGAGAGTGACCCTTTAAATTAGGTAAATGAGATCGTCCTGTGATATGGAGGAAGGGAAATGTTACCGTGGATGTTCACGGATGTTTGGGATTTTGTCGAGGTAGGTTTGATTGGCTTTTGTTGGAAATTTATGTGTGAGTTGTATGGATTTATAAACTTGATTGAAAAGAGTGTTTCTATAGAGACCTATCTACCCTTTGGAATGAGCAACCAGTTCAACTTTCTGACTAAATGACAGACTCTTTAAGAATTCAAAACTGTAAATGGTTTTATTGCAATAAATACCTACTTTACATAAATGCTTTTACTTAGACATTGTTGTTATGTGGTTTTTATCAAGGTGTTTTGGTTATCTTAAAGGCAAACATTTATTTCTTAATAATCAATAAACTTTGTTAAAGGCTAAGTCATACTTAGACGAACTTAAAAATATGTCTTTTGAGACAGCATTATTAAGAATATGTACTACTACACACATGCAACACATAGCATCTACTTAGGCATAAAATGAGGAAAGATTTTTGTTTGTTTGTTTGCACCGAATAAGCTCCGAAACTACTTGACCGATTTCAACCATGTTTTCACCTATACATAGATACATTATCAGGCTATAACATAGGTGTATACCATAGGCTACATAAAATCACGCTACGGCACACGGGAGCAAAGTAGCAAAAAAGTCGTAACTTAACACGGCTGAAATATCCACGCGGACGAAGTCACGGGCAGATGCTAGTAAATAATAAATTGATTTCAAATAACTTTGTAGATTTCTTTAAAAGGTAACATATTGTTGTTATATACACACATGTTTACCTCGAATCATTAAACTGTGAAGTTATACACATTTCAAAAGTCTAAATAAACATGACGCAATGCTCATTAATTAGATGGCTCTAGTGTTTCTGCCTGTCCTTATATTCAAAGCTGTGATTGAAATCGCCACTAGATCCAAGGAAGTAGCAAGTCGTCAGGAACTCAGAATATAAAGCACCTTATCATTTCATCTACTAATCATTTGTTTGCCAAAACCTGATATTCTGCTATATTATATTAGATTATTAAATAGCCAAGGGACTCCTTGAAGAAGATTTGGATAGAATATTTCGACTGACTATTCGAAATGTTCAGTTCAATTCTATCTCAATTATTGCAATTTTATCTCAGCGACAATCACTGACAAAATGTTGGTAAATCAATTTAAAAATGCCTCTGCATTTTTGTCATATTGAGACTGAAATTAGATTGAGATCATTTTGTAACTTTTTATAAATTCACCTTCATTGTTTTCACATATAGAAGCAACAAGAATATTGTAACCAAGATTTTGTAAAAACCAAATTGAAAGAAAAGAGTGTCTATGGAGTTTCTTGCTCGTTCTTCTCCATAGAGACCTGCGTATTGGAGCTTCAATTCTAAACTGTAACTTTTTGACATTCAAAAGTGCCTGTAAATGGTCTAATTGAAATAAATAGTTTGAGTTTGAGTTTGAGTTTCTAAAATTTCGTAGAATTGCCTCCCGGCAGGTCAAGTTTGTTATTTTTCGTTAATTAAAACAAACTATATAAAATAGACTAATACATAAGATGTTTCAAGCATTCACGATTCAATTGTATACATTCAGATATTTACATATTTCTGTAAGATATCCAAGTTAAGAATCCAATGTTTGATGTCACATGATACATGCAATCTTGCATGAAGATGTTGCAACCAGTCAACCGAATAAGTTAACCCTAGTTGTCCCCTTCGCCTACAAGATATATTATGCATGCATTCGTTATGAGACTATAAATTACAGTCAGTAGAGAATGTTAGTATTTACACAGAAGTTTCTTTTCATATCTAGTTAAGTTAAATGTGTCTTTTAAGTTTGAAAAGGAGTAATATTATACTAAATAATTTTTAAGTAAGTTGGTAAGTTTGAGCTCCAAAAGATAATATTATTATAAAAGTCAAATGTTGAATATTGATAATAAACCCAAACGACTACAGTATCTATCAAGATACAAAAACGCAATCAACAAACCCACGACAATTAAATAAATAAAAAAAAATTGCTGATCGACATAAAAAAATAACCTCTCAATAAAACCATGTGATTCTCACGTGCTCCCCACGATATAATACAAATGATCTGACGGGATCCGACGGGTTCTGGACTCTGTAGGTCATCGAAGGAATCCGGGGAGAGGGGAGCAGCGCTGTGGCACGCAAATGATACGCGGGCAACGCGCCCCGCATCGATCGCCCATTCGCCCATGTGCCGGCCCGCAACCCCCCCGCCCCGCCGCCGGGGGCCCCACCCCACCCCCCCGCGCCCGCCCGCCCCGCCAGACACAAACACCCTCACGCACAGACGCACACACACTACGTACCTAATGTGTTCTACCAAATGATCCGAATAGAATATTAATTCATCTACGTATATAAAACTGATGGTCATGGCTGTGGTTGAATTTTTGGGGCTCTAAGTCACCTTGTTAGTAACATTTCAATATATTTCGTAAGTTTCTGTTTTGAGAAAATATTAGATAACACTCTTCTTAAGAAAATATAAAATTACTTTGATCTGTTAATAACCGCTTCACAGATCCAGAAATGTCAAAATCCGTACTAAAATTCAAATTAACCGAATTAAATGTTATGTATGTTAATGGTAATCAACCCGAAAATCAGTAATTAGTGTCCCCGAAGGGAGGGTGACGTCAGTAAATGGTTGTATTTGTAACAACAGTTAGTTGTACAGGTTTTCCATCAGTGAAAGTGTGCGTGTCGACCCCACGGGGAGGTTAATTGAGCTCACAGCCACGTGGGAGCAATTATTTACCTCCAGGTAGCCACGTGCATCGCTCACCGTACTCCAACACAATGTCACTCCAACTACACAAACTACACACTCAACAACTACATATAGTGAGATGTATACAGCACTAGCGAAGCATTGCGGAGGAGCTAACTAAAAATGAAGAAATAAGATGGTGAATTTACAGACATTCGGGTTTAATGTTTCTATTCACAGCTCCTCAGCCCAATCTAGACCCTAAACACTAGTAATAGGGCTGAAACTACAACGCTATCGGCTACGCCACATAAATATACGCAAAGACACTCAGTGCAAAAGACTGGCTGGTCTTCGGTAAACGGACGGGGGGAGATACTAAAAACATGAAAAAAGTGTTTAAATGATTTATTGATCAAAGTTAATCGCACCAAGCTGATACATGAACACTACATTATCAAAATCGCAAATGCTTTGCGAGATCGCATGCGTTCGATACAGATGACATCAACATTTTACGAGACGATACACTTTAATGACAGTAATAACACGAGGACTACTCGACTGCGTCTCAAGCCAGGCTACCACTACCGCTACTCAAGCATTGCCTGATTGTAAATAAACGTAAAAATGCAGCATTTGAGCGTTCCGGCGACGACACCCAAATGTAGGGCACGTGATCCGCAGCCACACGCCTCAAGATCTGAACTCACATTAGCCACAAACCGGTACAGTCCGAAACACTCTTATACTAATTAATTAATTTAAACTACGGATTGATCACAGTCAACAGTATCTGGCCGGTCGTCTGGTGGTGAACGGGGTTCGCGTTTGGTCTCGCGGAGTACTCATTTGGTTGTTTCTAGCGCGCCATTCACGTGCGGTGTGCGCGGCGGCCACGGCTCGACTGCGCGGCGCGCGCTCCCCGCCCGCGCCCTCCCCGCCCCCCCAGTTGCATCCTTCAAACGCTCCCTGATAATCGGGAGAAAATACTAGACACAGTTGCAATTGGAATGCCGCATCGAGTTCTTTTTTGGCGATGAGTCAGGCAGTAATGGCATCAGCCCTCATTGGCCGCTTGACTCGCCGCTCGTCGAATGCAATTTAGTCAAAAACATTTCCGCTCAAAAGAATTTAATCAGATCATTTGTGTATGTTGTGAGGATCGTGACGGTTCCACTCGCCCTCGTATTTTAGAAGACTATAGAGCATGAATATAGATGTTTCATTTGGTCGCCGGCACGTTTTCATGTTAAATTATGACTAGTTGAGACGAGACGGAGGAAAAACTATGTTTTCTATGTCCTGTGACGTCTTAAACATCATATACTTAACTAACTCCATTTTGCTTGGCTTTTCGTTAAAATATAAATATCACACATACCATCACGCCTGCATTCCCCAAAAGGTTAGGCAGAGGTTTACTCATGTACATCCACAGTTCTCTGGTTTGTTTTTAAGTCCCATGTAATAGGGGACGAGCCATTACCATTAACCGGACACAAATTCTAGATCCGAATAACCCCCTTTCCCAATAACACTTTGCTCGACCCGGGAACCGAACTCAAGACCTCTAGCGTATCAGACCACTAGGGTAACGAGGCAGTTCTTGTCATATTCAAGTTCCTTTCAAGAAATCTATTCAAACAGATACATTCGGCCGACCCTTCCTATCTTTAACTCAGTCGTTTATATCATGAGATTATAGGAGTAAGATACCACATTACCCAACATATGTTAATGAAGTCCAAATGTTTCCCCTCGGCCGGGAATGGAGTTGGGCTCCTAAATCACGCACTTACTGAATATATAAAGATATGCTTGTGACCGCTTCTCAGAAGTCTGCGAAAGAAATGCATCGAGATCTTTATGCCACCAATTGTGTACATACTAATTACACGTATAAAAACTGACTTACAAAAAGAAATAATACATGTCATTCAAGATAAGTAGTGGTAAGAAGTAGTTTTTGGTTGCTACACTAGAGGTCCTGGGTTCGATTCCCAGGTCGAGCAAAAAGTGTTATTGATTTTTTCTATGAAATTCTCAGTAGCAACTCGGAGTTTGGATTTATGCCCGGATAATTGCAATAGGCTTGCTCCCTTTAACATGGGAAATAAACATACCAGCGAATTATGAGTTGACGTCGGTAGACCTCTGTCTAACCCTTCGGGTAATACAGACGTGATGTTATGATGATTATGTAAAACAAAATAAGTAATAGATGCTGATAATTTTAGCTAAAACGAGGGTTTGTAGGATGCTGGGTGCTGATTGCTGAGACCTGACTTCGGATGTTAGTTTGTTGAAAGTGGACTTTTATGAGCTAATTTGATTAGTCAAATAGAAGGTTTGGTAGCAGTATAGCATATTTCACTAAAAAATAAATACGTATTTCAGTATTTACCAGATAAATCCGAAAAGTCATAGAAGTCGTATAAAAAGCGGACAAAAGAGGATAGAAAATTGTGTAAAAAAAATACTGCCCTTTTGAAATTAACTTCCCAGAGACAGTGCACCGTCTTCCGCTCCATCTTCACCCTTTCCTAATCTTATCGCTGTTAAACAGTGCACTGCTCAGTGAGACAAAAATTCAAACGTCTAAAGTCAATAAAAAAACAGCTTTCAATACTATCACAACTTTAGGGCAATGACCTCTTTTCATACTAAAAAATACAAGACATTTTCCTGTATTGTAATAATTACAAAAATGACATAAAACTACAATCAGTTAAATCAAACTTTAACTTAAACATTGACACAAATTCATAAACAAAACCAATACCCCTAACTCATCATTCGATACACATAAGCCTCTACGCCGTAGACGCGCTACGACTCGCGTAGTCTCGTAGTACATTCGTAGCGTATTCGTAGCAAACAGCTACGAATTTAATGTGAGTGTAATAATTTCTAAAGCGGCCATACATAAGTCTGTCAAGTATTTTAGTGCCATAAATAAAACAAACTGCATGGGGATATTATCATGGGATTGTATACTTGATGCTGGTCATATTGTATGAGTCTTAAGCAAGAAAAGTCCTTTAAAATGTATTTCTTTTGAATAGAATTGGCTGTTTGTGTGTATTGTGTTTTGTGATTTAATGGATGGCAGGTGGATTTGATGAATGGCTCAATTTGCGGCTCGAAAAGCACGAAAAGCCGTTGATCTCGGCTTTCATTTGTAGATCTTTGACAGCCGTTACGGATAGTCAGAAACCGGGAAGTCTGACAATCAGTATTACCAAGACCTATCGTGTTGCCCAGTTACTAGGTTGTGGAGTTCAGGTAGGCAGTCGCCCGGTTAGACTGGAAGCCGATCTCGACATAGTTGGGAAAAGGCAAATTGGTGAATTTAATGAATAACATTAATAATACTAGCCTTTTATGGCCCCATTTAAGGCGAAAGCCTCTTTTCATACAGAGAAGGTACGACCATTGATCAAGGCGGATTGGCTATTTCAAACTTATAATAACATTAATAATTACTTATAATTATTGCTTCGCTCCTGTGTGACGTAGCGTGATGTTATGTAGCCTATTTTACTCAGGAATCATGTATGGTTAAAATCGATTTAGTAGTTACGGAGCTTATTTGGTACAAACATACAAATAAGTAAAATCTTTCCTCTTTATAATATTTGTATAAACAAATCTACGTTTCTTCAAAGTGTTTTTCTTGACTGCCGCGGCAGCGGTCCTAAGCGCGACTGCTGCGCTAGAGGTCTTGAGTTCGATTCCCAGGTCGAGCAAAAAGTGTTATTAGGTTTTTCTATAAAATTCTCAGTAGCAGCTCGGTGTCAGGAATTGTGCCCGGTTAGTGGCATTAGGCTCGCTCTCTGTTACATTGTGAAGTGAGAAGTGACAGAAGTGTACATTGGTACACTTCTGCCTAACCCTTTAGGAAATACAGGCGTGATGGTATGTTATGTTAGGTATGTTTTTCTTAAAAAGGTCACAGTTATACTGCCCAGTATCGAATTTCCACTGGTCAGCGCAGACTAAGTGTAAATGGGTGCAAGATAATAAATGTCACAAGGAAATATAATACACAACACAATCTCACACAACATTCCTGCACACAATTTTCAACTCTTTTCGTGAAGTTTTAAAGTTTATTATCAAGTAACTTATGCAACCCTTATATTTCCAAAATAAAAGAAGCCATTAACTGTACATAGTTTGTAATTTAATTATTATTTAGTTTTAACTTTGTAGTTGATTATTATTTATAAGTACGTAAGTTATTGTTTGTTTTCCCGAATAAAAATCAAAGAAGCCTAAATTACTCCTAATGACATCTGTTATCTGTCAGTGAAGGTCCCGTTAAAATTGGTCCAGCTATTTCGGAGATTAACCAAAACAAAAAGACAGACGAAAAAACGGAGTACCCTGTAAACATTAATCATGCATTAAGTAAAAGCTATAATTTTGACACTACCATCAGACTTCAATTTCGTGTGAAAAATGGTCCAGTATAATTGTTTCTGTGACCTTGAAAAATCACCTAAGGTCAAATGAAAAAACCGGCCAAGTGCGAGTCCGATTCGCGCACGAAGGGTTCCGTACTAATATCTATAACGACGAACTCGACGAACTTGACGATAGATCAAATCAAATCAAAGCATTTATTTCAATTAGACCATTTACAGGCACTTTTGAATTGTCAAGAAGTTACAGTTTAAAATTGAAGCTAGAAGAAATAGAAGCTAGTTGCTCGTTCCAAAACGTAGGTCTCTATGGAGAAGAACGAGCAAGAAACTCCATAGACACTCTTTTCCTTCAATTTGGTTTTTTTGTTTTTTTTTGGATCTCGTTCAAACCAATTTTCGGTGGAAGTTTACATGGTCATACGTAAATATGTACATAATTTATATTATTTTAGATTTATCATTCTCTTATTTTAGAAGTTAGTTATAAGGGTTCCCTTTTTTGGCCATTTGGCTACGGAACCATAAAAAGTACTTTAAAAGCTTTTTAATATAAAGTATTAGTACTGCAGTGTCCCTGGACGCGTTCGTACTTGACCGGCCGCGGGGAGCGCAGTGAGTTATACCCCGGCGTCGCTCGTTTGTTTTATATTAATATGTTTACATTATTGTATTTTTTTTTCCCTGCATTTGTTTCAGTTTCAGTTTAAATAATTGTGGGCTGATGTTTGAATTATTTGTTATTGTTTTTTTAGGGTTGTGTTTGTTAAAAAGGTGAATGATTTGTTTTTAGGGTTTCGTATCCCGAAACCTTTACATATATGAACTAAATATTAACTTTTTGTTCCTCCACAATGAGGATTTTTGACAAGATTTATGCTGATTTTTAATTTCGGCACAATGTAAGATTTGATAACATACATCTAAATATATATAACTTATAATATAATACTAATATCTAGTAAGTCAGAAAATAGTTGTTAAATAAGTAATTGTCATTTAAGAGATTTTATTTAGAATAATTCTCAAAATTGAGAGAACTAGAAATGTATGTCCATTTTTAAACCGGCGACAAAAGTTATGCCTAGGGTTACTTAGTCAAAAGTGAGTAAAGGCTTGTATCCCAATGTTCCTTCCACCGTGTTTATGCTAGAGATAACAAGTTAATCAATTAGTTCTTTGATGAATAGCAGAGGAAACAACACAAGTATTGCGTCATATAATAATGTCGAATGTGTCCAACTAATTACTAAATAAAGTGAACATAGTTATAATGCAACCACGCTTGGCAGACAGCATGAGTATTGCAATCAGACACTTCTATATCATAGAAGAAACAGTCATATAATACTTGTATGGCTGGTCCGAGGTGGCGCAAGAAAAGAATATTAGGAAGAACATGCCTTTGCCCAGCAGTGGGACATTATATAGGGTAATTAAAAAAACCTTAAATCAAAAGTAAATCACCGGTTTGTCTGCCATCTGTGGTGATTAATACTATCCCCGAGAATAATTAATAACATCATTTAATTAGAGACCCGGTCCGGGACTAAGTCATTTCCATTGGATAACTTATTTTAAACTGGAAACCCAAACACCAGGTTCCATAATCACCAACCAGTTTGACCGAACCCCGTCCAATGACACGTGTCGTGACGAGCCCATCTGACCTTGAGTCCCCCCCTCCCCTCCCCCCGCCAGCCAGAATCGGGTGAAGTATATTTTAACCCTAAATTAAGTGGTGAGGCTTCCTTCAACCGCCCGCGCCGTCGGGTCTCGGCAATCGACGGGTTGGCACCAAAAGACTTATGCGACAAAATTTCACAATTGATTTTCGGTTCTATTAAAAGGGAGTAAGGTTGGTTTTGGTGGTGGAGGGTAGCCAGTTGCAGGGGTGTGTGGTGGGCTCGCTCGAAGCGTCCTCTAAGAAAATGGAGACAATACGATTATAGTATTGCAGTATATGTTAGGATTTTAGATGATTGATATTTTTTATGGGTTAAGAAAAAATGGTGAGGTAATTTTTTATACAATTTAAAAATAGGTAAGTATGTATTTTTTTTATGATTTTTAAATATAAACTTTCTCTTATATCTCTACATACCCTGACTATAGTTGTTAATCTTTGCTATTCAGTTTGTATTTTTGTATTTAGTAATCCGTGAAAAATTAAGTGGATAGTGCATTTGTTGTTAAATTACATGTTAATAAACGCTTTGTATAGTCTTAGTATACTACTGTTTGTTTCCTCTATCATACCCTAACATTTCAAATGTTTTTTTTATTTTTTAATAAATAAACGTTTGTTTATTTATTATAAGTTAATTAAAGAGGTAGTGCATGCAGTAATGCTGATGATAGACTATTTGAAAAATACCATAGATGATTAACAACACTCGTGGCTTGTTAGCTTTCATGGGTTGCTTATGATTATATGGAACACAGATGGAATAATTCCCTCTCTCTCTCAATAATTCGCCTAAATACGCCATTTAGGCGAATTATTGAAACAAATTGAAAAAAAGTTGTTTTAAGTACATCATCATACAAAGTCCACATTGTCAGCTCATCCCACCACCAAAAACGCATAAACCTAATTTAAAACCATCTACAAATTTCCTTCTGAAAACCTCCCATATACATTAAACCACCCGAATATTATTATGTATAATACAATAATTTAGACTATCCTCTCTCCATCTCCCTCACTCCTTCCTCCAGCACAACTTTTGTCTCCCTCTAAACCAGTCTACAGGCGAATTTCGCGACGGTTTTTTTCGATTTTTCACATTTGCGCTACAGTACTGATTGATAGGAGTGGGGGGCATGTGGGGGGGATATAAGTTGAGTGCATCCCTACAATAGATGTCGCCACAGTCACAGCTATCATTTAGTACTTTTATTTTGTAGCTAAGCGTGGGAATAGAATGCGAGCAACTCCAATAAAATACGCATTGCGTATGCTTATTTTAAAATGGCGACTTCACGCCCTTTTTGCTCGGGGGCCGGGCAGAAGTCCAAGTAGGTTTTGTATGTTTGTCTATGAGTGTCGTATTGTATAAAGTTTATTAAGTCGTTGGTACATTGTGTATTTAAAAGCTTGTGTGTCCATAAAATAACGCCTCATACAATATGCAGTACTGCCACTTACCTTGCCTAATAGATCGGTAATTGCAGTCGCCTGTAGTGGTAATAATAATACCAACCGAATATTGTCACATTGTTACGAAAATCCTTCTTCTCATGCAGAGAAGTCAAAAGAATTGATCACCACATTTGCTCATGGCGGATTGGCGATTTCAAAATTAGGTATATTCATTACAAATCCAGTTATTATCAGTTTTCCTTCACTGAAGTCAGTGATGTCTAAGATATACTTAGAAGAGGAAAATATGGACAAGAAAAAGTGTATTTGGTTCTTGCTTGTGCCCGGTTGTGAACCCACATCCTCGTGCACGAGAGGCGGGCGTCTTAACCAACAGGCCATCACGACATTCCACCTGCCTACCTGTAGAGGTATTGTGTTAAAATCTCCCTTGGTGAAATTATATTGGTGAAGTGAGCTATGAACCCGTAGTATGTAATAGGATGACAACTCACATCAAGTTCACTTCGCCTAAATTACTAACTAAGACTTTTAAAGAATAACACTGCAATTTATCCTGTTGTTACCATTTTCCAGAAATTTTAATGGTAAGTAGTATCATATATTTTTTCTAACAAACAGCAGTAAATTAAAAATTAAAATGTATTGTGATTAGTTGCAAAATGTTTTTGAACAAATAAATAAGTAAGTTTTATAAAAAAATATTATTTACCTACTCACCTTTTTGCCGTGAATTCACTGTGAAACAAAGTTGCGCAACAATGTTTCAGCAAGACAGCAACATGTGTTTTTTTGTTGCGCGTACCGTATTTATTAGAAAACTTCCATAAACATTTGAAGTTGTGGATAACAATGTTGCACGATTTGTTCGTCAACTTTATGCTGAATACGCTGCATTATTTTTCAAGTATATGGTGTGATAAAATATATCACCTACAATATGTTGCTCTGTTTGGCCCCAATGTTTGGTTGCCTTTAGTTGTCGAACCTCCGACACTTACTACACATGCTCAGTAGTTTATAGGTAGAAGATGTCAGCTTTTTTTTAAGGGTGTTAAAAATAGTCTAGTTACTTCTTCCGTTCGCGGCAGAACGGAAGTAAGTACAAGAATACCATCACCATCACCATCACGCCTGTATTCCCCGAAGGGTTAGGCAGAGGTGTACCAATGTACCTCCACAGTTTGCCGGTATATTTAGGTCCCATGTAATAGGGGGCGAGCCTATAAAAGAAGAAAAGCAAGAAATAAGCTTGCTTGCTTGCTTGTGCTTAAGTATAAGAATCTTTCTGACTAATACCTAATCGTGTTCCTCATACTGCCTTTTGCGCTCTCGGGCCGCGGTGACGCTTTCGAACAAATTCTGCAACACTGGCAGAGGAGATGTCAGCTAAGAACGAATTTTGTGATAGTACTGAATGAGTCTTTGACTTCTACGCGAACGACGTCGCGGGAAAAAGCTTATTTAAAAGGATTCCAGAATACAATTTAATAATAATGTGATAAATTTTAGTGTATAATAAATTATTGTACTGTATGTATATTGTGTTAGAAAATCAAATAAAGCTTTAAACTGGAATGAACACAATGTATTGGATAAAATGAAAGAAAAATACATGACATTACTATAGAAAACATCACAATGAAACAAAAGAATAAATAGATAAGCAAAAACAAAAAAAAAAAAAACATAAAACGTCTAAAAAAATTACTCATAAAATTAACTAGAACTAAAGAGTTCCTAACATTAAAGAGATTGTGTAACAAAATATGTGCAATTAAAAAAATAAAAAAAGATTGAGAGGGACCTCATAGGGCATCAAAAATCTAAATTGATTGAACGTCAATGATGATACACACTTTTCTAAAAATCACCTATTCATGACTCAAGATTATGCAGAGTTACTCAAAGACCACAGTTTATTTAAATCTACACATAATCTATCAAGATTCTTAAGTATTAGGGGAAGTCCAGAAAGCAAGGGAGATATATATATCGAGCCATTAGGTACCGCCGAATTAGCGTAACCGACAAAAACCAAATTTTGCAGGAGAAGGTTTTTTTTAAATATTTTTGCTAATAATTGTGCTGTTAATGTGAATTAGCATATGCTACAACTTAAATAACTGATTTATTTTGGCGGGAAGGTCGACGAGGCATGGTCCGTTATAATTTAAAATGTCGTTTGCGATGAAAAACGCAGTTTAGATAAAAATGTCGCTTACGCTAAGTCGGTGGTAATGGCTCGATATTTTAAGTAAAAATTCTTTACGAACCATTTAACATTATTAACTTTAACGCAGATAGAGTCGCGGGAGGACGCTAGTAAATTATACATACCATCACGCCTGTATCTCGAAAGTTTAGGCAGAGGTGTACCAATGTACACCCACAGTTCGCCAGTACGTCTAGGTCCCATGTTATACCTGAAATAATATGTAAGCTAGTAAATAAATATATGTGTAATGTGTTGTTGCAAAGTCCTGTATGGAATGTTAAGTGTTCAAAAAAACATTAAAAACAAAAGATTGAATGATGTCATCCTTTGTGAATTTCTTTTGTTTGACAAGCAAGAATCCGTAGTAAACATTTATGTAGTTAGTATCTTCCCCATTATTAGGCAGTGTCGAACATATGCTCGGCAGGGGTCGTTACCCTCAGCTCGGTTTAATGGCCGCTGCACAGTGGACACTTTTGGCCACACTTTTACATATTTTACTGCTTTGAACATGAGTATATTTATGGCTTAATGCATATGTCATGGATCGAGTTATTTGTAGTGGCTCTGTTACAGAGAATGAGTTTTTATGTGAGAAATTAATGACTTTTTTAGCATGTTTCTCGATGAGCAAATATGATAATTTGGTTAACAGTTTTGGTAGTGTCTATTTGGATGCAATGATATTATTACCTTTCGTTAGATCACGTCACTTGTTGATAGAGACAAAATTTATAATCTTTCAGACAACGATTTCAGATACAGTGTTGTGTGCCTATTATCAGACAAAACAAAAAAGAATATAATAAAATAATTTTAAGAATTTTCAGACCTAAATGTTTCCTAAATTTAATTATTAAAAAACTCTAAAATATTATTAAGCTGAACAGTGTGTTTGTTTGTTTGATCGTGCGTATCTCAGGAACTCACGCTCAACATCAACATCACGCTGCGACGGCAGGGACCGGAGCAGTAACCAAAGTCCCGCGAGGTATACTTACCTAATAATTTATAAATGACTAGCTGTGCCCCGCGGTTTCACCCGCGTTACGTTAGGTTTTTGGTTACTGATCCGTTTCCGTGGCTAATAGCGCGATGTTATGAAGCCTTTAATCTCTTATTCTTTTTTTTTATAATTGGGAAATCGTCAAATAACTTCCCCCGCCCCGGGCGGGACGGGAAGAAGTGTCAGACTTTTACTGACTAAAACCCATCTATGTTCCTTCATGTGCCCTTTGCGTTCCGGGGGCGCGGTATCTCTTTCGAACAACCCGCAGAATCTGTTATTCTGAGGTATAAGCTACGGAATGTCTCGCAGAGTCATTATTTTGCTGCGAAGTTATTTTAAAACTGTGATATCTCCTAAGATATTCATTGAAATTAAATGATGTAAAGGGCAATTTTGTTCAAAATTAAACACTTGTGCTGAATAACGCATTTATGTTGATAAGGATTAATACTATATTCATAAAAACACCTTCGCAAATAATGCATTATTTTAAAACAAATTTTCTGGCCATAAAAATGACTATAGTGAGTCAATCTTAAAAGTTAGGCATGTACTGCCGCGGACTTTTTTTTAGTATATTTTAAGAGAAACAATTCTCTCATACATTATTTTTGCGTAACTTTAACCGTTCACGCAGCGCACGCAACGAAAGCCCTCAAAAAGAATATTTTTTCCCGTTTTTGCCACATTTTTCATTGCTGCTCCGCTCCAATTGGTCGTGGCGTGATGTTATATAGCCTATAGCACTCACGAATAATGTAGCTTTCTACCAGTGAAACAATTTTTAAAATTGGTTCATTACTTCCGGAGATTACCCCCTACATACAAACTTACAAACATACAAACTTACAAACTTACAAACTTACAAACAAATTTTACCTCTTTATAATATTAGTATAGAAAACAATGAACTTAATCTCCCAACTGCCTCGAGTCTATTGGTCCTAAATCTGGATCATGGATCTGGTCTGGATCTGTGTCCGGTTATTGGCAATAGGCTCGCCCTATAACATGGTACCTAATTACACCTGAAATTTTTTGTTGTAACATTACTATTAATTGGTGACATTTCTTATAATTTTTTGACAATCAGTTTTTTTTTTGTAATTTTTTTTTCTCCTTAGTGACAATTGTATAATAATGTAATGATTTGCATGCCGTAAGGTATATATAATGTAGTAGATCTCATTTATTTTTGTTACTAACCTTATACTGTACCTACATTTATAGCAAATAAAATTATCTTATCTTAAAACTGTAGGTGTACATTAGCACACCTCTGCCTAACCCTTCGGGGAATACAGGCGTGATGGTATGTATAATCTACAAGCTCACAACTTGACACCATTTTATCTCCAAAAAGAATACCAGCACACACAGTAACAACACACATTGCCAGTAAAAATAAACGTACACAAGAATCCCTTGCATCATAAAGCAAGAACATAATAAAGTCAACTTGACCACGATAAATTAAAAATAATATTTTTGAGGATTTACATAGCTTGTGTTGTAAGCTGCCTCGCGCATTGTAAAGCTGTGTTCTCATGCAGCTTGTAAAAAACAAGCAGCTTGTAAAAATGTTTTTTTTTGAGATAAAGGTCTTGTAACTATGGTGATTAGTAGAAAATGGTAAGGATTTAAATGAATCCTTTTATAGCCACAAACGAGGACATAAAAAAAAATTGTTCGACATAGAAATATGTTCGATGAGGCCAATTAGTGTTAAAAATTTAAATTGGGTTACCTACTACATTAGTTAGAACATTCTCTTGTATCGTGGTAGCATTTACAGTTTTTATGGTTGTAAATACAAACATAATAACTCATACAGCACTCATACATAACATCTCAAAGAAGTTGTTAATTATTACAAAAGGATACAGTCTTACTACTAATACGAGTATTATAAAAGCGATAATTTGGATGGATGTTTAGTACTCATCATCATCTGATTAGCCTTTTCCCAACTGGGTTGGGGTCGGCTTCCAGTCTAACTGGATGCAGCTGATTATCAGTGTTTTACATGGAGCGACTGCCTATCTGACCTCCACAACCCAGTAACTGGGCAACACGATACCGCTTGGTAAGACTGGTTGTCAGACTTCTTGGCTTCTGACTATCCGTAACGACTGTCAAAGATCTACAAATGACAGCCGGGACCAATGGATGTTTAGTACTAAATCACGGAAAAACGACTGAACGGATTTTGATGAAGTTTGGCACACAGATAGGTTAATAATCTCAAATAGCACTAAGTCTACTTTGGTCCCGTTTTTGTGTTTCCGTGGGATAATTCAGGACATTTTCTCATTTCTGAAGTTTACGCAAGCAAAGTCACAAGCAGAAGCTAGTATGTAATAAAAGATTGGATTTTTAATCCATTATTAGATAGTTACTAAGCGACACTAGTCCGACACAGTAAATAGAACACAGAGAAGAAACAGCAATCCGACGATAATGAGGAAGAGCCTTTAGACAAGGCCGCTTGTAATTGTCAATGAATAGCGTACGAGTGGATACGGCATCGCATACATTTATTATTTTATGTTTAGTACTTAGTTTATAACGTATAACGTTTATAATGACGTTTATAACGTTTATAATTCAAATTAGATTTAAAATAAGCTTAATAAAATCAAATAAACACTAAGAAACTAGGCAACAAAAAATTCTTTCGCATTGCCGTCGACTTACAACTAGCTGTAATATTATTTTATTTTCCGTTGAACACATGGAGCACATGTCGCTGGGTGTTTTTGTATTTCTCCGAAATTGTTCCCCATGATCAGGAGTATCATTATTATAAGACAACAAACGCGTAAATTGAAAAAAAAAGAACAAAACAGTAAAATAACGGACGATTAACTTTTCGCGATACCCTCACACTTGAAAATAAATGTACTCACCGATAGCTGACGAAATTTACTAATTACCAGTAATTATGGGATTAAACACGTATAAAAACTTACAGTACCAGCACTTAGCACAATAGCACACAATTAGAAACAACTCCGGAGCCGGGAATCAAACACAGAACACAATAAACGTAATTTATTATAATAAGCAGCGAAACTGCACTGCGATTCTCTAAAATGCAAACTCGAAAACGAGTCTTAGTAAAGTGATCGCGCTCACTTCGATAACGAACCAACCTGTCATTGGTTAGTATTGGTTCGCCGTGGTGACGTCGCCGGGCGTGATCGTGTTTAACAGAATACCATTTTGTAATCTCACTGCGGATTCAGCTTTCGGATTACGAAGTGAGGCTTAGAGAATCACACTGCAGATCGCAAATGCACCGTGCGCGCGCGTGGAAGTAAGTGCATTATATCTAGTTGCTCCTTCCAAAAAGTAGTTTCTTATTCAGTAGAACCTCGATTATCCGAACTAATTGGGACCGAGAGTAGTTCGGATAATCGAAATGTGGGTTTTTTGGGACAAGATCATGCATACATATACATCCATATACACACGCTTTTCTCCCATAGGGGTAGGCAAAAACCACGGAACGCCACCTGCTATGATCCTTACATTCTCCTTTCGCCTCGTCCACATTTATACATCAAACAAAAACAAACACCGTTTTACCTAAAAACTGTACAGTCATTCAAAATTTGACATACATATTAACGTTGAAAAATAAAACAACAAAAAAGTCAAATGCTTTTCATATAAAATAATCATTTTTTTATTGGCGAACAGCTGCAACGTATATTCAGTAACAAATCGCCAATGTTCGCATAATTGAGCGTTCGGATAAACTAATCCAGACAATAGAGAGAGATCTAGAGAGAGACATGTCGTGATGGCCCAGTGGTTAAGGCGCCTGCCTCTCATGCACGAGGTTGTGGGTTCGCAACCGGGCACGGCAAGTATCAATGTGACTTTTTCTAATACATATGTACTTTCTAAGTTCATCTTGGACATCACTGACATCGGTAACCATGTCAGACAGAGGCCCTTGAGGCGGTTTAGGAACTCTGACACTAGAGTGTGTGGGGTCGTTTGACCTTACTGCCCACACGATAAAGAAATAACTAATTCAGCGTTCGGATAATTAAGGGTTCAAATAACCGAGGTCCGGATAATGGAGGTTCCACTGTAGCTTACAAATCTTTAATTTAATCTTCAAAATTGCCACATCCACTCTTCCTCCATCCCCAATAACTGGATTGCGGCCAATGAATAGTCAAATGGGGGTAGCAGTGGTGGTAATTCCGTGCGACGTACGACGCGGGCGAACCCACCGACTACAGCTATATGTCGCAAACTAAACGGCTCTAACTGCGGGTTAACTAACGATGTGGTTCAGTTCACTGTATCGTTACACTTACTGGTTCGAAGTTCAATAAGGACGATTGTAAACAGGGTCTTTATTGACATTCTTTGTTTAAAAAATATATAAATAGAGCAGTCTAAACGGTTACTTTTAGATGTGACGTAACATACATGTGTATTGTATATTGATTCCTGGTTATTTCTCGTTAGCCTAGTGATCCCAAGCGCGACTGCTACGCTAGAAGTCTTGGACTCGATTCCCAGGTCGAGTAAGACGTGTTGTTGTGTTTTTCTATAAAATTCTGAGTAGTAGATCGTAGTTAGGCTTTGTGCCCGATTAATGGCAATAGGCTCGCCCCATATTACATGGGACCTAAACATACCAGCGAACAGTAGGTCTAGGTACATTGGCACACCTCTGCCTAACCCTTCAGGGAATACAGGCGTGGTGGTATGTAAAATAATCATTATATATTACATCTAGGTATCTTTTTTTTATGGAATGTGCGTCACTTTCACACGAATAAACGGTTTTTCTTTCTTTCTTTATTTTACGTAGTAACCGAAACCGAGTTGTTATCAGTCAGTTGAACATTTTAGCAAAATTGACAGTTTATTATTAACCCTTTTAGTATAGTATTGTGTGTACCTTAGTCCTTAAGGGCTAGACGCCTAACTACTGAAAAGTTGTGCCATATTTTGCTAAACTTACATTATAAATAAAATGTCATACCTTTATTGTAGTGCTAGTTACGATTTTTACGCTTCAAGTAAATATTTTTGTTAAGGCGTGGCTAAATAATTACAGCCGTTACTGTTAGTCAGAAGCCCGAAAGTCTGACAACCAGTCTTACCAAGAGTACCGTATTACCCATTACTGGGTTGTGGAGGTCCGATAGGCAGTCGCTCCATGTAAAATACTGATATTCAGCTGCATCCGGTTTGACTGGAAGCCGACCCCAACATAGTTGGGAAAAGGCTAGGCAGATGTTGAAGTAAATATTTTTTTTATATAATTTTATCATCATTTCAGCTGGCACACGTCTTCTGGTAGACATAGGCCTCCTCTACATCGACCTACTCACTCCAAGCAGATTCCTGTAGCGTTCATCAGCCTGTTTAAAGTGAGCTGTCATTTCACCTAAACTTTTTATACTTCAAGCTCACTTGACCTACATTCACAGAAAGAGATTCTACAGTATACCATAGGTCGTCCATCAGTCTACCTCGTGGGAGGCCTTCCAAGCTTTCCATTCCGGTACATAATCTCCACTACAGAATCTTCATTCTCTAAGCACACGAGCTGACCGTTTGATATGACACATTAAGACTTATGGTCATCACATATTATTACGGAACCATTTCGATACGGCCGGGATCACCTTGAAAAATTCAGCCCTTAGCTATGAGTGCCACGAACGAGCCGACAACTTTTGTAAAAAATATTTTGACGCATACCATTTAAAGCCTTAACTTGAATGGCAAATGTGCTGTGGCGCTGTCGTGCTGTTATGATGAGAAATGATATTTAGAGCTCACTAGCTTTTGCCCGCGGCTTCGCTCGCGTTAAGAAGTATTATCTTTCATCCCCTTGGGGGTAGAATTGATCAAAATCCTTTCTTAGGGGATGCCTACGTCATAGTAGCGTTATGCATGCTAAGTCTCAGCCCGATCGGTTTAAAATTGACAAAGTTTCATACAAACTTTCATCCCCTATTTTATCCCCTTGGGGGTAGAATTGATCAAAACCCTTTCTTAGCGGATGCCTACGTCATAACATCTACCTGAATGCCAAATTTTAGCCCGATCCGTCCAGCGGTTTGGGCTGTGCGTTGATAGATCACTATGTCAGTAAGTCAGTCAGTCAGTCAGTCACCTTTGAGTTATATATATTTAGATGTCATCAAGGTTTTAAAAAGCTGCATTGCTACTTAGGGTCAATTCACACTGAGACGCGACACGACGTGACAGTGCGCGCACATTTTAATAGAACGACTCAAAGTTTAACTTTGTTTACTACATGAAAAGATACACATTTCATTGCGAGAATTAAGAACACGTTGCACCTTCTCACAATGAAATATCGCGTCGTGTCGCGTCTCGGTGTGAACTGACCTTGAGTGCCCACCTCTCTTTGGTACTGGGCCACTCATGAAAGCGCTTTTAATACAAGCTGTTAATTTGCATCCTCGACGAATTTTAGGAGCTTGTCATAAAAAAATAGAAGTAGGTAATCAAATATAATTACGATACCTGGCCAATATCTAATAAATACTTGTTTTTTTAGTAGCAACTATCAAATAACAGTATTCCAGAATACTCCTCCTGCAAAATTCAGAACTGCCCAGTTTCGTATGCGGTAGGTAGAGTTGTCGCGCGGCTATATCAATGTGTACCTACATAGCCCCTAAACCCTCTGGCGAGATGGCTAACTCGAATTTGAAAATCACGTAAAAAAAAATTTTTTTCAAAACCATTTTATTTTATTATTGATTCGTGTTAATAATTACGAGCATAGTTACCTCCTTGAATTTGACGAGGTTGCAAATCGACGCCTTGTATAATAAAATGTTTTAATTAGGTTATAGTGTAAGGATTCAGAAAGAAAAAACAACAAATTGTACATTAATTAAATTTATTACACGTGACTTACATTACTTTTATTCGTTATTGCTTCAATATTATATTAATTATTGTACTTAGCTCTATAGAAGGGGTCGTGAGCATTCATTTATAATAACATCTTTATACCAGTATTTAATTTTCTTTGTTGTTCTATTGTGTATTTGCAAAGAGACTTTCCAAACTAAATGTTGTTTTAACGGTAAAGATAGAAAAGATTAGTATTTTTGTTTGTCAAGGATAAACTGAAAAACTACTTAACCGATTTAAAAAATTACGTGCATTAACTCACGCCTTTTCCCCACGGGGGTATGCTGAAACCACAGATCGCCAAATGAAAAAATTGCGTACTTTTTTTAAATAAATTAAGAAAATTTGACGCCGATGTAGTCTTGGGCAAAAACTAGTTTGTAAACAAGGAGGCACGTCTAATAACTTCTAAAAGTTAACATTATAAGTGAACTGTGTATGTTCTTTTTGAGAAATAAATTTCTTTAAACCGAAGTTGGGCTTCACATCTACAAGATAGAATATGAGTGCTAACATTACGCACATTTGTACTTTTCAAAGTAAGCAATTGGTAACCAACATTACATTTTTTGAATTTTGATATTATTACACAGTGTCTTAGAGTATCTTTTTGTCTGTTTTCGATATTATAAATGAGAGCTCACGACCTACCCTCACACAGTGATGCGCAGATTGCAAGTGATATGAGAGCTTCTAGATTACTTTTAAAAAGAAAAAAGTAGGTACAGTTTCCAGGAAATATTATATTTTTTGTAAAATAGTTCGTCTATAATTTATTTTTTTCATGTGAGATCATACTAAGTTTACATACAAGCATTATTTTGAAATGATAACATTCTGGCAATAATAATTATTATTATTTCATTTGAATAATTAGGATTATTATTGTCAGATATTTTTGGTATAATGGTAACTTTATAAGGATGTCAAAATATTCAAAATTTGCCTTTTAATGGTCAGATTAAAATAAATATTTTGACTTTGACTTTGACATTGTTTGTAAACAAAAATGTTAAGCTTTAAGCTTTCATACAACAGCAGACCAAAAATATAGTATCGAGAATAAATGAACACTGTTTTTATATAAGATCACTAATATTTTATATCACCAGTACTACTGTGAAATAGGTGATTTAGTCTGACTTCCAATGATAAAAGGCTGTATGTCCAAAAGTATCGTTTATCCTTACAAGAACACATCAAGCAGTTATTAGAGTTGATATTCATAATTTATTACCACGAATACTTCGACCAGTTTCCGAAAATTATTATTAAAATTCTCACTTACATCTAGTGTCTTATTTTAATAACACTATTACACACACAAGTCAACAAGAAAGATAATAGATAAATTACTTTAATAGCATTTAAAATATCTATTATTCCAATAACAATATCACATACATAATAACTAGACAATAATTGTATTATAATAATTATAATATAACAATCAACAATTACATTCGATGATACAATGGTGTAATTATTATTATTACTTATAATTAATTCGTATATTATTATTTTTACTTATGTGCGTAATGATTGAATAATGATCACGATAGCGCGCGTAACTTATTTTAATAATAATTATAATTATTTGAAGATATTCTATATTATTATTATTAAACATAGAAATTAACGACATTAAAATTTGTCCACGCTTAATAGTTATTAGGAAATATACAGAGTCACGTTCTAACATGTATAGTATAGAATAGGATAGAATATATACTTCTGCTACGTACAGTATAAAGACAGCTTGATAAGTGACCATTAATAGTTTTCTAAATTCACTATTTAATAATAATATAATAATTATTATGTGCCATACATACTAAACACTGGTCGATATATAAAAAGCCGTTTACTATGTCGCATAGCTTTTATGAGGGCACCTTAAAAGTAGTTAACAATAAAAATATTGCTATGAAATATTTTCTATATTCAACAAATAATATTCTTTTATTTCGCGTTATACGTATCTCTAAAAAGGGTAAAACTATCGTAACAAAAAAACGTTGGACTACAAATTTGTAAAGGTTTTATCAAAAATGTGTTCGTTTGGACAGTGACGCCACGATTGCATTATTATTTTTCAGTCCCATGTTTTTTTTATTATTAATTTGAAATAATAATTATAATTTAAAAACAAAAATATCATTTAACATGTTAAAATTCTTCATTATCGTAACAACAATATTGTTCAGTCAGCCATCAAACATTTTTATACTTTAGTTTGTAAATTATTTGGTTTTAATAATGGATTTTTATGACTTATTAACAACTTATTTAATTTTTCGAAAAACCTTGCAAAATAGTATTCATAAATGCTTTTATTAAAAAACCCTGAAGCTAAGAGAAATGCTCGCCAAAATTATTTTGTTATTTTTAATTTTTCTTATTAATTATTTTTTAAAGATTTTTAATTAAATCTTCCCCATCATAACGCCACTATACAAATCAAACAGCAAGTTATACAATTCGAAAATTGGACAAAATCAATAAAACGTTCACAGATGCCTTGTTTTTGGACAATCCTTAAACGATCACTAGAAGTAACTTATTATTTAAGTTATTAAGCTTTTTGCTGCGGACACTGGATTTGAAAAAAATTACGATTATTATTATTTCTTTTTAATATAAGTAATTATTATTATTTTTTATATTTTTTTTGGATATTTCAGTTTTTGTAAACATCGAGAGTTTTATTTAGAAGTAGATTTTGTTTTGCTCGATTGCGCATTTTTGAGATAGCAATAATTAATTGAAGCAATAGATGATAGCAGAAAATAAACTGGACAAGATTCTTATGTGATGATAACATACTCGCACAGAAGATTATACAGAATATTAGTAAAGACTTTTATTATTCTTCATCTCACTCTCAATTTAAAAATCTCCCTTCTTATTAAACCAGTCTATGTCATAGATGCCAAAGCTTCGCAAAATGTACGCAATCGAGCAAAACTTAAGACTTATTTTAGCATAACCACTAATCCTGTCTACCCGCTAAAGCAAATAATAAGTGGACGTACCGAACCATCTCATGATGACTTTTCTACGAAATTAACTACAAATAAAACAACTGTATTGTCTTTGTCCCTGTAAGTCATATGATGTGGACACGGTTGGGAAGGATCTGCAGCCTCTTCTGAGAAAATCATAATATACACGTATAAAGAAATAACGAGATATTCTTCCAGAGGATATTTTAACTGTTTCCTTAAGAATCCGTAGCTGAAATTAGTTTTCTTTATAAATATTTTATCCGTGGATTTGTTTCTAATAGAGTATCTATATTGGGAGTAAAAAGACACTAAATGAAGCCGACAGTTTGACCCATCATTGTGATAAGGTTTTTGTTTTGAACCATACTTGGGAACTTTTTGGTTACAAGGATCATCATCATCATATCAGCCGCAGGATGTCCAAGGATGGACGTAGGCCTCCATAGAGGCCCATACCATATTTAAAGCAAATAAATGATGATTGATTGATTGATTGATAGATTTAAAAAGTTATAGGGATATTGAAGGTCAAAGTCCCAACTTTTTCCTTATGCTTTCTAACGGGAAGAAGTTCTAAATGACTCCTGTAATGTTACATGCAATCGTAAGCACAATGTTTTGAGAGCGTTACATTACACGCTGCAAAATAGTGATATTTCACACCAAAAAGATAGTCGTTCCGATGGACAATATGCGTACATAACGGCTAAATTAAGTGTCTTATTACACCCAATATAATTTAAAACTATGTAATTAGACAAAGATAGATACAAATAACAAACAATTCTGAACATGTAAGCTTCAGATAACAAAACACAACCATCGTTGAAATCGAACCAGTAAATAGCCAGAATGATAATAAGTATACCGACAGTGATACAGTGAGTGTCACTACTGCTATTGACAGCTTTCCCACTAAAGTTAATTATAACTACAGTTCACAAATTGCGACAGACAAGTCTTAAATATACCTGCGCCTGTAGCCATGTAACAAACGATAAACGCAAACGCTGAGTAGGCTTTCACAGATCTTCAACTTTATGTGCTTGGTTTTAAGTTGAAGATCTAATGAAGATTGCATAGCGTTTTCGTGCGTTCCAGTCGCTAACGCTTAGAAATCTTTAATAGATTTTTAACTTAAGGCTCTGGGATATAAAGTTTAAAATGTATTGGTACCTACCGAGCGTTTACGATTATCGTTTGCGACTTGGCTAGAGGGGCTGGCTTTAGTGCACGTCATCCACAAAACATCCATTGTTTTTTAAATCCTTTAGATACCCTTAAGCTTCATACAAACTAAAGCCATTTATTCAAGAAAATTCACGATACTAAGCCGACCCTAGGATAAGAGACAATCTCAATAAATACACATTTATCTTCGTAACCTATAATTACATTAATATTGTCTAAATTACATTCGTCCACACAACTACAACCACCTAGCGAGAGATTATATACATTTATAACAAAAATAACTAACTTTAGCGTAGTGATTCGTTATCCGATATGTTAGGCAGTATGTATCTAGGCCACGTATCATGATCGTAGTGACAATTTTTGACATACATATAATAAAACAGCGGCTTTTTGTCCTTGGATGGCACACAAGCCAACAGTCCACCAGATGTTAATTGGTCACCGCTGTCTATAGATATCTGCAATACCAGAGGCTTTGCAAATGCGTTGCCATCCCAGAGACTAAGTTGAAATGTCTCATATGCCTGATTTACAACGGCTTGCTTTGCGGCAGAAATAGGTATGGTGGCTACTTTTTTAAAATGTCTCCGTAATACTGGTTCCATTTTGTTTTTTAGTTTATCTTGTACTCACTGACATCGGTAACCATGACAAACCCTTCAGGCGCTTTAGAAACTCTGACACTAGGGTGTGTGGGGTCATTAAGACCTTACTGCCCACACGATAAAGAAATATTTCGTTTTTCTTTATCATTAATGTCCGCTTATCAGAAAAAAATATTCTAAAATCTGACTACATATTTTTTCAAATGAAATCACACCAGATTTTAGAAAAAGAAACAGTACATGAAGATTTTCAACGAATATCTTCGTGTAATAGTTGATTAAATACTACAAGTGTCAACTCTGCCTTCATCATATCAGCCTATAACCGTCTACTGCTGTACCTCCCCCAAAGAGTGCCAACCATCCCGGTTCTGGGCGGCCCACTTCCATCCGCTGCCCAATCTGCCTCAACTTTGCCTAACATATTATATTTATGTCAAAAACTGGGAAAGCAATGAAAGTGATAAAGATAGACCTTAAGTTTAGCTTGGATATAGATTCCTTGTACTCAAAACACCAATAGTGCAACATCGAAATGTATACGATGAGTGCTATACTGGTTCACGCGACGACCACGTATCTGCTTCATACAAACTTCCATAATTTGATCATAGTTGATCAATATCTATAGAAACCAGCGTCCTGTCAGTTTGTGTCTGACCGTTCGATACTCTTCTTTGTTTTACTGCCGCTTTTCAAGACTTAACCAATCCTTCTCTCTTTTCTTTCTCTTTCTTCACTGAAAGACCTTTTCTTTCCAAATACTCCATCACATGAACCAACATGATAAATAGATAATGTAACAACAATAGATTAGATATAAATATTACTTCTGAGGTACTTAACACAAATACGAGGAACTGAAGTTACAAGCACACGAAGATACAAATGATATATTGAGCGAAGCATCGCATTAAGTACTATACTTAACATTAACAATAAATACATATATTGTAAAAATCCAAGACGATAAATTGACAGCATTTCCAGTAACACTAATCGTATAATTATGATGTACAATAGTAATTGAGACGAAAGCCTTAAGTCTACAGGCAGAAGACCACATCGACAGTGCTCGGGTGAATGAACTTGATAATACAACATTTATAGCAAAAGTTTTTTATAAATGTTTAACAAATTACAGTAATGATAAGACAGACAGAAAGCTTGCCGCAAAAAAAGATCGTTCTCGAATCTTTTTTTGCGGAGACAGAAACTCTGGAAAACATGATTATATTTCTAACCAGAGAAATAACTAGAGATAAGGCAAAATATAAGGTACGCTATACAGCTTTGACATAAGAATAGAAAAGTAAACTAAATAATAGCTGCAAATTCATTCACCACAGCCTCACACAAATAGCAGCCCTAAAAAGTGATAGAATACATTATCAAAATGATTAATATTAGTACAACAATTTTACGTATAGAGATTTGTGATATACTAGTCAACACAGATGCGAAGATTATTGCACATTTCTGATTTTTAAGAGAATCATTGTTTGGTCCTATTATAATTCTGGTACTATAACATGGAAACCCAATTGCATCAAAGAATTCTAGCTCAGTTAAGGTAAGCCACACACTCGAAATACATTCAACGATAGGACTAATAACTCGCGTGACATCGAAGTTATCACATGTGTAAGAGACCTTATTTTTAAAGTATTTAAATTCTTCAATATTTATGTTCACGACGATGCAACGGGCCATGAAAATATGAATGTTTATAAGAAACTACTTCTAATGATACTAAATTAATCTATTGCTAATATTTTTTCAAATTATTCCGTATCACATACTTGACGATTTCATTGCTTTGTGGGTTGTTTAAGTCTATTGTTGATCACTTTGTGGAGAACAGGAGTGCTGTTCTAACAATAACAATTAAAAACAATTTTTATTAGTGATTGCTTTATAAACATGTCAAAGTAAGATAGACTTTTATACATAGTTCTCATTTGTTTTATCATTAGTATTTTCTTTTATATTAACGTCTTAGAGTCCTCCTATTTATTTTTTACGTCCTTCCAAATCGGTATGTTTATCTTACTCAAACATGTTACAAAATAGCAAGTTTAATGTGTGCATAAAAACTGAGTTTACTCTTATTTCCAACACAACAATATCGGGTTTAGAAATGTGACTTCCAAAATGCTAAACCAACTTTGGATTTCACATTTCCTTATCACATCTTGGACCCCAGTTTATTTCAACAGCAACATGTAAAAACTAAATAATATTAAAAAATATTTTTTGTTTTCTCTGTTCTATCACGAAGGTCGTAGGCGTCTTGAGAATGAAACTAAAATCTGACTCTAAAAGTACTATTATTATCTTCAAACTAGGTCCCTCGTTAGGTAGGCAAGCAGCCAATCGCCAAAGATCTCTAAATACTTCGCTAACTATCTTCTCTTCTATAGCTCATACAAGCAAATACAATATGTCGATAAATCTCTCTTACACCGATATCCACTTATTCAAATACAAGTACTGATAATTCTACGAATTGTTCTATCAAAATCTTTATTCCCATTTTCTATTCCAAGACGCCTACACACCAACATCTGGGTTTCAAAAAACAATCTTACACTAAGGATAAACAAAAATCCTTTTCAAGGATAACAAGCAATAACAAATTTGTCTTTTATCAGAGGTAACGTCATCTAAAACTAGCAACTAATCGATTTTGTGCTTAATTCGTTGTGCTTATATTGCACATTTGTTTTATTATTAAACAATGTGTTAAAATACGTGGCTCAGGCGCGGATATGGAAAACTACATTATTGCTCAATCACTTACTTCATTTTTATGACCAGTTTATGAACTATTCAAGAAGTTCGGATGTCTAGAATATAATTTCTATAAGGTTGATTACTTAGTAAGATAGAGATATCCGCACCTAAGTTAGTATTCGATATTTCAACACTAGTAATGAGAGCTAAAGATGTATCAAATTGATCTTGACTGGGCTGTTCACCAGATTACCATAAAACCACAATATTGAAGTATTCGTTCTGATTCCCTTCTATAACGTTGTCATTTGTTTGCTTTATTTTGAATCGAGATATAAGGTGTTTTGTAATTATTTACACAGATGTATTTGTAATGCAATTACATGTTAAAAATAAATTTTCATACTTGGATGATACAATAATTTATTTATATCATTGTAAACAAGTCCCGCCATGAAATGGCGAATGTTTTTTTTTATTTCTACAGCAATTTGATACACCAATAAGATTCACTATAATAATAACGATAGCACGAATCCACGGTTTCCTAAATATACCAGTTTGAAGCTAAATATCTTAAATCTAATAAATAAAAGCGACCATACATTCAGATAAATTGAAACAAACCCGAAAACTTGAACACTTTACCATCTCTCTGTTTGACATCCATTGGTTAGTCACAGACAATCTCTCACAAATAGTTTCTTTATAGAGGAAAAATGTATTGAAGATAGATGAGCATGAACTGGATTGGAAGACTTGAGCAATCAATATGGAATACATCGAAGAAGCTGAATATAATAAGTAAATAAATCTTCTCCGCGAATGACTTTGGATGAAGAAATATATTCAAGACATTGAAATACAAACATAACTAAAGCCTGTTTAATACTGAATCAGATAAACAGTGGTTAGAGTGGTTCTAAAGTTAGAATAAATATCATTATTTGGATAAACATTTACTACGTTATCTGAGACAAGAAGCATGACCATTGTCATCTTATCACGCAAAGATTTCATACCTATTGTCTTGTACTTTTTTAGATCTTAAATAAATAAATAAATAAATAAATAAATATCTTGGGACAACTCACACACGGCTATCTGATCCCAAGCTAAGCAGAGCTTGTGTAGATCTTACTTTTCTATTATTCTGACGTTTCATCTGTATCAGTATATGTGTGTTTCCGTTCTATTATCTAATTCTTATGATAGTATAGTTTCGTTGTTCACATTATTGCCAACATTGCTCTGACCCACGTATTTGAGTCAACTACCGTCTAAGTTTATTCTCTTTATAGTTTCAATATCAGGTACATCATATTTATCAATAGTTACTTCTTGCTGTCCAACATAATCTTTTCTAACATCGGTACCTTTAATTTCAATTGTTATTTAATGCCTTCAATATATTTCTTCGGGGGTGAGTTTAGTAGATGAACGCGGGGTGCAGCGGCGGCGGAGGTACTCGGGGCTGCTTGTCCAGGGGGGCACAGCACGACGGCTCACAGCATGGAGTGCTGTATGGAGCTGGCACCAGGGTGTACTGAGCTGGTGGCCCGTAGATTGCTGGAGCAGCTGTAGAGAAAGATAATATTGATGATGAATAGGCAGACAGTTGTGAGTGTTATAATACCATCACACCTGTATTCCCCGAAGGGTTAGGCAGAGGTGTACCAATGCACACCCACAGTTCGCCGGTATATTTAGGTCCCATGTAATAGGGGGCGAGCCTATTGCCATTAACCGGCCACAAATCCAAACTCGAGCTGCTACTGAGAATTTCATAGAAAAACCCAATAGTGTTATAATATTTTGTCCTTTAATAATTTCTCAAATCCACTACTAATCAATTGACATACTTTTTAAGAGCTGTTAAAACGCAATTCCCCATATATTTTGTATGACAATACTAATCTATGACTGCACTTTTTTGTCATGTCCATTCATTAACTATTGATTTTAAAGCAACAAAAAATCTAATAGGTATTATAGTAATCTAAAAATTTATTGGTTATTCGGTATTCAGGACTAAAATAAAGTAGTTTTTATTTGTCGTTGTGGCTTGTAATTGTTTTATAATAGTGTTGGTACTATCCAATTCAATTCACTTACTATCAAACGGCAGCGGGTACACAGCATATGGTGGTGGGGGCATTTCACAAGGTGCGCACGGCTGCAGGGGGGCAAGCGGGGGCGCACAGAGCAGCTGGTAGCACAGCGGGGCCTGCAGAGGAGCTGCCTCGGTGCCCAGGACCGGCAGCTGGCTCATCTGGAAGTAGACGAACTTCACTTAAAGTCATCTTGTTGAAGAATTTCGCGCCATTGGCGATGATGACATGTATTATTGTACTGATGGACTGATCTATATGCTCGTGGTAACCAGTAGTAGCATTGTAAAATTGGACAACACACAAATTCTCTCTCAGATACATACTTTCTTCAACCGCTAGGGCACAGTCGGTAACCTTTTTAACAAAAAATCTGCGATAATAAATCCACAGTATATACAATCTCTGCAATACATTCAAAATACAAAATACCAAAGAAATAAACAAAAATTTGCAGGCAAACAGCGTGTGCTATTAATCTCCTAATTTCCTCTCTCTAATGATCGCATCAACGTCATCCCCCCCCTCGTTATAATGACGGGTCATTTCTCCTTTTGTTATCAGACCATCTTCCCTAATTAATCCGACAGTTACTGATTAATATTCACCTGTTTTCTGACAGCCTGCGCCACTCGCAGACGTCCCAGCGGAGAGAACATCACGCCGCCACTCTGAGGGGAACGAGAGAAAATTCATTAGAAATATAATCTTTTAAGGTACGTTATTAATGGCTTTGTCACTCGCTGTTAGATAAGATATGTCGTATGGGATGCGACACATCTCGCTTCGTGTGTATAATATCTGTTGTCGGTGTGTGATGGAGGACTTTTGCGAAAATTTTGTTTTGCTCTTGTGCTTTATCTTTGTGAGTGAAACTCAGTTTTGTAATTGCTATAACCTTTCTTTCATCGTACAGTAATATGGGAATATAATTTTACTTTGCATTTGTTATAATGTATAGTTTATAATGTATCATCATCACATGATCTTTTGGTTTTCCGAATTCTTAATATCAATGGCATTCACAAGAAATATAAAACCCGCAACAAAAAATAAAACAAAACGAGTAAAACGTACTTTGTTAAAATCGCTAAACAGTGTACGTCCACACCCATTTTCAAAATAACAAGGTCTGCAGAACCCTGATTAGATGGGAGTCCGTGACATACTACCCTAAACAAATGGCACAAATCTACCCTTTCGGGACAGACGACCATGCATTTCCGGCTAAACGCCATCCATAAATAAATAGGGTTCGGCTAAAATTAGCCGAAGGTCCCAAAATCCGGAGTCCCGAGGACGATTTGCAAGTATAATTTGTTTGCAAAAACATTGTCTACAAGACATTCTGTGAACTATGGCCGATAATTGGCTTTACCAAACTGTGGAAACACGAAATGGAAGCGTTGCTGATTAGCGGGGAAAACTCGGCTATCTAGATCAAAAGTAGCGGCTTAAAGCCGAGTCATTTGAGCGAGCCAGAGGGCGGGAGTTTAAATGCGATTGTGTTTAAGGTGTTTGTAGTTATAATGGTTATTTTACCGTGCCACGGAAAGCACGTAAAGCTTTATTCTTACGCCTGATCTCTCCCCGGTTTTGCCGGATTGCCGTCCCTTTGGACTAGAGTTAGGGAAGACGGGGGGGGGGGGGGCACCTGCGTTTGTATATACATACACTCGTCCGCTATAATATTATCTCCTTTAGCTAGTTTCCATTGAGATTGGTGACTGTGACCGAAATCGGTCTGGAGAACATTTTTATTATGGTTATTTTATTGGAACCCAATAGCTTCCAACCGGGTCTGAGTGATCGTCACAAAAACAAAGCCATCTCTAGTGCGTGTTATTTTCAGTCCCAACATCTAAAACAACCAATAAATTATCATTCTTTTCCACCCTCGTACCACTCAATAAAAACAATTCTCCGTCCAATATCAGGCCATCACAGTCGTTACAAGCCACTCCTAAATTTCGCGGACCCCTGACGGTAACCTTTCCCCATTTAACCCCCAAAATGGAACAAAAAATATCGACACAGGGGTATTTATTGTCCCGCTTTCATATTCTACCTGGGTGACCTTGGTTCGTTCGTACAAAGGGGTGAAACTGGTGAAAGTGCTTTCCACTGTCAATGATTTGCCATTCCGGATTATGAATGGCATTGACCGGAAGCGTACGAATGGTATTCGACCTAAATAGTGCCATTTGATGGTAATAGGCGAGGGTATGATGTACTTGAGAGTGGTAGAGGAGGATAAAGAGGTGTGTGGAAAGAGGAAATGGGTTCGGTATTCGAGTTATGAATTTTGATTTGATTTGATTTTGTTTGACTTTTCGACTATTAATATGTCAATGGAAATATGCGTTTGGGTTTGTTGTATTGAAAATTGTACTGATGGAAGTATGTGACGAATCATGTATTGAAAAACATTTTACCCAGTAAAAATATTAGATTTTGCGACTTTGTAACTTAGAAATGTTTTTGATTCCATTGAAGCCTAGCAAAAGCGCGTAATGTAAACGTAACGTTAATGCAAATGATTTTTAAACTGGAAATAGTCGTTTTACGCATAATATTTATGTAATTTGAAGGTTATTCATATCAACTGATCATTATTATTACTAATCATTACTACTAGAAATTTCTCTCTCACACACACACACACAGGCGCACAGGCGTGATAGTATTTTTTTTTTTTTTTTTAGAATTTCCTCCTGTATCTTGGGTGCGATTTCAAAAATATATACCTCACGGGCATAAACAGCCAGATCCGGAACAACTATCTATTATATATAGGTCTTACAAATATATATTGCGTGCGGGAATCGAACGCGCGACTCGCGGCACATCAGCCAATCGCTCTGCCACTGCGCCAAGCATTTCGTCAAATTGTACTTGTAAAAATCAACCAAAATGCAATGGGATACCCGTATTCGCAATTCAAAATCGAATCATACAGAACATAAAAAAAGAATTCGAGATTTGTAAAGATGGCGAGATTTTATAATCCAATCAACTAAAACATCTGTACAAAAGTGTGGATGTCGACCCCAAATAACAAAAGATTTACTACAATCCCCAACTTAATTAATTGACCTATAGATTGAGCGTAAAATTGGACCGTCTACAACGTCTCCACTATTTCATACCTTCCCTTTGAAGACATATATTTAATTAGAATTGAGCGTAATTAAACAATCGAAGTAAGAAATCTTTTAGCAGAAAATTCCAGGGATGTCCATTCCGGAGGGATTATTTCTGAGTTTGGGATTCTCTTGCGCCAATAACTTATTCAAAGAAATAACAAGGACAAAAATAAAGCTGAGAGAGAGTCGTATCGATTTTCATTAAGATTATTACTTCTCAATATCTGACCTCATTCCTGTGATTTGTTCCGCAGAAGATTGTGACGGATCTTTAGAGTCGTCTGAATTATTGAGTGAGGAAATATTAACGTTTGCTTTCGATTTAAAACTTTCATTTGTTTTTTTCTAGGGTTTGTGTTAATACTTTATTTATTTAGATAAGTACTATTAGGTAGAACTGCCTCGTTGGCCTAGTGGTCCTGAGCGCGACTGCTACGCTAGAGGTCCTGGGTTCGATTCCCGGGTCGAGCAAAAAGTGTTATTGGGTTTTTCTATGAAATTCTCAGTAGCAGCTCGGAGTTTGGATTTGTGCCCGGTTATTGGCAATAGGCTCGCCCCCTATTACATGGGACCTAAATATACCGGCGAACTGTGGGTGTACATTGGTACACCTCTGCCTAACCCTTCGGGGAATATAGGCGTGATGGTATGATGATGGTAAGCACGGTGGTATTCTCTCCAAAAAATGAAAGTACCTATTTACACTTTTTTTTGTGTTTCATTTATTTATCTTAATGATGCGTAGTATAAGCATGTGTCTGTTTAACGATTATAAGTATTAATTCCAAGAGTTACTAGCTTCTGCTCATTGGTCGGTTGGTTCTTTAGTTTGGTTTGTTTTTTTTTCACTCGCATTAATTTACGTTTTTGTTTAGTACTGGTCCGCTCCCGGGTGTACGACACACGGGAGCGTGATATTATACAGTCTAAAATACACATGAATCTTTCAATGTTCAAAAAGACACACACAAAAATACTCTTTAACTTTATTATATTGGTATTGATTGACCACAATTACTAACTCATAGACACCGACCGTGTGTTAGTTACGGAAAACCACAGAGAATCAATGATTTTCAGTAGGGATGTTCTAATTCAAAGCCGGTTATAAAGCGGGCACCGTAATCACTGTTACCATGACGATTACTGTCCCTGAAACACAAAACCGTGTTGCTGAAACAATGATTACGGGGCATTATACGCCTATAACTGTACAATATTGTATATACGTATCTACACCTCAAGCCATGTTGGTATTTAAATGCTGTATCCATTCAAGTATTCAAGTATTTATTTGCATTCTATATGTGTTAAAGATGTTACAACAGGCTTTAAGCTAAGTACATAATGAACCCTGTTAGAGCACAGCAACATAAAAATAATATTGTCTTAAATCTAAAATTTTATAAAATTTACAACAAACTATATTGCAATACAAGGAAACAAATATTAAAATATAATAATATTATAAGAAACATTGTTATTAAGTAAATACTTATATTGATATAAATCCATCCATATATCTTCTATGCTTAATAATATTATAAAAAGGTAAGATTTTTTTTTGTTTGTTTGTAACGACCTATTCGTTACTCCTACGACCTCCGAAACTCCTAGACCAATTTTAACCATTTTTTTCACCAATAGGTGTTTTCCTGATGTTTTTCCTGTTGTTATTTAAATGCTATATCTATCTTCTAAATAAAATGATTGCTAAATGTGTTGTTAAACGCAAAACTCGAGAACGGCTTGACCGATTTGGCTGTTTCTTTACAAGACAGGGTCTAAATGAAATATTTTTTTTAGAAATTCCACCGGTTGCGTCGAAAATTTGCACCCTAGCGAAGTATATTTGTACTGTACAATCATTTTTGTCCAATCCATTATAATCCATGAATACCCCAACTCCAAAAACCTTGCAAAAGAACTTTATCTGACCCAAACAAACGTAAAACTTCAAAAAGAAATCCCATGTTCTATTCGTTTGCCCAAAGAACATTCATCACGGGTCCTTAAAAACTTTTACAATATCATATTCATACATTCGATCGAGTGAGGCGTCAAGAATGAGGCGTACTTCAAATTCTACATTGTGTGACAAGTAATATAACCCGGCGACTCCTGGAAGTCTCGCAAAAAACTTTGGCAACAATGTCCGCTAGTAATATTCTCTCGGACTTTTGCAAAGAGCTGATTCAATGATTTCGTTATTAAAAAATCGGTCAAGCGTTGTGGAATTCTTTCTGTTGGGCAAGGGAAATTTTGAGCTGAAAGTGGTTTTAAAGTTTTCTGCATACGGATGATTTTTGAGTGCAGTGTTTTATGGGTAGATAAAATAATATATGAACTGTGTTTTAATTTTAAGAGCTCCCAATAATGGTATTTTAGTCAAATTCACTTTGATTGAAAAATGAGGAAATAAAGGTTTATATATGCATACATATAGCCGGAGCTTGCATGAATTATTTTAGTTCACTAGAATTTAATAAATTATATTACTGTTTTTTTTAACGTGGATGAGGAGAAAAGAGTATGTAAGGATCATGACAGGTGGCGTTCTGTGGTTTCTGTCTACCCCCATGGCAAAAAGGCGTGAGTTTATTATGACTGTAAGATATTACTGTTATAATTGAGTTAAGTTACGTTTATGATTACTGCTCCGCTCCTGAGTTTCGTATCGTAATGTTATATAGCCTATACCATCAAATAAAAAATAAATATACCATCACGCCTGTATTCCCCGAAGGGTTAGGCAGAGGTGTACCAATGTACACCCACAGTTCGCCGGTATATTTAGGTCCCATGTAATAGGCGACGAGCCTATTGCCATTAATCGGGCGCAAATCCAAACTCCCTATACCTTCCTAGACAAACGCGCTATACAATTTAAACAGTTTTTTTTTTCAAAATCGGGCCAGTAGTTGCAGAGATTAACGCGTTCAAACAAATAAACTCTTCAGCTTTGTACTATTAATAAAGTATATATTACTGGTCTGTTTACGCTACCCTTACTCGTATTAAACGAAACCCATGACTATACAAGCGAGTACAAAGAGATACTTGCTCAATTATTAAAGTCTATTTAGGTTGCGGAACCCTAAGAGCGTCCTTTCTAAAGGTCATCGGTTCTTATTGCTACACGGATATTTAGGGAAATCTTTTGACGATGTTTTTCGCAGAATTTCACGGTAAGGATCTTAATACTTATTACATAAGGATTACAATAGTTTGTTCTCGAGATTGCGGTGCCTTTGAAACACAAAACAATTTTATTGCGGTTTTTTATTAATATATCTTGCTTGTAAATGCTGGTGGGGTCAAAGGTCACTTAGGCATTTAGATTAGACGTAGGGCGGATTTCACCACACCCTATATTTTGTGAAAATTGGACATTTTGTGTAGGTGGGAACGGAAAATTTGCCAAAACGGTCAACGGTATTCATCGACCACTAGGCTAATGAGACAGTCTTAATTCAGAGGCAGAGGCAGGTTGAATTCCATAGATAAAAGATTTATTTTCAGTATCAAAGCTTTGTTAAATCCACCTTTATTTATTTTTTCGCTGGAAGGCAAAAAGCCCACTTGATATTAAGTGGTCACCGCTGCCTATACACATATTTTATACAAACCCGGAGGCCCCGTGGAAATGTTGAAATCCCAGAGACAAAAGCTGAAATGTCGCATGTGCCTGTAATTACACCGGCACCCTTCAAACCGGAACACAACAACGCTGCGTTGCGGCAGAAACAGGTACGTACACAATGACCCTTTTACTGTGATTGATTTACGTTAAAATGAACAAGCTAACATTAAATAACTTGGCTTCATACCTCTTAACAAATTTATTACTGGGCATTCTTCATTCTTCACCGTCCTTAGCTAATTTATGGTACTAGTAAAGTGAGCAAGAAAGCCAAAATACCAAAATCTATCGTTTTTAATACACTCAAGACTTTTACAACTTTTGTTTCGGTAGTTATTTTATTTATGTTTGATGGAAAATAAAACAAGTTGCGAAGATATTGTGGAGGCAACATCCGAGTTTATGTTGATGTTACAAAAGATACCTTTGCTGAAGTTTGGATCAATAACTTGTAGGCTTGGGAAGCGTGTTGTTGTTCAAATAATAATAGGTATTTTAGTCAGTCAGCTTTAAATTCGTGATGGGCCTTCGAAGAACAAGAATTGATGTTTTTTTTTTTTATTTTAGTGAGAAAATGTATATAAGGGTGTGGAAATTTTGAAAAGGTCTCAAGGTCTATGGGATTTTAAATGGGTTTGTTTTCTGTTTGTAGAAATCTACATCGATGAATTTAGGTGAAATGACCTTTAGGTGAGCTGTTAGCGCATCTGAAGGTCACTTCACCAATTCTACTAATTAAAAATCAATATTAAAATCATTCATTCAAAATCTAGTCACAATCTCATCTCGGCGACAATCAATGCCCAAAAAATTTAAGTAAATTAGAAGCAATTTTGACAGACAGAGATTAGTTTGCGATCGATCCTAAAAGTTATTGGATCCTCCCTGATTCAGGCTAACTTTAACTAAATATTTTTTCACGTTTTAATGCTAAGAATTCACAGCTCATCTGAAGCCTACTTCACCAAAATTATTCAAGAGGGTTCACAGAATATCTCTGCTGATCTACTAGACATAAGTGTGTATGTGTGTCTGTTGTGTATATATGTTTGATTAAGCAGTTACTATGTCGGTACATAAGTACTCTTCTGACACACTTTGGTTAATATTAATCCGTCTGCGAAGCGTGGAGATTACGGCAGCGGGAAGGCTTACGTTCAGCATTTACACATTTCTTTTTCTCGATTCCTATTTTGGTACGAATCGTTACTGTAGCCTTTACCAATGGTCAACAATTACAATGAATAATATTGATAACAATCTGTGAGTACAGAGGTTTATTTTGCCAAATGTCCTTGTTCATACAAGATTGAAGGAAAATCCTACTCTTCTACTACTTCCTACTATATCTTATAATACATCCGATAAATTAAATGTGTAAGTTTGTGAAGATGGATAAATGGAAAGGCTGAACGGACCTGGACGAAATTTGGCATTGAGAAAGATTGTGTGTGCAATAAAACATAGGACACTTTTTTCACGGAAAAAAGCACGGTACCAGTGAAATAATAATTCTAATTTGGAGCGGACGACGTCGCCATCAGAAGCTAGTTATAAAAATACCGGCCAATTATTGACCAATTGAAGGGCAAAGGCCTGTTTTCATGCAGAGAAGGCACGACGATTGATCATCACTGCGGTTTGGCGATTAGACTAATAAAGATTACAAGCATCACAATATCTTCCTTCCCCGATAATAATAAATAATAATAAATATCTTGGGACAACTCACACACGGCTATCTGATCCCAAGTTAAGCAGAGCTTGTGTTATGGTAACCAGACAACTGATATACATACTTATATAATTTATAAATACATACATATTATAGATAAATCACACCCAGACACAGAACAAACAATCATGCTCATCACACAAAGTTTGACCTGGGTGGGAATCGAACCCACGACCTCCGGCTTAGCAGTCAGGGCCACTAACCACTAGACCAACAGGCTCGTCAATGTCAGTGATGTCCGAAATAAACTTAAAAAAGTGCATATTATGGATTAGGAAAGTCACATTCGTACTTGCCAGTGCCCGGTTGCGAACCCACAACCTCGTATATGAGAGGCGGGCGCCTTAACCACTGGGCCATCACGACGATTGATGTTTGATTGATACGAGGATCAGACTCGTTCTAAATTATGTACAGCGCGATAGTGCGGTTTTGTGGTTTCAGGGAACGCCACAGGGAATAGACAGAATCAAATGACAGCTACATTATCAAGAAGGAGTGAGATAGTAGCATAGTGTATTGATGGATTTATAAAAGAGTAAGGAAGATAGGAGTAAGGATATAGGATTTTCACACGTAATCCGTACCTTATCACATTACCATATTTAGGTGTATTATAGTTCTAAAATTATAATATGGTTTTTAAATCTATTAACTGTTTTAGTCTTTTTTATTAAATACATACATTTCATCACGCCTGTATTCCCCACGGGGTTAGGCAGTGGTGTACCAATGTACACCCACAGTTTGCCGATATGTTTAGGTCCCATGTAATAGTGGGCGAGCCTAATGCCATTAAACAGGCACAAATCCTGACTCCGAGCTGCTACTGAGAATTTAACAATAACACTTTTGTTCGACCTGGGAATTGCACCCAAGACCTCTAGCGTTGCAGTCGCGCTTAGGACCACAAGGCTAACGAGGCAGTTTATTTAGTAGGCTTTTCAAATTAAATAACGAACACAGTATAGCTAACAACTACAATAAACTACCAAATAATACAAACGATAGCAAATCACATGCCGTGTTTAAAAACATGGCACGCAAAAAGAATTTAAAATATTACATTTACGAAAATATATACTAGCATTGTTTAATCGCTATGTTATATTACATAACTATTCATGTATGATCTTGATTAAGTGAACTATGTAGGTATTGTACTTTATCCATATTAATGTTATAAATACGAAAGTAACTCTGTCTGTATGTCTGTCTGCTACGCTTTCTGGAACACTGAACCAATTTTGATGGATCTGCGTCAACGATAACTAACATTTATGCGAATGAAGTCGCAGGCATGAATGTGGATGATGCGAAAGGAGTATGTGAGAATCGTAGCAGATGGCGTCTTGTGATTTCTGCATACCCCCATGGGTAAAAAGGCGTGAGTTCTTGTATGTCTGTTTGTATGAAGTCGCGAGCAAAACCTACTAAGTAAGAAATTCGTTAATACCTAAAAAAAAACATCGAATCGACTCAAGACTTTCTACTCCGTCAATCACTAATTTGTCTAACTAGTGATTGAAACATCCCTACCACCTAAAAACACCCCCAGACTCAAAACCAGCTAGAAATCCAGCTTTTATACTCTCATCAGCACGCCTCAGCCTTATTTCAGTACCTAGGTACTACATTAAAAACCCCTTTGAAATAAAAATGTATAAAATATAAAGTTCGCGCAGATTTATGAGCGGTACTGAGAGGGAAAATAAAAGAACACGACAATTCCTAAATGAAAGTTAGAGGTACTCGTATTGGTGGTTTTATTTTAATAACAGGCTTGAAGCAGGGCTGCCGAGATGGAAATGTTTCTGGGATTAAAACATTTTTTGGACTCGTCCTTTATTTTGGACTCGAAAAATTAGCTTTGTTGATTTAATTAATCTCTTTTATGTCTTGTACTTTCTGCTACAAGAGAGGGAGTTATTAAATCGGCAGATATATTTTTTCAGTTTAAAATAATGAAGAAGCGGAATAATAAGAAGGTAAGCGATTTATGAGAACCTCTTGCTTCTTTTGAAGTCGGTTAAAAAATAGCCCAAAATTGTGGTAAAAAGGTAAGCCTCTATCAACCTAGATTCTAGGCTCTCTTGTGTTCGCACGAGTTTTAGGAGAAAATCTTGCTTGTAGTAGACATTAAACCAGGAAGCTTAGTTCTGGATATCTGACGGTATCAGTTGAGTAATAATGTTATAATAAGGATTTTAAGGACTTAATATGACACCTTCAACACTCCAAACATACGAACTCAATAAAATTGCCAACTATTACTATATTACGAGGGCGAATCAAAAAGTAATGAGAATGAAGATAAAACGCGGTAATTAAAGTTAAAATAATAATTTATTCTTCTACATAGTCTCCTTACAAATCAATACATTTATTCCATCTTTTTTCTAAACCCAGGATTCCCTTTGAAAAAAATATTTTTCTTGACCCTCCCAAAACGCCTCAAAAGTGACCATCATTTCGCTATCGTCTTCAAATTTCTTGCCTCGGAGGTGTTCCTTGAGCCGAGGAAAGAGGTAGAAGTCACTAGGAGCCAGATCTAGCGAATACGGAGGGTGTTCGAGCAGTTCGAATCCCGTTTCTTGAATGGCAGCCATCGCAACTGCGGCTTTGTGAACCGCTGCTTTTGCTCGTCGGTTAACATCCTGGGTACCCAACGCGCGGAGACCTTTTTCATATGCAACTCGTTCGCAAGGATTTTTTGAATGCTGCCATATGAGATCCCTGTGATCTCAGCTACATGCCTGATGGTCACTCTTCGATCTGGCAACACAACATCTTCGACTTTTTTCACGTTGTCTTCAGTGAGGGACGTGGATGGGCCTCTTTCGCGATGTTCATCTTCAGTGGATGCTCTGTCCAGTTTAAATTCCTTGGTCCAGCTTGCAACTGTAGAATATGGAGGAGCAGAGTCCCCCAATTTTCCCACTAAGTCACTGTGTATGTCTATTGTAGATTTTTTTTTCAAACAGAGGTACTTGATGACTGTTTTAATTTCGTTTTTCTCCAAGTTGGTGTTATCTCTTCGACAGTTCGTATTCTAATGAATATAACTCCCGGAAATCGTGATATATGTATATGATTTTTTTAGGCTGAAGTAGTGAGTACATAAGCAAGCAAAAAAAACTTTTTTTGCGTTTATATGCGGACCTGAAGTAACCGATTCTCATTACTTTTTGATCTCCCCTCGTAGCACCGGCCGCCATATCTAGGCTGAGGTTAAGCCAATCACAGCACAGCATTAATGCTACTGGTGCGTTGTGTGGAACAATACATAGCGAGGGAAGTGTTTCAGTCGTTTCTTAACTGCCATAGCTTTTATGATTATAATTATTTATTGTTTTATTATATTGTTCTTCACCTCCTGAATAATCCAACCAGGATTTTGTAAAAAAAAGCCTAATTATAAAGAATTTCCGTGAAGTTTCTTTTCTAGTAGCCTAAGTTTCGGAACGAGCAATTAGCTTCAATTCTCGGACTAATTAACGGACTCCTTGACAATTCAAAGTGCCTGGAAATGGTTTAATTGACGTAAATGCTTTAACTTTGATTTTACTTATTTTCTTTCGATAAAAACCCCAAAATAACACATTTCAGGACAATATCGTTAAGAAGAACTGCCTTGTTTTTCTAGTGGTCCTAAGCGCGACTGCTACGCTAGAGGTCCTGGGTTCGATTCCCAGGTCGAGCAAAAAATGTTATTGGGTTTTTTATGAAATACTCAGTAGCAGCTCGGAGTTTGGATTTGTGCCCGGTTAATGGCAATAGGCTCGCCCCCTATTACATGGGACCTAAATATAACGGCGAAGTGTGGGTGTACATTGGTACATCTCTGCCTAACCCTTCGGGGAATACAGGCGTGATGGTATATATCGTTAAGAAGATAGTAAAAAGTTCAAACAAAGTTTAGCCATTTTTTTTATAGTTCGAGGTACTGTAGCTGTACCTACAAGTTACCAAGTTTTGTGATGCGAATATATGGTTATGTGATCCTGCATAAATATAATATGAATAAAGTTAAGTGAGTTTTGGATAAACAAGCCCACAGCGATACAGACAATAATGTTTGTCGAGTCAATTCTCAAAATGGAAGGATAATATTGCGGAATTGTTTCGTGGTGTTTCCTTCACTGTTATCATCATATCAGAAGTCTTCTCATCGCTATCGCCATTACTGATTGATATTTTGAACAGGGATATGGGGTAAGTTTAAATTCCAAAACATAACGTAGACTAGGCTCGCCCCCTATTACATGGGACCTAAATATACCGGCGAACTGTGGGTGTACATTGGTACACCTCTGCCTAACCCTTCGGGGAATACAGGCGTGATGGAATATATTTTAATAGTATTTTAACGTCTACTGTTTATTCGGCGACTTCGCTTGCATCCGCGGTATCCGCGGTGACGAAGTATTGTACATCCTATGGGTACATTACAATGATACTTATACAGTAATAATTTTGATAACTGAATTTTCGCCTGTGATAAACAATAATGAATCTGAATCTGAGGTAGCGAGAAATGTTGGATGGAGAAACAGAACACATTTTCAAACCACTAAACTCTTTCAACAAAAACCAAAAACCGCCAAGAAACCCTAATAACACTTTTCAATGCCGAACACACTTTTACATTAGCACACCACAAAAAAGACATTAAAAACCAGCAGAATAAAGTCCATTTTCAATATTTCACCACGTAAAACCCCATTTTGTAAATCCCTACTACATTTAGCCAGCCCTAAAGTAATGCTTTGTTTTTGAAAGCTCTTGCGTTCGCGTTAAATGGCCGCCGTCGTTCATACTTTTAGTTTCGTTTTTATTATTGTTCTACTTGTACTCAATATTAATGGAAATGTTAGTTTTAGTTATAAAACTTTTAGTTTTAGAACTGTCCCGTTGGTCTCGTGGTCGCAAGTGCGACTGCTGTGCAAGGGGTCCCGGGTTCGATTCCCAGGTCGAGCAAAAAGTGTTATTGGGTTTTTCTATGAAATTCTCAGTAGCAGCTCGGAGTTTGGATTTGTGCCCGGTTAATGGTAGTAGGCTCGCCCCCTATTACATGGGACCTAAATATACCGGCGAACTGTGGGTGTACATTGGTACACCTCTGCCTAACCCTTCGGGGAATACAGGCGTGATGGTATATTATATTATTTATTATTATTTATTATTATTAGTTTTAGTTTTAGTAATATGAGATTGTGGAAAGAGGAGAATAATGGAGTGTTGGAATATTGGTTTATATTTAGTTTTGGTTCGCTACTTACAAACACGTGTATTGATCGATCTGTGAGTGAAGGTGAACGTGTTTCAGCCAGTGTTTAGATGGCTGATAAGTTTGTAGGTACACTAAAATATGAGTATATATGTGTGCGTGTGTGTGTTTTCCACTCTGTATTATTTTGTCGATTGCATATTACTTTCACCACATCGATATCATAATGCTTTTACAGATCGTCCCTTTTATATCATTGGATGGCAACCAAGTCGACGGCCCACATAATGTTAAGTGGTCACTGCTACCTATAGACATCTGCAATACCAGAGACAAAGGTGAAATGTCTCATATGCTTGTAATTACACCGCCATCCGTACCCTTCACATCGGGACACAGCACAGTAATAGGTAAGGTGTACCCCGGACACTAAGGTACCCATTAGTTAGAAGACAGGTAGTCTGGCCAATATAGTTTAATAGCAAAATACCGGTGTTATTGTGTAACCTGAAGTCCACAGGCAAGACGCCATTACTATCGAACGCAACCACTATGGCTGCCAAGAGTTCGAACTTAAGGAATTTTCAAATAATACAAAATACAGGCCTGACACGGCTGCTACGTTACCTTAGTGGTTCTAAGCACGACTGCTTCGCTAGGTCTTGGGTTCGATTCCCTGGTCGAGTAAAGTGTTATTGGGTATTTTTATGAAATTCTCAGTAGCAGCTCGGAGTTAGGATTTGGGCCCCGTCAATGGCAATACGCTCGCCCGCTATTATATGGGACCTCAACATACCGGTGAACTGTGGGTGAACAGTAGTACACCTCTGCATAACCCTTCGGGAAATACTGGTGATGGTATATAGGGTACAAAATACAGGAAAATTCATTGCCCTCAGAAAATTACCAAACTCAAACACCTCAAAATTAGTTACCCACAAGAGGCTTAACAAATATTTAGCCTTTAAAAACTTGGTAAAAATCCCTCAGAAATAAGACGGAGGGTCTAATACAAGGAGATTTATCTGAAGGTCTTCTCATACAGGGTAAAGGGTTCGCCGGTATTAGTTTAACTTTGTGATTACTTTGTCCGAAGTGATCGGGAAGCTAAACATAGGGGCGGGTGTATAAAGATATTTAGGTCTTGTGGTACTACCTGGCTCGCTGTCTAGTGCCTGACCTGTAGTTGTATTCCTATCATAGGAGTCCTCGGTTCAAAGGTTAGGATTTTTTTTATTGGATTGTTCCATGAGAAATTTCTCAGTAGTTAGTTCGGATGTTGGCGGTAAGACTGCCCCATATTTCGAAAAGTACATTGATCCTTTGTGAACTGTAGTAAGGTACAGCGGGGCAATCTCTACTGCGGAAAACATTATTTTTAGGATAGTTAAAATTTCCTAAAAATAATGTTTTCCGCAGTAGAGATTGCCCCGCTGTACCATATGTCCTGCGTACTTAGCTCGTTACCATTGAGTTTGGCCACGATCACCGAATCTCGATTGGATAATATTATTGCTACCAGAAGAATCTGAAGACATGACTGTCATGCTAATTGATGAATTAATAATATTCTCCAGGCGGTCAACCCCAATGGAGACTAGCTAAGTATTATAGTACACAGTAAGATATTATAGTACACAATTGTATGCGCAAACACATGTGCACTGTCTCTCCTTCTCTCATAGTCCAAATAGGACGGCAATGTGGGAGATCAAGCATAGGACTAACGGTTACTTGAAAACAGAAAACTTCTGCAAAAATCATTTGTTCACAGTTTACAGTTTTGACATAGACTTTGTTTACAGTCACTCCATGTTTTCTAGGAAAAATCACATTTTCTTTAAACTAAACGACATTATTAGCAAACCCATAACTTGCTTTAAAAACACAAAAGGGTGTACACCCATTTAGTCGTTGAAGCGTCTTCCCCGGTGCACGCAAGCCGCTCATTACCCGTCCAACTCCCGCGATAGAAACGCTGTAAACTATGTCACAATGAAAATGTGCCGGTTGCACGTCCCCGCGAGGTTTTCTCATTATAAACGCATCATACGGGCGTGTACACATCAATGATGGCGCGTGTTTTCTTGATAAAGCTGGCACAAAGCGGGTTGTTATGTGAGTACAGCTCTATATCTACCTACGTAAAAGCGAAATTCCAGGCACAGATTAATCAGGAAATCTCGACAATTGCTTGTCCTACATATAATTACGCCTGTTTTCTCCGAAGGGTTAGGCAGAGGTGTACTAATGTACACCCACAGTTTGCCGGTATGTTTTATGTCTCATGTAAGGGGGCGAGCCTATTGCCATTAACCTGACAAAATCCTAACTCTGAGCTGCTACTGAGAATTTCATAGAAAAACCCAATAACACTTTGCTCGACCTGGGAATAGAAACCAGGACCCCATGCTCATCACTCACGCTTGCGACCACGAAGCCAACGCGGCAGTTGCCCCGTTGGCAATTACTACTTTGCAATAGTTGCTGCTTATCCTATGTAGTTGAAATTAGGAAGATATGTAATAGTTTATAAGCAGGAGACGTCAGCTAAGAACGGAGTTGAATTTGACTGCCACGTGTAAGAAGTCGAGGACAAAAGTTAGTCTAAATATGTAAGCGAAAGGTCACTCACGAACTAAACACGAAATCTTGAAAACTACTTGACCTATGAAACTGAAATTTGGCAGGTAGGTAGTTTATAATGACGTCAGGCTTTTGGGTAACTTCCACGAACGGAGACGTAGGCAAAAGCTTACAAAATAATTTACTTAAATTATGGATTTTTAAACATAATAATTATTGTTCTCCGAGGAGCTCGTGGCTTAATAATTACAGCCACATAGACCGATCTTCCGGGTTAAACCACGCTTGCCGAGGTTGGTCTGTGGATGGGTGGGTGACCATTTACCATAGCGAGTTTCCTCCGTGTCTCGGAAAGCACGTAAAGCCGTTGGTCCCGGCTGTCATTTGTAGATCTTTGACAGTCGTTACTATTAGTCAGAAGCCAGAAAGTCTGACAACCAGTCTTACCAAGAGTATCGTATTACCCATTACTGGGTTGTGGAGGTCTGACAGGCAGTCGCTCCATGTAAAATACTGATATTCAGCTGCATCCGGTTCGACTGGAAGCCGACCCCAACATAGTTGGGAAAAGGCTAGGCAGATGGTGATGATGATGAATTATTGTTCTCCGAATATAACACGTAATGTACAATATTTTTGCAAATACATGATTTTGATTTGATTTGATGTTTCAAAGAACTCCTGCTATTTGGTAGAAATGAGTAAAAAGTTTTATATATCCAGTTTCTATTTAGTACACTTGACACAGCTACTTCTTTAAAGTGTAAGAAACTACATATGGTCTAGCTTAAAAAAACCCTTTGTTGAAATAAAAAAGTCTGTGGTTGCATAAGCGCCATTTTGAATTCAATGAGCATTCAATGTGTGCAAACCCTAAGAAAATTAAACTCTTATTCACCGACAGAATATCCGTAACGAGCCTCTGTTATAGCAGTATTTAGCGAAACTCAATGGTATTTATATTCACCTTTTAAATGTCAAACGGTCTCTAAAGGTTAAGCCTGAAAGTGGAAGGTGGGAGAGGCCTTATTTTTACACAACGGCTATTTGAAATGATAGCCTAATGATGGCCGTTTCTGTCTGAATTTTAAGCTTACGTCTGTTTTTAGCTTTGAGGCTAGACGTAATTAAAGGCTGGGTTCTGGATTCATTTTGAGCTTCGTTTCATATTTTTCTTTGACGTATTTTTTGCTTTTATTTTAGACTTGCTCGGCCGGAGTGCTCAAAGGGGTTTTTTATTTATGTTTTGGGTTGGTTAACAATCCAGTGTTTTAACTACAGAGTGCGCGGTAACGTCCTATGATCTTGTATCAACAAAAACATAAAAATGTAGATACTAACATCTTAGATAAAATTTTCTAATTTAAATTATATGATATTACTAGTTAGGTAAATTCATAACGAAGCCAGGAAGGCATATTTTATACCGAGTTTCTGGCTATATATTCACATATTATCTGACTTTCAGAAGGCCTACCCAAAAATCAAAAATTCCTTGAGATTACGTGTCATTTGTTGCGTTTAGGTAAATAGAGGCTCTTCGTACGAAGGGATATTTAATTTAAAAAAAAACTTTGAATTTGTAAATTGTTAGCTAATAATAGCTTACTAGCCACCATGTACAATGTGTAATTGCTATAGACTTGCCTTTAAAATCGATATACGTAATGGTAGGTACACAATTTTTTTGTTGCTACCTTCAAAACATCTTTATTATAATTTTTTAACTTTTTATACATTCACCTTCATTGTTTTCACATATAGAAGCAACAAGAATATTGCAACCAAGATTTTGTAAAAACCAAATTGAAAGAAAAGAGTGTCCATGGAGTTTCTTGCTCGTTCTTCTCCATAGAGACCTACGTATTGGAACGAGCAACTAGCTTCAATTCCTTACTGTAACTTTTTGACATTCACAAGTGCCTGTAAATGGTCTAATTGAAATAAATGCTTTGAGTTTTTTTTTGAGTTTTTTACAAGTTTGATTTACTATTCTTTATAAACCTCGCTATCACATACAAATTTATATTCAATTTCTTTTTTTCAATCCGACTGAGACTTCCACATATTTAAACAAACAAAAATCTTTTCAGCTTTATAATAATTGTTTTGATTAAGTTGTTAAAATTATTAAGTTCCACATAAGGGCTAATATGCAAGAATAGGTTGCATAGTGTAAATTGGACCACCTCTTTTTTTGTTATAACAAAAAAAAAATACCATCACGCCTGTATTCCCCGAAAGGTTAGGCAGAGGTGTACCAATGAACAGTACACCCACAGTTCGCCGGTATATTTAGGTCCCATGTTATAGGGGGCGAGCCTATTGTCATTAACCGGGCACAAATCCAAACTCCGAGCTGCTACTGAGAATTTCATAAAAAACCCAATAACACTTGTTAATTCGGTTACAAATATAAAGACATGCATACAACGATGTTTTATACCTACACACAGAAAACGGTCTTCAAAAGATACTCTGCAATGAAATATCGAGTTACCAGAACATGGAATACATAGAAACATAATATTGCCACAGCAAATAATTCGAGAGGGACAAATATTTGCTTCGGCGGAGGGCAGAGGAGTGCTTTGTTCATTTTATCTGAGATTGTGTTGTTTACTTTAAATATATAATTTTCGGATTGTATTGTATTTCAAAAGAAAGCGTAGATTTTAAATTGGATAATGAAATATGAAATTATTAATATGCTTATTTAAAAGCACATTACTTTAGTTTTCTTTAAAATGCAATGAAAATAAATTCATTTAATTTGAATTAAATTCACAAGATTTTTTAATGTGACTTTTTCTAATTCATATATTATGTACTTTCTAGGTTTACTTTAGACATTACTGACATCGGTAACCATGTCAGAGGCCCTTGAGGCGGTTTAGAAACTCTGACACTAGGGTGTGTGGGGTCGCTAGACCTTAGTTGGTTGTAAGATTTTTTTATAAATTGTTTTTTAATCTGTTTATGTTTTGCTATCTAAATGTACTTACTATTGCACCAAAGCCAATAATTGCGGGATGTAGCTTGTTATTCAATATATAATAAAATAGTGGCAAAAACAGGTCCAGAATCACCGCACTGACGGAGACAGCTCGACCTTTTTCTGTTTTAAAAGAGATATAATATGGCCCTATTTTGAGACAGTTAAGGTTAGTTTAGTTATAATTTTACAGCTAGGCAGCGGATCCATGATAGATGAAAGGGACATCGTAACAGAAAGCTTGGATTCAGCAGTGTGATTCTCTAAGCCTCACTTCGTAATTCGAAAGCTGAATCCGCAGTGAGATTACAAAATGGTATTCTGTTAAACACGATCACGCCGGTGACGTCACCAATACTAAACCAATGACAAGTTGGTTCGTTATCGAAGTGAGCGCGATCACTTTAGTGAGACACGTTTTCGAGTTTGCATTTTGGAGAATCGCACTACAGTACATATTCGGAACCTCTAAGCGAGTAAACTTTTCGTCGGTTATTAAATAACAACACCACCGTGCGACTTCGACATGGCCACAGCTCATTTATTTTTTTAATAACCGACGAAAAATGTTAACCTCGAATGTTCTAGAATGATATACTAAATAAATGGTAAACTTTTTTGTAACAATGTTCAATCCATCCCATATAAAAAAGCTAGAAAATGCCAAGCACACGTTCCAGGCCGCTTGTACAGTCGAGATTTTTCCAGAATACATTATATACTCACAAAAATGTCCTACTTAGCAACCGACTTACAAAATAAAGAAAAAAGTGTAGCTGTCGTATCGGCGCCTCCGCCAGAGATTTATGTTATCATCTAGAAGGGTTCGTTTCCCTCTCTGTCTCAAGGACGAACCTAGACACGAACGCTCGACCCCATAGAGGCATAATAATACGGCATAATATTCGGGCATAGACTTATGCCCGATTCCTAAAACTTACCGACCGGTATTAGTAAAGCATACTAACAAACAAATGCCTTTGTATTTTCGCTGTTATTGGAGTTTATTTTCCAGCATACGAGTAAGTTTATATCCTTAATTTTTTTAAACATTTCTTCATCAATATCAAGGCGATTTAAAGTTTCGGCCTTTGCAGCAACTGGCTGAAGTTATGGCCATTACCATTTATTTTTGACCGAAAATATCGGTTGTGGTAGCCAATTTCAATAAAGTACGGAAGAGATATTATAGTGCACAAGTGTGAGTACGCAAGCACAGATGCACCCCCCTTTTCCCTCACGCATAGTCCCATGAGACAACAATACGACACGATCGAAGAGTAAATCTGATGAAGGACCAACGTTAACGGCACGGGAGAGTCCACCACCATCACCATCACGCCTGTATTCCCCGAAGGGTTAGGCAGAGGTGTACCAATGTACACCCACAGTTCGCCGGTATATTTTAGGTCCCATGTAATAGAGGGCGAGCACGGGAGAGTCACACCACCAATTTGACATTCCTAATGCGAAAACCCAATAACACCTTGCCCGACCTGGAAATCAAACCCAAGATTCTACGATCAGCACTCTCGCTTGCGACCACGAGAGACGCGCCTAATATAGAAATTAATAAGTACAGTATCTAGCTTATAAACTAATCCGGAAAAAGGTAACTCCTAATAGCCACCTACACACTAAAACCAGATAAGTCCAGACATGATTCGACAGAAGAGAGCGACCATCAGATCGATAATATTGCCACGCTGCCAGTAAAGCTTTCGCCAGTCACCTCTGTATTGGAAAAATAATTAGGACACCGCACTGAACCGAATTTATGAGAAAACATACAACAACATACTGTCAGATGTTGAAAAGGGGTTTATGAAAATATGCGGAATAGGAAGATGGATTATGAGTACAACATGTGTTTGCAATAATAGGGAGGTATACCCTACCAATATAAAATAAACATACATACAATAAGCCAATATTAAGGTAGCAAGACAATGTAGATGTATCTTTCATAGAATTGCTGTCTATGTCATTCATGTGTTCATTTTATTTGTTAATATTTGCTTGCTAACACCAAAAGGCGAAATGTAGTGTACTCAATACTCAATGATCTTATTGCGTTCCATCATCATCTGCTTAGCCTTTTCCCAACTGTGTTAGGGTCGGCTTCCAGCCTAACCGGATGCAGCTGAATACCAGTGTTTCACATGGAGCGACTGCCTATCTGACCTCCACAACCCAGTAACTGGGCAACACGATACCTCTTGGTTAGACTGGTTGTCAGATTTCTATCTATTGTGTGCCTAATGTACATATGGTTTTAAAATATTTAAATTAAAATACAGAATCATTATGCACCCTGTCGGGCACAGTAAAAACTTAGGGCAGAGGAAGAAAGCTTGCAAGCAAAATCTGAAATATCTAAAATATTATTTAAAATTTTTGCACTATGTACCATCCCTGTTTTGAAAATTATAAACATTGGATAATGGTGGACCTATATAATTTTGCCTTTAATAGAAAATCCCCGAATAACGGAGTTAATATTCCTCATATGCACATGTATGGTATAAGACTAGTCTACAATGTAGACTGTTCGAGTTTGAGACAGTCTAAGTTGATAGTGTCTGTACATATACGTATGTATGTGCATGTCAGTAATGTTACCGATCCCCTGCTTCCGATGCATAACAACGCTATTTAGCGTAATGTAAATGTAATTCTTTCTTAATTGATTTCATTACTTTTTCTTTCATTCTTTCTTCTCTCATGACTGTCATTAGCCTAGTGGTCTTTAGCGTGACTGCTACGCTAGAGGTCTTGGTTTGATTCCCAGGTCGAGTAGTGTTATTTGGCTTTTATAAGAAATTCTCAGTAGCTGCTGCTGCTGCTCACTAACTCCGAAGTTAGGATTTGTTTCCGGTTAATGGCATTAATTCCGCCTTTGTACGGTGTATTTTATACATTTTGTGCATAAAGTTTTAATAAATAAATAAATAAATAAATAATGGCAATAGTCCCGCCCCATAACATGGGACCTAAACATCTCTGTGAAGTGTGGGTGTATATTGGTACACCTCTGCCTAATCCTTCGGGGAATACAGGCGTGATGGTGTGTGTGTTGCTTCTCCCACCTCCCTGTCCTTCATTCTTAGCGGCACAAATACATAATGGTCCTAGTAAGAACATAGTACTTCTTCAACCAAGTTTTCCACAAAGAGCTTTAGATTCCACCACTATACAGTAACGATAATCTTTTAGCATATTTAAATGGATTCTCTCTCGCATCGTTAAAAGCAGGTAACTTCACAAAGTAAAATGCATTCAGCCATTTTTACTTTATTTTTGAAATTGAACGCATAGTTTCTGCTCGTGCAGTTCGGAATGTTGAAATTCATGGAGCGGCGAACGTTCCAGTATGGAGGGAACTATTTATAGTAAAGGTAAAAAATATTGGTTTGTGTGTGTGTTTTTACTACATACTGAATTCATATGTTTTTTGTAATTTTTTTTTAGACTGATTACTTTTTTTTCTTTAGAGTATGAGTGAAGGGCGACTAACAAAAAGGGACTTGGCAGACGTGAGCGGTAACGCCTGGAGGGGACGCCCTAAAAAGACCTACCCTGACCTTATCGGTGAGATTCTTCAGAAAGGCCAGATGCGCAGTACTTCTACCGGCTTGCTTGTATTACCAGATGAATGCACAAGATGTGAAAGGAGTATGTAAGGATCGTAGCAGGTGGCGTTCTATGATTTCTGCCTATCCCCTTGGGAAAAAGGCGTGAGTTTATGTATTGATTTATTAAAATCACTTGTAACTTGAGGAGGTACATTTTAAGTAAGCACTATGCTAGCACATGAAGTGGTTCTGGTTTGACGACTGTTCACTTGACCTATTTTTGAGGCAAAGAATGAGTATTGCTTGTATGGCAATGCTGCCAGCCTATTGGGCACTTGTCCTATTGACAGCGATGCGGATGCATTATTTATTGCCCTATGAGCTTTCCTCCTTTTTATTTTATTCCTTTCTCAGCTGTTCATGATTCTAATTACCACCTTAATCTTATTGTTTTTTTATTAGAAACTAGCCTGTTGTCCTCGACCTCGTTCGCATTATGGTTATAAAACATAGCAATGTTCTTATTAAAGGAACATCCATAATTTGCAAAAAGATTTGTGTTCAAAATCAGTCCAGCCGTTTCAGAGATTGGTCGGAAACGACAGACAGACAAAAATTTTAAATGTGATTTTTTTGTTTATCTGTCTTCCATACACATTTAGTGAACAACTGTAAATTTGAAATTACAAACAGACAATTCAATTTTATTTATTTGTATAGATCTGTATGTGTGTACTCCGTCATTTGATTTCTATCAAGAGTTCAAGGAGGAATAGGGGGACTCAGCGCGTAGTAGTATCGCTTGCCTGCTACGAAAGCGTAGCGGTGACGTCATCACAATAGCTACGCCGTAGTAACCGTAGCATAGTTTCATAGCGAGTCGCTCCCGAAATTGTATATGAGGGAAATATGACTATTTTGAATTGTGCCGTCTTTATTGTAGTGTGATGTCATACTGCAGGGTTCGGATCTCTTTTTATTATTTCTGCTACCCTCGTACTTGAAATAATACGAAACCGTGATATACCTAAGCTTCGAAAGCTCCTTCCACCATCTTTTTTTATGGCCTCATTTTAATGTCACACAAAAAAAATTGTCAAAGACAAATCGATTGCTCAAATGAATTTCGCAGTGAAACGGTACGAAATAATTCTTCCCATTTTTCTCCTTACGCAGCTAAAAGCCTCCTGAAATATATGAGACAGAAACAAATGTACCGGGTCGCGGTACCTGGCAAGACATTTTTTACAAAGCCAATAAAACAAATCTGAGATTTCATTTAACTAAGCTGGTTTACCGACCTTTCTATCTGGGCGGGGGATAAAGGTTGGGTGCCACTGATAGCGTCGAATGAATTAATATTAATATTTATTTATTTATTTTATATTTATTTTAGATATTATTGAAGACTTTTAAATAATTTATTGTAATATAATTAATTATACTTTAGAAGGGATTTCAAACTAGATTGTTTTGTAAATTTATTGATTTTTAAGTGCCTTTTGTTGTAATAAATTATTTGAGTTTAATTGTACTACATGGTTAAGCTCCATTGATTTCTGGTCTAGATAATATGCCGTATCTGTTTACGTGAAAATTAAAAGAAACTTTGTAGTAGAATTAATGCTTCTCTTAAGATATTAATAAAACTACAAATATTCCTATTTATCATCAGGTGGTAATCAATGCTTGTGCCTTCTCTGTATTAGAGGCGTTTTCCCTGCTGTGGTACAAAAACAGGCTGGTATTATTACAACCCAAAAGCCTTGCGGTGGCACCAAACCCTAATAATATTTACCTATCACACCCGTTATTCACAAGTCAACACGATCATCAAGCAACACGACATCAAAACCAATTAAAAAAGCGATTTATTTATGCATATCAGCCAGTTTATGAATAGTCAAGGATATTAATTTTGATTGCAAATTGATAAATTACTGTTTTTAGAGCTTTATATTACACAGCATTTATTTGAAAGCCTTTGTCTTGAAAATCGGGTTATTGATGTTATGAAAATAAGGTGATAATTGTGTAGTATTTACATTAAACAGCACTTACATATATCTATACTTATTTGGCAAAGAGGTTAAGTTTGTAAGAATCTCTGGAAATACTGGACCGATTACAAAAAATCTTACTGTGGCACTATTGGCGCGTTACATCGACAATTATGATGAACACTTTTAAGCAGGCAGTATCGCGGCTAGAAGTTAGTTAATAAATACACAATAACAGTGAGCGTCTTTGAAACATAATTCTGTCTATATCAAGTTCAAACAATTAGACAGGGATGTAGTGATGTTCGAAATAAATTAGCGCTAAATGAAATCCTTAGTGTAAATAGGCCTTATTGTAATTGCTGCTGTAGTACTAGAGTTCTTTGTGAAGGAGTCCATGCATGTATGTACTACGACTACACCTATTTCTGTCGCTAAACAGCGTGGCTGTGTTCCGGTTTCAAGAAGTGTAGGTGTAATTACAGGCACTTTGAAACATGAACATTTCAACTTTGTCTTTGGGATGTACGTACGGTGAACAAAAGAAATAAGTAACCAGACCGTCTAATATAGTTGAAGTTTTCTCTCAAACCAGGGGTAGCTTTTAAAAGAAATTTAATTTAATAAAAAAACTGTTTATTTTATATGAATAGAAAAAATAAATAAAAAACTGCTATCGGTTTTTAAAAAACTTTGAATTTATTAGGCGACCCTGGTTACTTATCTCTTTTGCTGACTGTACATTCCTGAGATGCCTTTTTTTTCTTAGACTACCTGACTATACGGTGGTCTTCTCACTTGTACGCCATTCTTATCGTACTTTCTTAACTACCATTATAACTGTGAACGTTTGTAAGGATGGATAGATAGATAGAAAGATGTCTGTTAGTCGGTCACGCTTAAACGGCTGAACGGAATTAGCTGAAAGGAGATGGCTAAATGGAAGTATAGACCACTGCCCCATGTGCCAGGTACCATGTATAAATATGGTACTAGGTAGGTACAATGTAATGCTGAATAGCTAAATATTAGTATTTCATGTAAAAAAGATTCAGATACTTTTTGGGAATAATATAATCGTAAAATAATATTGCCTAAAAAGGAAAAAAAGGTGTGTGACAGTATATAATTTTCTTCAACTGACAAAAAATAAAACGAAAAAGAATAAAACTAAAAACGAAAATGAGGTTGTATATTTATAAGCGAATGTTTGTGATGAAAAAGTTTTTTTTTTAGATACTTTATTATGTTTAATAGTTCACGAAAGTGCTAGGAAAATATTAAACACTACATAATTCATGAATGATTTTTAAAATATTATGAGGCTATGTAAGATTCACATACATTCCTGAATGTATCTGGCCCGGGGGCAGTCATTTAGCCATCACCTTTGACACACATAAATAATATTTTTTATGCTGCCTTTTTTTTGTTTCTGTAGAATAATTTTAAACAGAAACACAGAAACTAGTAAGGAATATCTAAAACGCTGGTAACATGTACCGCTTACCGCTAACAGTGGGACCAATCCCAACGCACCTATAGTATTATTTACTCGTCGCACGCGACCGGTAACAAATGGATTTCATTTCGGACGATATCGGGACCACATCTACGTTTATAAGTGTTCGACCACGAAAATTATTTGGAATTTTATTTTTATTAGTAAAATATAGCAGGGTGCGGTTTGTTATGGTTCTTTCATGAAGATTAATGTAAAGGTATGAGTAAGCCGGGGCTTTTCGTGGAGGTATGCAACCTGCAATGTTTATGGAAACGTTTTTGTTTTGCGTTTTTTTCATTTTGTTGAAAGAATGGTTGTTGATGTTTTAATAGTACCTAGAGTTAGGTACTATTATATTTGTAACTATATTTAAACAGAACGCCGGTTTTATTACTTTGTCTTTTTCATGCATGTGGGGTAACAAGTATTGGCAGTAATGCAAATAAATAAATACCGTAAGTAAAAATTTAAGCTACTACAAATACTTTCATATTCTTCTATTCGTCTTCTTCTTAGCGTATCGATGGCAAATATAAATACTTAATGATATAATTTAAACTTTCAAATTTAAACTATACTACCAAAAAAACACCCAAAAACTAAACCAACATAACACACCAATTTTCAACACAAACCAAGTAAAAGAAAACCCCACTCGAGCAAACCGACCCTCTATAATAAATACATTCATATAGACAACCATTGTCTCAAGCCCTGTAGACATTCCACTTCAGCTCGAGTACCAGACTCCTCAGAAGCCGCGACTACGAGTGTCACTCACGGCTTTTGAAGGCATTTCTCTTCATCCCCCCCTTTGATGGCGAAAGGTGTTTGATCTTCGTATTTTTGTGGCTGTACGTACCGGGGATAAAAGATTTTTGGATTGATTGGGAGTTTGATGTTGGTAAGTGGGTACATATTTTCGTTTCTCTTTCTACAAATTGAGTCAGGAAGTACGTATGTACGGATGTATGTATGTAGATAAGTTTAACGTCCCATGTTTTACTTTATTACGTCTTGGGATGCAAATGACGGCTTGCAAATGATGCAAAGAAGGGGTTGGCACACCCATGTTGGTGTAATAGAAAGAGACAGAAAGAGAGGGAGCGTCGCCTGAAGGGCGACTATTTCTGCTGGTCAAAACCACAAGCCACGTTAAAAAAATTGGTGGTTAATTTTTTTTTATAAAATTAGGACTAACATTGTTTAAAAAAAACATAGTCATTTGTGTGCCTCACGGCTGTGCGAAATAGATCCATTTCTTTGGGTTAAGCTCCGCTACCGTGATATTATATGTAACTCCTCGTTACATTTCTGCACCATAAGGGTTTTTTAAATCTCATTTTCCCCACGGGGTTTTAAACGGTCGGCTTGTTTTACATGGAAAACCTTTTAGAACATAAGATTGCTTTTAATAAGTGTCTCACTTATTGTTTTGTCCTTCTTAAGGGGTAATTGCTGTTGTGGTTCAAGAGCACGATCACCAGGCACCTACGTCATATTAGCATGGCTGAAAGTATGGCAACTATTGTTTTTTAGTAGGTATAAGACAAAAGACTTAGGAACCTAATTGTGGATGGATGGAAAGAAAGAGGGAGGCCAAAGAAATGATGGATGGATTGTGTGAAGAATGATATGAAAAAGAAGGGAGTCATTGATAGTATGGCGGCTGATAGGACGGCATGGAACACCAAAACGTGTTGTGCCGACCCCAAGTAAATTGGGATAAGGGCAGGAAGATGATGATGAGTATAAGACACTTGCTTTTGCCTGCGACTTCCTCAAAGTGGTGTCAAAGAGACCCTTAATTAGAGTCAGTCGCAAAATTCCTCATATTAGGTACCTGTTGTCTCCTATCTATAAACTACTTATCAAGAAAATTTTCAGCTTCATAAGTCAAGTAGTTTTAAAGGTTTCATGATTAATTAGTGAGTGGTATTTCGCTTTTATTTGTAGGTACATAAATTGTACATAAACCATTGTTTGTTATTTGACAGACATTTCCTGTGGGTCATCATTTCAGCCCGACGCTTTAATGATCAAACTTTTAATGCGCCTAGCTCACATAGTGATCTCTAGATCACATAAGTACGTAAAGTTATTTTTATATCTATTATTAGAAAAATGGACTAGCATTTAAACTAACAAATCGGTACGTAAAAACTTTTAAATATATATTTCTCTATTACTTAATTCCCTAAATTTTAGGCATGTTAAAATGATTTTATGCTTAATTTTATTCTAATTAGTACTTTGTTAACTATTTGTTTAATTTAAAAAAAGAAAAGTAAAATACTGAGCATCCTGTGGTCTCCTATAAGCGAAGGAGTACATCTATATAATACTTTTGTAACACTGTTTTTATGTCATAATTTGTGTATATCTTTTGTTGGAGACCCTAAGTAAATAAATAAATAAATGACGTAGAACTACCGACTCCGGGATCTCAGTCCATTCATTTACACTATTCAACTCAATCATGTTGAAATATTGTGACAAGTAGCAATGCCTTAGCAGTCTTCTGTTAATAAATCATTAGGTTTTATAGTTCATTAACTTTTACGTCCTTCTCGTAAAACACCTTTATATACCTACTAGCTTCTGCCCGCGACTTCGTCCGCGTCACAGTTGATGTGTTATCCTACGGGTACCGTACATTTTCCCGGGATAAAAAGTAGCCTATGTGTTATTCCAGACTATAATCTATCTTTGTGCCAAATTTCATCCAGATCCATTCAGCCGTTTAAGCGTGAAAGAGTAACAAACATCCATCCATACATCCATACTTACAAACTTTCGCCTTTATAATAGTAGTAGGATTATCCTATGTACACACAGTAGGTATAACTATGCTAATTTCAAAGGTGAGAATAGTTTACTGAAACATTAAAAGGTTATCAACATCTTAAGCGTATATAATTATAAAACCAGCCTATTATTGCCCGCGAATGGAGACCATGCCCCAGCAAATGCAGCGTAGGACGTCCACCCCCAAGGTGGATGGACAACTTGATTAAACCGCAGGAAGACGCTGGATGCAGGCGGTTTCCAACCGGTTCCTTTTGGAAATCTCTGGGGGAGGCCTATGCCCAGCAGTTGACATCCTGCGGCTGATATGACGATGATGATGTAAGGTAAAGGCTTCTCCCCACACTGAGAAGGCACGAGCACTTTCTAAAGCGAATTGGCGATTTAAGACTTACGTCCAAGATAATTTTAGAAAGTACATGTGAATTGAAAGACGCAATGGTACTTACCCGTGCTCGGTTGCGAATCCACAGCCTTGTGCGCGGGCATCACAACCCAGTGGTTATGGTGCCCACCACTAGGCCGTGGATTAGCAAACAGGATTAGAATCGTCCTGATAGCCCAGTGGCTATGCCTGCCGGGGCTGCGGGTTGCTCGAAAGAGATACCGCGCCCCCGGAACGCAAAGGGCACATGAAGGAACATAGACTGGTTTTAGTCAGTAAAAGTCTGACACTCCCTCCAGGGCGGGGGAAGTTATTTGATGATGTCCCGTCTATAAAAAAAAAACCCAGTGGCTATAAGGACGATTGTTAAGCGTTTATTCCAATTTATTAAGACAATCCCAGTAACTGCGTAACACGACATCCCTTGATAAGACTGGTTGTCAGACATTCGGGTTTTTGCCTGCCCGCAATGTTAAACCCTACTAAATTATTGTCTACTGGAATTTGTAGATTGGAACACCAACCAATTCTCGTAAACTAATTCTCGTTTTGTGTAACAAACTACTCTAGGTTACTTAATTAGACTGACTCAATAATAGATACATTCGATCCGTGCCAAAACTTGTGATTATTGTAACACTCTGTATGTAGTATAACTAGTAACAACGAATCAATTAGTAGTAGAGCTCTTTGTGAAGGAGCTCGTCCGAGGAAGTATTACCATCATACCTATTTCTACCGCGAAGCACCATTGCTGTGTTCCGTTGTGAAGAATATGGGTGCCGATGTAATTAAAAACACATGACACATTTCAACTTTGGATCTTGGATGGCAACGCATCTGCAAGGCCTCTGGTATTGTAGATGTCTATAGGCAGTAGTGACCATTCAACATCACTTGGGTAGGTTTGTTTGCCATCCAATTGTTTTTGAAAAAAAAAACAACATCTGATCCTTACATTAACCCATGGGTTTCCGTAACCCATTGAACCCAGTTCGTGCATCTTCATGATTTCTTCTACACTGAGAATGTTCCGCAACTGGAACCCTATTACTAAGACTTCGCTGTCTGTCTTAGTTAGGGCTGTAACTTTGATATTGTAATAGTTAGGCACTTGAAATTTGCACATGACATGGCTACTATACTATAAATAATAAAGTTCAAATTCGTGTGCTAGTTCAACTCACACTTGGCTGGTTATAATCCTCCTATCTACACTCTGCGGCAAATGGTTCACTGATTGGCCTTTACAATATGTAGAGCTAATTAGTGTTCCAGAAAGATAATCCCAGCCACTAGGCAATAATACGGTTGGCTGAACGCACTAACATTTTATTAGCTGATAAAATGACACTAGCCAGTGGCTAGTAATATTTTGATCACATTCAAAATGTTAGGCAGAGGGGCTAGCTTGACCTCGTGACGTAAACGTAGGGTTAATTCGATTGATTTTTAAACACACAGACCATTACGCCTGTATTTCCCGAAGGGTAAGGCAGAGGTATACCAATGTACACCCACGGTTCGCCGGTATGTTTTTAGGTCCCATGTAATAAGAGGCGAGTCTTTTGCCATTAACCGGGCACAAACCCAAACTCAGAGTTGCTACTGAGAATTTTATACAAAAACCCAATAGCACTTTTTGCTTGACCAGGGATTGATTGGTCGATTGATTATTTAATTGAAAACTATACCCATTTCGCACGTAAGTAAGTAAGTAGGTAATGTTTATTTATATGAACGGGAAATAATCGAATGACTTCTTTCGCTCTGGGCGGAGCGGAAGGGAGTGTCAGACTCTTACTGACCCATCCGTGTTTCTCTTAACTCCCTTTGAGTTTTAGGACCGCAGTGACCCTTTCGAACAAATTCCGTAACCCTGGCTTACCCTTAACTTACAAATATCCTTACAAGCTAGACCCAATAGGATATTGTAGTAGGTACGCTTAAAATAAGTCCTCTATTTATACCCTAATAAATGTTATAGCTATTCTTGTAATTTACTTTTAATAATGTTGTTTTTCGAATTTTATAATGTAGTTAGACTGTACCTTTATTATTATGATTCTTTTATTGTGATATTATGCCAACGCATAAAATCATATCTACGTATAGGCCGTTACTCGTAAATAATAATATTATAAAGAGGTAAGATTTATTGGTTTGTTTGTAACGAATAGGCTCCGAAACTACTGGACCGATTTAAACCATTTTTTCAGCAATTGATAGCTGAATTATTCCTAAGTATCATAGACTAAACATCACGCTACAACACAGGGGACCGGGGCATTAACCAAACACGGCGGGTAAAATAAGCCACACGGTCGAATTCGCGGGCAGTTCTTCTCTAGTAATTATATATTTTTTGTTGAGTTCGCAATTATCCGAACAAAAGTAAGAAAGACATTTTTGAACAATCCACCGGAAACATCGGAAATTTGAATGGTATTTTTGTTCGAAAATCTTAATAAAAAAACGTTTCGTTTACTAAATTATACCCGTGTAAAGCCAGGGCGGGCCGCGTGTAATTAAATGAAGGTAAAAAGACAAGAAAATATTAGCTACTACCTAATATTACGAACCAAATAATTTTATAAAGGAAAAATGTTTGATTTCGAATACATAAAATAAGTGGCATCTTTTTAATATTATCATCGCAGTAAAAATAAAAAAGAATTTTCCCTTCACAGATAAAAAAGACGAAGACTTTTTTCATACAAAATAACACTTTTATTCGAACACTTTTACTGGCAACCGGAAACGTGCTCAGAAGGCTGGCAACACTGCCTCCCCCACTACCGATGCCTGACACTGAATAAGGTAAATAGGATTTATTGGAAAAACAAGTTATGAGAACTGCCTTTAGATAATACTGGCTTGGGTTTTCAGCTTAATAGATTATGACGATATTGACGATACAGTTGGCACAATGGTTGGGCGATTGGCTGTTGTGATGCATATCGCAAGTTCGATACCCACACAGAACAAATATTTGTATGACCTACAGATAGTTAGTGGTAGTCCATGGCAATAGGCTCGCCCCCTATCACATGGGACCTAAACATACCGGCAAATTGTGGGTGTTTGGTATACCTCTGCCTAACCCTTCTGGGAATACAGGCGTGATGGTATGTATGCTACAGATAGTTGTGTCGAGTGTGGCTGAGACTGTATATTATGTTTGTAAGAGCACCCACGATATTAGAGCAATTCGTAGTGTGTAGCCACGTTTGTAAAATTTTTGATATTATAGGGTAAACCGCCGCTGCTTACCTACTTTAACTACTACTATTACTATTACCAATTTTAAGCCGAATTACAATAACATCACGCCTGTTATCTCCGAACAGAGGAAAAAGGCGACGAGTCTAATGCCGTACACTAGGCACAAACCCAGACTCCGGGCTGAGCTACTGAAATTTTCTGACGGAAACATCTAATAACACTTTGCCCGACCTGGGAATCGAATCCAGCCACTCATGATTAGCAGGAGCGCTTCCAACTACTAGACCAAAAAGGCAGCCCAAGTAAAATAATATCATACGTGCTAGAAAGTTTACGAAAGATTAAATCTAAGAAGATTTGAACCAACGAATGCCAGTTTCAACGGAAAATAAGAGACGTTTGTTTGTGTCATTTTATAGAATATTCTATCTCGCCTCACCCTTGAGCTTTTCGGAATACTGCCAAGGCTCCATAAAGGTCATGGATGAAGGAGTAGCTTTATTATTTTCCGGCGAAGAATAGGTCACTCTTTGTTCAGTTTAGTGTCGTAAAATGGAGCTAGGGGATGTAAAGAGGATGGGCTAAAGTAGGGTCGATTCAGAGGTAAAAATTTGCCTTTACGAATGGTCTATAACTATTATTATGAAAAAGAAAGATTTTTTGTTTGTTTGTTTGTACGAGTGAGACTGATTATAAGCATTGTTTCACCAGTAGATAGCTACACTATTCTTGAGTCATCGTCATCTTCCTGCCCTTATCCCATTTTACTTGGGGTCAGCGCAACATGTTTTGTTCTTCCATGTCAACCTGTCAACCGTCATACTATCACTGACTCCCTTCTCTTATATCATTCTTCACACAATCCATCCATCTTTTCTTTGGCCTTCCTCTTCCTCTACATCCATCCACATTTATATTCATAACTTTTTTGGTCACATGCGTCTCATCCCTCCTCTTCAGATGTCCACAGCTACACTATTCTTGAGTAATATGCTATTATAACATCACGCTACGACCTACAGGAGCGGAGCAGTAACCGAATAAGTAACCTAATGCGGGTGAAATAAACCACGCGGAGGAAGGCACAAGAAAAATCGCTTTAATGTAGATACTGAAGGGACTCTATAATCCCTAGAATTATTAAGGTTTAGTTTGCTTGATCCTAGAGAGCTCCCGGGAGTTCATCTTCATTAACTTCAGAATCAAACTCTAAATTATCCCACGGGAATGCAAAAACGGGATAAAAAATATCCTATCCTATATTATGTTAATCTATATAGATGAATATCTGTATGTGAGCCAAAATTTACCTAATTCCGTTCTGCCGTTTAAGCGTGACAGATTAACAAACATCTATTTATCTATCCTCACAAACTTTCGCTTTTTTTTTGTCGAGATTGGTAAGCTCTTGCCTCTAGTATTGGTCAGAGGTGACATAGACAAAGTCTAAAATGAAGTGAGCTTACCCAGAAGCGTTGATAAAAGTGGAAATAGGTGATAGGATACAGAACTAAAAATCTCGTTACTCTAATTAAGAATCATGTACTATAAAAATAAGGTTGAAAATGGTTAAACTGGCCAAAGCCTCTAATAGTAGGTAACTAATTAGGTCGCCGGGGTGTGGAAGAATGCTCAGAGCGACTCCCGTGTCCCGGCCAATGGTAGTTGGAGGAACACCGTGGGGTTTAGTCGGTAGGAGTCCGAAACACCCCTCCGCCTTCCCTGAGGCGTCGGCAGTCTATGAGGAATTGCTCACAAAAAAAAGGTACCTAACCTAGGTACGTCCGGTGCACCTTGGGTATTTAGCACATCTACCAAATTGCTGATTGGCTACATTACCAAAATGTATTCTGTTCACGTTTATTCTGAAACTGACAACTCATTTTGCGTCCCCGATGTAGCACAAACACCTACTTTATAATTACATTATTGGATTTTCAACTTTCGGTGCTGAGACGAGCGTTGAAAATCCAACAGTTACAAATAATACTGTTTTAAGCATAGTGCTAACCCCCTTTACGTTTGTACAAAAAGGAATGCAACGTTAATTACGCGACTAACAAAATAACAATCGATTGACCTCACATAACGCAATTTTACAACTATGTACTTAAATTACATGTTGATACGATAGAATTTACCGTGACAAGCTTCGACCCAAATAACCAAAAGGCAACACAGAGTATTCCTGAAACAGTAATCGCCACAACGTCCCGCACAAAAGCCTTCAGCGCTCCGTTATTTGGTTCGTCAATCATCGTGAGTATTCGGAATATTTTGGGAGCCGACGACTTTCATTTTGGTAGCAGGTCGTGTGAGCGTGCCAGTTATTACCGAAGTATGATTAAACTGCGCCTATATGGAAGCGTTAATTACTTGCTCTATGTTATTAAGTTGTGTTGTTAGTGGCTGATAGTTGTGGGTTTTGAATCAGCTGTAATCTTTGGTTCAATATCTAATCCTATGTGAAAGTAAGTTTGTTTGTTACCTCTTCACGCCTGTACGACTGAACCGATCATCCTGAAATTTTGCATATACGTTGTCAGGTGTATAGAAACGGACTTAGGATACCTTACAGCCCGAAAAAATGTACTGTTCCCGAGGAAAACTACAATAAAGTTCTTATGTTAATAGATAGCGCCATGTGTTTTTGAATTATTTATGATTGAATTTTAATTTGAAGCATTTCCTCTGCGTCTGCTATAATCAACATAAACGCGAGCGAAGTCACGGGCAAAAGCCAGTGTATATATATATTTTATTTAAAGACACATTGTCATTTACTTGAGAATAATATTTACCTTTATGCTAAACTAATTATAACATAGACTTCGTCACTGCGTGGAACGATAATTATTTATGAATTTGAAATTGTGTATATTTTAAATCACTGGACCAATAATTAAACGTTTGTTTAAGGATACTTAGACTTTTCAAATTATATATGCGATAATGTGCCTAAAAATTTGTTATAGACTGTATCTGACCTCCCAAATAAATATAAAACTATCGATATTCAACTGGCGTTATTTAAGTGTGCGTAATGTCAAAATGTAAAACTTCGACAAACAGAAAAATGTGTTCCGTTTTTACTATTGACATACGTAACCCTAAAAACGAGTGAGCTCTGTCTGTCGCTAAGTAAATAATATCTTGATTATCCAGGGAGCTGTTAACATTGCCTGAGCTCGCGTCCCAAGAAAACATTTCAATCGTATGTACTCTTACACACAACCATCTTGTTTCTATCGCGTTTCTTCAAAATTACTCTTTCGTATGGAGAACCTTATTATAAAAGAACATCTATGTACCTATGTCAGCAAAGAAATAAGTGATTTTATTGATCTCAGAGGGTAGCAAAACCTAGGTACGCATAATTAAAAATTTGAGACAAGAAAGGAATGCTTACTTGCTTGCTTAACTTTAAGAAACTATCGCAGTCTAATCTCAGTCTCAATCTGTCAAAACTGTCTCTAATTTGCCTTTTTTTTGACAATCATAGTCGCTGAAATGAGTTAGCGACAAGCTTTTTGAATGTTTTAATTTAGTACAAGTGGCCTTCAGGTAGCCGTCATGAACGTTATACTGAGTAAAATACCTTTTATACCTGTAAAAGGCATACTATTGAAGCTAGCTAGTATGGATACCTTAACGATGTACTCCTCTATCTATGCTCAAAATTAAGTCATTTAAATGGAAAAGATTTAGCTAATTTCGTATCTCAGACCAGTAGGAAACTACCCTTTGACGTAGATCACCTTCACTTCCTTCCACGCCATAATTATGACTGCCTATTGATGATCCTATTTCTAGTTTTACCGATCTTTTGTCAAATCTATTCCCACATAGCAAACAAACAAGCCAGCATCCATTTTAAACTCCTGAACATCTAAAATTCAAAATTCAAAAACACAGGTTATCACAAAAACATCTGTATTCTGTATTCCTGCAGCTCGCACACAAAACGCGTTCGACTTATCTTCACGTCAAATCCAAAACTGTTTTGATTGATCTAAATCAAGATACGGTAGAAAACGTAGGAACGTTTTATGCAAATATTGGCCGTGCCTAGAGGAACCTGAGAGTTAGATCATGTTATTATTGATCCGCGTTTGTTTTGGGTCCGCATAATGTGGGCGCCGTCATTGGGCCTTGTCCCTTGCGCATAGGTAATAACTTGGGATCTGTATGTAAATGTATAAGAATACATTGCCTTATCATCACTTTAGCAGTACAGCTGGGTTATTCTATATTGGTGATTTTAGCTCGAGATGACCTGACAATCCGTGGCATTAGATGATAGCTCACCTCAAGCTCACTTAAAAATTCTCCGGGGGCGGTTTTCACAGAATATCCCGGCTGGTTCTAGGGATTGACCGCTCATTTTAAGCTTCCATCTCGCTGACAGATATTTTTTTTAAATGAACTATAGGTATTTTCTGCTGAATGAACTAATGAACTAGGTATTCGATAAAAGTTTACAAACGTAGGGTAGATAGACAAGTCAGGTGGAGTGACGATCTTCGTAGGATAGCTGGTAGGTAGCTCTTGTATTGTGCGGAACAATACTCAGAGCGATACCCGTGTACCGGCCAATAGTAGTTGGAAGAACACCGTGGGGTTTTAGTCGGTACGAGTCCGACACACCCCTCCGCCTTCCGTGAGGCGGAGGCAGTCCAAAATAAAAGGTAGCTCCTGTATTAGAATAGCTGAAGACCGAAGTAACCGGCGTGCTATTAAAAAAGCCTTGTCCAAAAGTGGAGCAGCCTGACTATTCTATCTCGAATATAGGTTAAGTGAGTTGTGTTGCTAGGAATTGACGGCTCACCTCAAACTCACTTTATGAAGTCACTTTTTGGAGTCCAACGAGTGAGATTTTACAGAATAGTACAGCAGGTATTATTACAGGTAACCTAGGCAAAGGTGCCCATATTTTCCAAACCGGGTTTCTGATACCGGCTGGATAATGTAGGTACGGAAACCGGCGCCACCCCGGCGTCGATGAGTTTAGTAGCTGAAGATATCAGGAAGATGAGCAACTTCCTCTTTTAATATGCTAAAAACATGGCGATAGTTAAGCTCGGTGATAGTAGGTGAGTATCTGTCTCATAGGAAACCTTCAGAAGACTAATTCCCATATCTAAAAACATTCTAGATCTACTCGCAATCTCATGTAAGAGATTATTGTCAACAACAAGGGAAAAAAAAGAAAAATTTGGGGTGTGTTTGTCAAATTGGGACTGCGTAAGTAAAGAATGCGATTTTTTTTCGAGTTACCGGGCAGATGGTAGGTAACTTTTTGAGACTTATTTAATTTTTTTACGAAAGTTTCTAGCGTTTGGATGTTTTAAGTTTTGCAATTTAAAACTAGAGGTGTCCAGGAAACTGAATCTTCGTAACCGGCCGTAGCAGCATGATTTTAATGTCTTTACCTAATAGGCAAATGTTTTCAGAAACGTAGGTAGGTACATGGCGATTGGCGAACAGACACGAACGGAACTTTAAATGAGGATTTTTTGGGGATCGGTATGCTCTTGACTCCAGTTTAGGTCGGAGGTGACAAAGACAAAGTCGACGATGGAGTGAGCTTAAACAGAAGTAGCCTGTTCACTCTAACTTTGTAGAGATTAGGGAAGTATTACTGACTGTAAACCAAGGTTTATATGTAATGGATACTCGTAGAACATCGAACGGTAAAAAGCAACCACATGGCAAAAATCCATAGTACACACGCGATAATTTCTTATCAGTAAAACGCGTGCACTATTAACCCATTAGAGGTCACTGTACTTGATTGAGTACAGCCATATCCTTAAGTGCAAATTACAAATCTCGTAAAGTTAATGAAGGTATTTTCATTATTTTACTTCATCATAACCGTGTTCAAGTATATTGATAAATAATACGCGGGTAGTGTAACTTTTTTTGATAAAAAGTGTCAGTGGAAGTTTTGTTATCGAAACACTGTGGAGGTAAGTGAATTATTTTTGATTTTATAAAATAATTATTGCTTAGAAGTTGTTATTTTCATTTTGTTTGTATAAAATACGTGTCAGAGTAAGTTATAAAGAACAATATAATTGATTATTTATTACTAAAATAAAACTAAGGTTATTTAAATGTAACTGTACTCAGTTGAGTACAGTGACAACATAAGTAAGTAAAATAACAGGTTTTTTTTTCAGATTCCTTGCAATGAAGAAGCAGCAATTTACATCGCAAATGAGCTATAAGGGGCTTGACGAAGCTATTGAAGCCGTTTTGAGCTGATCGCCAAGATGGTGATGATGACGAATGTGACTTGGCTATCATACCACCTGATCCAAGTGCATTGACTGACGAAGAAGAAGGTGCCGATGAGGATATGGCAGCCTGTTTCATGCCTCAGGACGTATGTATTGAGGAATTTATGAACCGAGAGGACTTTGGTAGCGAAGATAGTGAGTACGACGACAGTGATAATGAGCCACTGGAGTACTGGAGTCAAAAAGAAAGGAGATCTAGGTAAGGTAGAGAGATAATAGTGTCTGTACGATGGCAACAAACTATGATACCATTGAACTGTTGGGGACAGTCAAACGATGGTGTCCAATAAAGAAGGAGTAGCGATACCACATTTATTACAAACATCATCTGCCTAGCCTTTTCCCAACTATTTTGGGGTCGGCTTCCAGTCGAACCGGATGCAGCTGAATATCAATATTTTACATGGAGCGACTGCCTATCAGACCTCTACAACCCAGTAATGGGTAATACGATACTCTTGGTAAGACTGGTTGTCAGACACATTTATTACAAACCTACAATAAAAATATGGGAGGTGTAGATGAACTCGACCAGTCTGTTTTACTATATAGAATTGCTGTTCACGGTAAAAAGTGGTGGTGGATGCTATTTACCTACATGGTAGACATGGCTGTTGCTAATTCCTGGATTTTACATTTAATGTGCAATAATAATCCTATAGATCAACTCATTTTCCGCCGTCATACTGCGCGATGTTATTTATGCTAAGGTGAACAAAGAAAATCGCGTCAGGCTGCATGAATAGTTGAAGGCCTGCCTCAAGATGGAGCTGGACATTATCCTATAAAAATTGAAAAACAGCTGCGATGTGTCCTTTGTCATTCAAGAGTGCGCTGGCAATGTAAAAAATGCCTCAAAACACTTTCGTGTCGAAAAAGCTTCTTTTGAAATTTTTTATACTTAGGCGGTCAGTGTACTCAATTAAGTACACCCCTATAACTTCATAAAAAACTGTAATTTTGATATTTTTCTTGTATTTTGTGTTTTTTTATTCTTATTTCAATACGAAAATAAAGACCATTTAAAAAATATTTTGGTACTTTTTGTTTGACCTCTAATGGGTTAACATGTTACCAAGCGTAGTTACTGAAGTGCTAAAATATCATATATTATTATCTGATAACATACCTCCTTGAGCCATTGTGTTCCAATTCTCGGCTAGTAATCTGTCATTCAAACGTCGTGTTGTTTCTTTATCACTAGCAGCTTCTATAGATATTATTATGTTATCGCATACATTATCACTAATGCAGTGAAGTTCAATGCCGAAGTGTAAAAAAACTACAGTAGCTAGTAGATTTTTTTCAATCTAATCTGAATTAGTTGACCTCCTCCCAAAAAAACGGTGGAAATGAGTGGAAATTTATTAAAAGACGTGCCTATTTAAAGTCGCCTATTCGAAAGATATCTAATCAGACAACACCAAAAGATGTTTTGTTCTTGTTTGGAATGAAAATGCCTCGAAAAATCGAGCGAAAATTTCCGTATCACAAGACTAAACAAAGAACATCGCCCAGCCAAAAATATTCCCGTGTACTATGTAAATAAGTACCTACCTATCTACCTGAAATAATTCAGAGTTGTCAAAGGCAGTAGGACTTTCAGATTATAAAATATCGAGCTGTCCCACAAATTCGGTTCTTCATTGTCCCTAGTCCAACGACTGGAAACAATGGGACTAAACAATTTTCGTCCCAGTTCATCCGAAAAAGCAACATTCCACAAACACTATGAATTAAAACTCCCCCATTTTTAATTAAACGTTTGGATACACCCAACATTGTTGCTGAAAAGTTTTCCAATAAAGAGTAAGAGACGAACCTGTTTGACGATCAGCCTCGCGACCCTGGGGCTCGCGAATGTGACGAAACCATAACACTTGGAGACTCCAGCTCGGTCGTAGATCACCCGGGCTGCCGTGACGGTCGCGAACCCTGAGAAGAACTTCCACAGGTCCTCATCAGTCGTGGTCAAAGAGAACCCTCCCACAAAAATTCTATTGTGTATAACTGTCCCGAATTTAGGAGCGTCTGACGGAGGCAAGGTGTCGTCAGTGTCATCGTCAGGGGAGTTCAGCAGAGCCTTCAGCTTCTCGTGAGGGTCTGCCGTCTTCCTGTTACTCGCAGCGCTTTCTTCAACCATATGAGCGCAACTCGCAGACTCACTCCTTATGTACCTCTTAACACTTTCCATTGTATCTAACACTTTAAAACACTAATATAACATGTTCCCTTGTTTACTAAACTAAAATCTCTAGCGGCAACTAAAAGGGCACTGGTATTCACGAAAAAACAACTGATTGTCTGTAACGCGAGGTGTTATCGATTACAGTGGCACTTATGTAGTATAGGTAGGTTTTGTGAGTTGCGCGCTACGGACCACGACGTGACTGACACACGGACGGTATTCGAGTGATGTTTAAAAAAAAAACAACCGAGATAACAGTGTGTGATTTTAGATTTTTTTAGATACGCACTATAAATAGTGTTTGAGCTATTGTCGACCGCTATTTTTACTAGGCGAGGGAACTAGGTCACCAGTTGACACCTAGCGGATGAATATTCTTAATGGTTCTTATCTCAGATAAGTTTAGTTTCTGTTTGTTAAGTACAGGTGGCGCCTTTGCTGTTAGGGATCAGCTGCTCTTCTATATCTAAAGCTTGATCTAAAGATAATAATTCATTCAATTAACAATAATAAGGACTTCCTACACATTTCTTGCTTTGGTTTTTTGGGCAAATATTGAAGTTTTAATTTTAAACTCAATTGATTGACTATCAGACTAGAGACGACTTTTGTTTTATAATGGAAATAAAAATTGAAATGTTATTCTTGTTATTTGTTATAACTTGTTTATATTGGTGGCCATTCAGGGCAATAATAAAACGCAACGTGACATTTAATAATGTTGCATATAGATGAAATTTCCATTTTGCATGGGAGAAAGAATGATTTAATTCAAGAAATTAAATTAAAATTCATGCTTAGTTAAAAAATAATCGAATTATATTATATTCCTATTATTAAAAAAGAAAGGAATCAACGAAACGTTAAATTTCAATTGAATTAATTATTTTACCAATTTGACTTTTTTGAGCTTGAAATTACTAACAAAAACAACTGTTTAAGTTTAAATATCTGGATTATTAGTTACATAGTTAGTTACTTGGGTTCTGATAATAACAAAACAATTCATAATAAAATATAATGAAGAATACAATGCATTCAAGGTACTTTTTGTGTCGACTATGGCAACACCTACACAGAAATGTCAATGTCACTACGTCGAGTGGAGGAGGTTGTTTGCTAATTTTTTTTATTGTTTGGATTTCCTTTCCTTGTGCTAATTTAGTTTCAAAACATAATGAGTGCTATAATAACACTAAAACTGTGGTGAAACCTATGACTGGAGTCATAAAAGTTACTTCGTGGCTTACTGAACGCGAGATAATCAAGTTATGTGCCAAGAACTGTTTGTAATTGGATTATAAAGTTTTCTGAACACATTCACTACCGTGGTAAGTATATTTATGTTGTAACAACAGGCCGTAACATCCTCAATTATATTTACGATCGCCAACTACTGTCGTCCAATTCGCAATGCTTCAAAATCCGTTAAATATTTTCGGTAGCGCGAAATCTGCAACAATTTTAATGTTTACCTCCATTTTTTGGTAAAAAAATATACGTTGTTCTTTACAAGCCGGTTGATGTTGTACTCGTTGACGGTATAGTGCGTATTGTGTATAAATAAAGCGGGTAAACTGGTTTTTGGAACAGTAAGATTGTCTTTTGGAATGCACAGAATAATTCCCCCAATGTTAGTTGCTATAAGATTGATGTTTGCATGTAAAGTTACAAAGTATTTAGTAAAAGTAAAAGTTTTACAAATGACATTTTCTCTAGAGATATATTTTGTGTATTACTGCTAGTTGTCATAGTATTTCAACTGCTTTTCCAGCTTTCTGTTAATGTTATAATATTTAGAATGCCTATTTGAACCTAAGTAATGCTATAATTTATGACTTGTCCCAAAATGTAGGATTTATTTATTTCTATACTTTTGTTCAAATGCATTTTTGCGTATAGACCTTAAGGTGCCTTTTAACAGTAAAAATAATAGTCGAGAAGTGTTATTAACCTTTCGGAGATACTAAAACAATAATAATATGATAAATATGTGTGTATGATAATTTGCCATTACATAATGATATCTAAAAATATTTGTGTGTGGCTCTCGTTTAAATATTTTTTCTTGTTGTATTTTCTTTCTCTTTGTGTGTAATGATCCGATGTGTGATTTGTGATACAATTCTAGTGTTCCCTGCATTGCGTAGTGTTACTTTTTCTTCTCAGAACTTTAAGTTCTAAAAACTATTTATTTTAAGCTAGTTGACCTGGTGAACTTCGGTCCAACAATACTTTTTTCCCTGACCTACCCTAATTGAAGCGAACAAAACAAAAAGAATCAATTCGAATTGGTTGAACCATCTTTGAGTTTTTGCAAGAGAAATAATTATTTTACTTTTATAGTGTTACTCACCTTTAAAACATCCATTTTACTTGTAAACAAAGTCTAGATGCAAATGGAACCGGCAATGTTAATTATGCAAAGAGCAATTAACAAAAATTACTGGCAGTGATGCAATGCTAAATGCGTCTTATTTCTTTTCATATTTACTTTTCTTGAATATTGTGAAATGAAAATTTATTTGTTACCTCAATGTACAATCTTTTTGGTAAATGTATAGTCAGTACCATAATTGATTACTCCGTTTTTTATGATATTTTAGTCTGTGAAGGCTACATATTTAATGATTCTGTCTGTACATTGTATGGTTGTGGCTTCCGCTTAAGGCTTTGCCGTAACAATGTATCCTTTTTATTTTGTTGGCATGGCAAACAATATGACGGCCCACCTGATATTAAATGGTGACCTCTACCTATAGACATCTACAAGACCAGAAAGAAGCCTTGCAAACACATTGCAATCCCAGAGGCAACGTTGAAATGTCACATGTGTCTTTATTTTTTTAAATGGGACAAGCCCGCCACACTGTTCCCAAGCTCAAATGTCTCATGTGCCTGTAATTACACCGGCACCCATACCCTTTTAAACTGGAACACAGCAAGGCTGCTTTGTGATAGAAATAGGTATGATGGTGGTATTTCCCTGGAGAAGCTCCTTCACCAAGAGCTCTACTACTACCAAAACATCATAAAGTACAATAATGTATCAAGTAATTAGCCAGTTTTCTCTAAAATGACTGATAATTCAATTATTGAACACATTTTAACACATTATTTCAACAGTTGTGTAAATATTTGTACACATTGTAACGGAAAGACCTTGCACCGCCTGTTCATACTTATGGAGAGCTGTTATTGAAATAATTTATTGTTTATCATATTTTTTTATTATAAATTTAGACGTTTTGTACCTTATTTGGGTCATCAGAATGTTGGCTGAATGTTACCGGACATCATTTACAGCAATTGTTTGCCTAATTAGGTATTTGCTCTGCTTCGAGCATATTTAAACTGAGATATTAAGCGTAAAAAGCATTTTATCAAGACTATATGTTATCTCAATTGGATAATATCAGTCTTTGAATAAACTTAGAATAGATTGTGTGTCACAACGGGAAACCCTCTAAAAATAAAAATAAATTGCTACTTCCTTTGAATTATTATTAAGTAAGTTTTTGTATAATTTATGTACTTAATAATCATAATTCATACAGTAACAACAATGAGTGCAAACATTAAAGGACCAGTTTTGGAATCTGGGTACAGAAGAGAGATTTAAAAAAAGTTTATTTTATTTAAAATCAAGCACATTATCAATGCCTTTATTTCTCCCCAGTCGTGTCGGAATGCCATCCCAATAGACTATGTCCTGAAGCTAGAAGGTCCACCTGCATTGGCGCACAAAGTTGTGTACAATTATAACTTCTGTGTATATGGCTGGTCTTCATTGTGATCTTTTTTTTTCTAATGGTCTATTTAAATAAACCATTTGACTTTGGCCTTGAACTTGGAAAATTCAGTCCGGAGAATATTACTAGGTGCCATGAACATCGCTGTGTAGAACGCAAAAATAGAAGTAAACAGTTTTAATGACTGCTAGAACAATAACTATTCAAATTAATGATTTGATAGTTAACGTAATGTAGCAGTAAAGTTTATAATGTAATTATTTCTGTATGACTCAGCGATGGATGTTGTGCAATCTAGCTGGAGTCACTCGTCTGATGAAGGGGTATTACCCAATGCCCTATGCTGTTTCATTTAATATTAATTAGTGTTTAACATTAATTCTCAGTAGCAGCTCGGAGTTTGAATTTGTGCCCGATTAATGGCAATAGGCTCGCCCCCTATTACATGGGACCTACATATACCGGCGAACTGTGGGTGTACATTGGTACACCTCTGCCTAACCCTTCGGGGAATACAGCCGTGATGGTATTAATTAGTGTTTCTGCTGTGTGTGTGGTCGTGACTATCCTAAATAACCTGCCAAGAACTGATTCTAAAATTTTCGTCGAAATTGAAATGAAATGTGATAGTAGCCTCTCTACGTTTTGACAATTCAAAAACATTCATTGCTTGCCGTGTTTGAAAAATTGACGATTCGACGGCTGAAATAACGCAATGTATATTGTTGAATTGTCAAAATGAAAGTTATTGAGTTTTTTTTTTTAACTTTCTGATATCATCAAATTACTTCTTCCACTCTGAGTGGAGCGGAAGGTATTGTCAGACTCTTACTGACTTAAATCCATCCGTATTCCCTCCTAATGCTCTTTGCGTTAGAGTCTTGGTACTAATTCCGCAACCTTCAACAGCTATGAAAAGAATTTTACAGCAGATTTAAAACTTGGTCAGACTGTCTGTCGATTTTTTTAAGTATAGTTACTTAAACAGGATAAGTAAGAAAATATTATGATGCAGGTGACACAGCAGGTCCAATGAATCACCCAATATCGGTTTACAAAACCTGAGATTCGAACTCAAGGCCTTACGCTTGGCAGACACATTTGTCACATTTTCTCATACATACAGCCCTGAACACCTGAATAATAACTTCAACTTTATTTTTAACATTATTATATCTAATACCAGCTTTTTATTGTCCCACGCCAGGTCAAGGGTATTTTTTCATAGAAAGAAGGCACGAGCATTGATAGCCACGCTTGTTCAAGGCGCATTGGCGATTTCAAACTCACAAGTCTAGATTTCCTCTCAGTAGATACAGCTCCGAGTTAGGATTTGTGCCCGGTTAATGGCTCGCCCCCTATTACAGGGAACCTAAAACATACCGGCGAACTGTGAGTGTTCATTGGTACACCTCTCCCTAACCCTTCAGGGAATACAGGCGTGATAGTATGTATGACAGGTGTAGGCATGAATCAAAAAAGTAACATTTATATTTGCCCGTGCTTAGTTGCAAACCCAAAACCTCATGCATGAGATTCGGGCGCTTTAACCACTGGGCCATCGTGTCGATTTTCGAGTGTCAACATATTTTAATAGTGACACGAATTGAGAGCTCCTACGATTGTCGATACAATGCATGAGTCATTGGGTTATTTTTAGACTTTTGTGTTCAGTGAAAATCAAGGTTTTGCAGGTGTTGTACTCGTTCTCGTGAAGCCGGCCGGTGAGACAATACGGACAGGCGAGACATGAGAATTCATCTTAAGTGTCACGCGTTACCTTGGCAACATGCATACTATGGCAGGTATGACTTAAAGGGAGTGTGCTTAGAAACATGAAGAACTTGTACTATAGGTACTAGGTTCTGCACACGACGCGTGGAATCAAATATGCCATGAAACATAGCCTATGACTCTCGGCAATGGTTTAGGTTGCTATCAGTGAAAGATTTATTATAATCGGACCAGTAATTCTAGACATTATAAGTCTCACCTCTTTGTGAGGAGGCTTGTAAATGGCTACTTATAAATATTATATTATTTAACTGCCTCGTTAGCCACTAGGCTAGCGTAGCAGTCGTGCTTAGGACTACTAGGTCCTAAGCACGACTGCTACGCTAGAGGTCCTGGGTTCAATTCCCAGGTCGAACAAAAAGTGTTATTTGGTTTTCTATGAAATTCTCAGTAGCAGCTCGGAGTAAGGATTTGTGCCCGGTTAATGGCAATAGGCTCGCGCCCTTTTACATGGGACCGAAACATACCGGCGAAATGTGGGTGTACCTAAATTGGTGCACCTCTGCCTAACCCTTCGGGAAATACAGGCGTGACGGTATATTATATTTATATTCTTTATATCATTGGTTTATTAGTCTGTAAGCCTCCTGTAAAAAAATATAATAAATAAATAAACGAAAAAACAGAATAAACAAGCTCCTGAAATTAGAAAAAATAATCAGCTACTTCATTTTTTTCTTAATTACCTATTTAATTGAGCAGAACTGTTAGACTTGTTTATGAAATGCCAGATTTTTTAAAATATATAACTCCCTTTTCCTAGCTTTATAGTGTTTGCCAAAATTAATTTGTTTTGAGTGACAGCGGCGCACGCTTTTACACTTAATTACAAACATGGTTTACACTAGAGACAGAGAGAACAGGATCTAATTTTTTTTTTTGTTTTCTAGTACAGTACTTACCTATCTATAAAGGCTTGTGTTTTTTTTACTGTATAAATTTTCTGCTTCGTAGTTGGTCCTTTAGTATAAAATTGTTCATTGTTATGTGTACTGCACACAAATGAAGAGTGTCTCTTTTGCCTCTGCAGTCATCTGATTTCAGAGGCAAAAGAGACACTCTGTGAAGTTATCTGCAGATCTCTGCAGCTAACTTCACACGTAGATGCAGCTGGCTAAGGCCAGTGCCCGCCATGGTTGCGGAATTAGTTCGAAAGAGTCACCACGGCATTAAGTTTTAGTCAGTAAGAGTCTGACTTCGGCTCCGCCCAGAGCAGAAGACGTCATAAAATGATTTACCATCTTTAAAAAAAGATAACTTCACACAAAAACATTACAAAGATCATAGCGCGAACTAGATCTGCTAATTTCTTCAGCTATGTCGCTATTATCTTAAATATTATGTTACGTACGATGACAACTCAATCGCGATAGGGTTTATCATTATTACTGTAATTAGCATTTTGGGATTGCGTACTGAAATACCACAACATCGATTGTTTTACAATCTTACATGATAGGCTATTATTACCACACTTATTCAGACTTCAAATAAATGGACTTCTGCTTTTATTTTAAAAACAAATTACTATTTTTTATTAAATATTTGCGTTTACATTATTTATCATTAGGGGATCAAATATGCAAGGAATTGCTTGTGTTAGGTGATTCCGAACAAATAATAAAACATTGTGAATAAATTACAACCTGTTAACATGAATTACAATATAATTCGACACTCCAAACGTTGAAATTTTTCGCCACTTTTGATATTAACATACAAACATGCTGTTTTAGCAGAAAACGTTGGACCGGTTATGATAAAGGTTTACCCAATTCCAGTTTACAGGCACATGTATTGACATATTGGCGACCCAGGCGCAGGTAGATTGTGTTGTATGCAAGTCTTTGTAACATACCATCGTGCCTGTATTCCCCAAAGGGTTAGGCAGAGGTGTACCAATCCACACCCACAGTTCGTCAGTATGTTTAGGTCCCATGTAATAGGGGGCGAGCCTATTGCCATTAACCGGGCACAAATCCTGACTCCAAGCTGCTACTGAGAATTTCATAGCAACACCCAATAATATTTTTTGCTCGACTTGTGAATCGAAACCGAAACCCCACTCGGCTAACAAGGCAGCTTAGTCTATTTACCTATTTCTTAAGTAAAGTTGTCATGTTAGGAGGTATTTAAACCTAATTAAATATCTACACTCACCAACAGAACAACAACAACAAACTACCAATGCGCAGTGAATTGGTAGTTTTTGATCCCTAACTCAAAAAGAGGGGTGTTGTAATAAGTTTGACGTGTCTGTGTCTCTATCTCCGGCATCGTAGCTCTTAAACGGATGAACCGATTTGAATGCGGTTTCGATTAAGTTAATCGTTACGCTTTTGCTATTTCACTTATTTCGCTGTTCTATCGTTTGACGTGTCCAGTTCAACTTCGACTTCCGTTCGATACCAGCTGTGCGATTCTCTAAAATGCAAGCTCGAAAACGAGTCCCACTTCGATAACGAACCAACTTGTCATTGGTGTATATTCGTTCGCCGTGGTGACGTCACCACGGCGAACGACTCGTTTTCGAGCTTGCATTTTAGAGAATCGCACAGCTGGCTAGGAAAAGGGCTTATTAAGTTTTTAAAACATCCGTCGTCATTTTAATAAGGCCTTATTAAGTCACCCTTTCTAGGTTTCTAGTGCAATCCCTTTTGTAAACAGTATGATAACACAATTTTTCTCCGAACATCAATTAAATTAAAATATCAATGTTCTTCAAAGATTAAGAATAAGGTTACTATGCGATTTGTTTACTTTTGTCCGAGTGACGTTTGTTTGTTCCGTCTCAAGGTAGTTGTCCTGTGGGTTATCGCGGGCTGCGTTGACCTTGCAATGTTTCCACGTCATAAACGTCTGGCAAATTTATTGAGGTCTCGAAGGACCAATGAGTAAGGACCAGTCAGGAAGGACCAGTTTATAAGATTTTGTGTTTAAATGTTCTGAAACTGCGTCGTTAGCTTAGTGGTGCTAAGCGCGACTGCTTCGCTAGAGGTCTTGGGTTCGATTCCCAGGTCGAGTAAAGTGTTATTGGTTTTTTTTTATGAAATTCTCAGTAGCAGCTCGAAGTTAGGATTTATGCCCGGTTAATGGAAATAGGCTCGCCCCCTATTACATGGGATCTAAACATACCGGCAAGCTGTAGGTGTTCATTGGTAGGTACACCTCTGCCTAACCTTTCGGGTAATACAGGCATGATTGTATGTATGTTCTATGGATTAAGATTTATTTTTTCACGATTTTGGTACGTTAATTTAGTTCATCGGTTTTAGCGTCTAATTATAATTTTTAAAACAAATAATGCGTAGTATTTCTTGATAAAAACGTTTTCAACTTTTATTTTTAGCCTTGCGTGGGAATATCATTTTGTGGTCTTTACCTAATCATCCTTGACTCTATAAACCACAAAGTCGTTTAAACGAAGAGGCATTAAAACGGTGTTTTCTACTTCATTGCTAATACTGAAGTAATTTTGCAAAAACCAAAATTTCTTGCCAAATTGAAAACTTCAACATGACCCTTATTTTGGGGACCCAAGGAAATACTTATTTTTTTTAAATAATAGCCATCTTAGAAACTCCATCCGGTCAAAGGCTCTTAAAAAAAATCGGCGTACAAGACCCACCAAAGTAAATAAAAGAGTAAAAAGCAAAAAAATAAAGAGAATAATCTAGTAATCTATTTAATTCACAAAAAGCCTAATGATTCAGTAAATAAATCTCCAAAAAACAAATAAGTAAAAAGAGCAGATAAAAAAATGTATTATGATAACGATGTAAACATGTCAATTAGTACTTATCACCTAGGTTTCTAGAGGTTAATGTATCTAGTAACTTAGATAATGGCAGTGCCGTCTCCTAGACACGTTTGTGAGGTAAGAAGAGAAAGTTCACACATACATGACAAATTGTATGGAAATAAGTACATAAGTATACAGCTTAGAACAATAAAGGAAACAAAACGGCGAGGTCTTAGGTGAAGTCAGTTTTTTTTGTTGAAATTGTAAAGCAAAAACTAAACGCTTATTTATGTAAAAAAATCTGCATAACAGACTAAGGGCCGATTTTTAGAGGTATTCCTCGTAGCGCTCCCGTTTTGAAGCGCGCCCATCTAAGCGCTACTGTTTTGTTCCTCGTAGCGCTCCTAAAAGGAGCGCTTCGAGGAAGGATTCAAAATATTAAAATTTATTTCCTCGTAGCGCTCCCATGATTAACTTTCGGATAGAGATGGGACTATACTAACTGAAATTATCGATAATAAATAGGTAATAAGTAGAACACATTGTTATAATATACAACTAGCGGCCCGTCCCGGCTTCACACGGGTTTGGTATTTTTTTTTTTTTTGTTTTATTGTAAATCCTTTAGTCCACCAAATAGATGAAAATCTGCCGACACAACCTATTCATATATTTTTATTGTTTAGAAAGCTTATGATTTCTTTCTATTATGTTTCCCATAAATCAAAAAGATATTATTCTCTCAATTTTTTTTTTTTTTTTTTTTTTTTTTTTTTTTTTTTTTTTTTTTTTGAAAAAAACGTTACCCCACACTAGGATTATCTCCTGTATCGTGGGTGGTTACAAACATATAATCTCACATACACAAACAGCCAGCCACTCGGAATAACTATCGGTAGGTCATACAAATATTGGTTCCGTGCGGGAATCGAACCTGCGACACGCAGCACTGCAGTCGATTGCTCGGCCACTGCGCCAACCGTGTTGTCAAATTGGTTCAACTTCGAAGTCGATGATGCACACATGAGCTTTTAAAAATTCCTCGAGCGCTACGAGGAATACCTCGGTATTCCTCGTAGCGCTCCCGTTTTGAAGCGCGCCCATCTAAGCGCAATATTAAAAATATTTGAGAGGAAGAAGAGGAAGAAGCCTCCCAGTCAGAACAAGTGCGGGACCGCACTGGTAGGACCCAATGTGCTGCGTCCAGCAGTGCCGACGACGCAGCTCTATGTGTCCAGGCTACATCACACCACGAAGGTTGAGGGGATCGTGGAGTATGTACGAGTGAAGACCAGCTGGACCTTAAGGGTCGAGAAGTTGGAGTCGCGCCACAACACAAATTTCAATTCGTTTGTGGTACGCGTTCCGACTCATTCTCTCGAGACCTTCCTTAAGGAAGAGTTTTGGCCGAAGGGTGTCATGTTTCGGAGATTCCGCGGGAGGTTACGCGACACCACGCAGCGCGATACGACGCCGTCGCTTCGTGTTAAATAGTTTATATGTTTGTTATTATAATTATGTATGTTAGTCTGTAAGGTATTTATGTTATGGGCCTTTGTTGCCTGAAATAAATGGTATATTATTATTATTATTATTAAAATTTATTTCCTCGAAGCGCTCCCACGTGTAAAAATAGGGAAAAGCATGAAGTAAACGTAATTAATTATATCGATAATTTTTAAAAACTCATGTGTGCATCATCGACTTCGAAGTTGAACCAATTTGACAACACGGTTGGCGCAGTGGCCGAGCAATCGACTGCTGTGCTGCGTGTCGCGGGTTCGATTCCCGCACGGAACCAATATTTGTATGACCTACCGATAGTTATTCCGGGTGGCTGGCTGTTTGTGTATGTGAGATTATATGTTTGTAACCACCCACGATACAGGAGATAATCCTAGTGTGGGGTAACGTTTTTTTCAAAAAAAAAAAAAAAAAAATTGGGAGAATAATATCTTTTTGATTTATGGGAAACATAATAGAAAGAAATCATAAGCTTTCTAAACAATAAAAATATATGAATAGGTTATGTCGGCAGATTTTCATCTATTTGGTGGACTAAAGGATTTACAATAAAACAAAAAAAAAAAAAAAAAACCAAACCCGTGCGAAGCCGGGACGGGCCGCTAGTTGTATATTATAACAATGTGTTCTACTTATTATCGATAATTTCAGTTAGTATAGTCCCATCTCTATCCGAAAGTTAATCATGGGAGCGCTACGAGGAAATAAATTTTAATATTTTGAATCCTTCCTCGAAGCGCTCCTTTTAGGAGCGCTACGAGGAACAAAACAGTAGCGCTTAGATGGGCGCGCTTCAAAACGGGAGCGCTACGAGGAATACCTCGATCCTTGGATGCAACATGGAGGTATTCCTCGTAGCGCTCCCGTTTTGAAGCGCGCCCATCTAAGCGCTACTGTTTTGTTCCTCGTAGCGCTCCTAAAAGGAGCGCTTCGAGGAAGGATTCAAAATATTAAAATTTATTTCCTCGTAGCGCTCCCATGATTAACTTTCGGATAGAGATGGGACTATACTAACTGAAATTATCGATAATAAGTAGAACACATTGTTATAATATACAACTAGCGGCCCGTCCCGGCTTCGCACGGGTTTGGTTTTTTTTTTTTTTTTTTGTTTTATTGTAAATCCTTTAGTCCACCAAATAGATGAAAATCTGCCGACATAACCTATTCATATATTTTTATTGTTTAGAAAGCTTATGATTTCTTTCTATTATGTTTCCCATAAATCAAAAAGATATTATTCTCCCAATTTTTTTTTTTTTTTTTTTTTTGAAAAAAACGTTACCCCACACTAGGATTATCTCCTGTATCGTGGGTGGTTACAAACATATAATCTCACATACACAAACAGCCAGCCACCCGGAATAACTATCGGTAGGTCATACAAATATTGGTTCCGTGCGGGAATCGAACCCGCGACACGCAGCACAGCAGTCGATTGCTCGGCCACTGCGCCAACCGTGTTGTCAAATTGGTTCAACTTCGAAGTCGATGATGCACACATGAGTTTTTAAAAATTATCGATATAATTAATTACGTTTACTTCATGCTTTTCCCTATTTTTACACGTGGGAGCGCTTCGAGGAAATAAATTTTAATAATAATAATAATAATAATATACCATTTATTTCAGGCAACAAAGGCCCATAACATAAATACCTTACAGACTAACATACATAATTATAATAACAAACATATAAACTATTTAACACGAAGCGACGGCGTCGTATCGCGCTGCGTGGTGTCGCGTAACCTCCCGCGGAATCTCCGAAACACGACACCCTTCGGCCAAAACTCTTCCTTAAGGAAGGTCTCGAGAGAATGAGTCGGAACGCGTACCACAAACGAATTGAAATTTGTGTTGTGGCGCGACTCCAACTTCTCGACCCTTAAGGTCCAGCTGGTCTTCACTCGTACATACTCCACGATCCCCTCAACCTTCGTGGTGTGATGTAGCCTGGACACATAGAGCTGCGTCGTCGGCACTGCTGGACGCAGCACATTGGGTCCTACCAGTGCGGTCCCGCACTTGTTCTGACTGGGAGGCTTCTTCCTCTTCTTCCTCTCAAATATTTTTAATATTGCGCTTAGATGGGCGCGCTTCAAAACTGGAGCGCTACGAGGAATACCGAGGTATTCCTCGTAGCGCTCGAGGAATTTTTAAAAGCTCATGTGTGCATCATCGACTTCGAAGTTGAACCAATTTGACAACACGGTTGGCGCAGTGGCCGAGCAATCGACTGCAGTGCTGCGTGTCGCGGGTTCGATTCCCGCACGGAACCAATATTTGTATGACCTACCGATAGTTATTCCGAGTGGCTGGCTGTTTGTGTATGTGAGATTATATGTTTGTAACCACCCACGATACAGGAGATAATCCTAGTGTGGGGTAACGTTTTTTTCAAAAAAATAAAAAATAAAAAAAAATAAAAAAAAAAAAAAAATTGAGAGAATAATATCTTTTTGATTTATGGGAAACATAATAGAAAGAAATCATAAGCTTTCTAAACAATAAAAATATATGAATAGGTTGTGTCGGCAGATTTTCATCTATTTGGTGGACTAAAGGATTTACAATAAAACAAAAAAAAAAAAAATACCAAACCCGTGTGAAGCCGGGACGGGCCGCTAGTTGTATATTATAACAATGTGTTCTACTTATTACCTATTTATTATCGATAATTTCAGTTAGTATAGTCCCATCTCTATCCGAAAGTTAATCATGGGAGCGCTACGAGGAAATAAATTTTAATATTTTGAATCCTTCCTCGAAGCGCTCCTTTTAGGAGCGCTACGAGGAACAAAACAGTAGCGCTTAGATGGGCGCGCTTCAAAACGGGAGCGCTACGAGGAATACCTCGATTTTTAAAGTATTAGGTGAAATTAGTTTTTCTTGTTGCAATTCTAAAGAGAAGAATGAACGCTTATTTATGTAAAAAAAATCTGCATAACAGACGAAGGGCCGATTTTTCAATCGGTTTGACAGCTTTTCTGTAGCCGATATGTGAAACTGACATTATTTATTCTTCAGATTCAGTTATCTGACTATTCAAAAATCTGCCCTAAAAAAACAAATTTTCGCTAGAACTACACTATGTTCCTAAAGCTCAAGACTACTATACTTCTATTTTTAGGCTGCACTGAGCACTCTAATGAATGATACTTGAAATTTAAATTATGCACAAAATCTAGCATCTGGTCCTTTCATACGAGAAATCAAACGGCGTAGTAAAACACGTGTGAATTACAAAATCTGGGCTGAAACATGATTCATTATATCAATCATTAGCGTGACGATTGTGTCACAATATAAAATAGGTGACGAAGGACCGCTCAAATGTCCACAAACGCAAAGAGAAACGCATGAAGGCCGTTATGCGAAAACAGTATTAGTTAGGTCTACCGCCATCTCTTAATCATTATTATTTATATTCTTGTTGGATTTTCAAGGTTCGGCAGAGCGCAGAGAGTTCACTATCCAACATTAAAAACGACAAATTAATATTAAAATATTACCTTTTTAAGATTTTGCGGTAGGTCTTTCCCGTCCCAAGACTAGTAACCATCACCACGTTGAAAAGACGAAATAGAGAAATAGTTGTTCGAGCTGCTTAACATTACAGTTTGAATTATGATGTCAATGCTATGTCTGTATCTCCAAGGTCCAGAATGCCAACACCTAGGGGATCCCTACCTCTCTAAAACCACCAGAACACATGGACAGGGTTCCATTTCCTTACACCAGAACTCCCCCTGAGCAACGCCTGTTAGGCCATGCCTCTGAAGAATTCTGATGCCTACTAAGATTTTGACCATACACTTTCTCTTTAGGGATGTACCTAAACGATGATGTCTCGGTTGTCATGGTTACCATATAACTCCAGGTTTCCCCATTATCATCACAAGTCTGCGTCATGCAATCCACGACATCATATTGTTCCACAAGTGTAATGTACTGTTTACGAGTTGACTATGTGAGTTTCTTATCGCGTCATTGTACCGGTACTTCTGTACTTATTCTGTGATAAAGTACGTATTAGTTGCGCCTGCGCCGAACGCGGTGTACCGAGTGTGAACTAAACGTACCTACTTGAGTTTTGTGGCTGTTTGTCATCATTTGTGGTTTATATTTTTTTTTTACAAAGTGTACATAATGTGATGCTGGTGAACGAATTACTTGGCGTTCATTACAGACGTTTGTTAATTACGCGGTGTGATAACAGCATGAGTCATAGTTTAGGCGCGTTTGGTTTGGTTATGTCTGTCGTGATTATCACATCAATACCGTTTTGTAATTACTTCATTATCATCATATCAGCCGCAGGACGTCCACTGCTGGACGTAGTCCTCCCCCCTAGATTTCCAAAAGGATCGATTGGAAGCGGCCTGCATCCAGCCGTAATTACTTTGAAGAGTAAAATTCTACACATATCGCTTCTATCTTCTTCTTTATCGTGTGGGCAGTAAGGTCAAACGATCCCACACAGGGTTTCTAAACCGCCTCAAGGGCCTCTGACATGGTTACCGATGTCAGTGATGTCCAAGATAAACTTAGAAAGTATATATGAATCAGAAAAAGTCACATTGGTACTTGCCCGTGCCCGGTTGCGAACCCACAGCCTAGTGCATGAGAGGCGGGCGCAAAACCACTGGGCCATCATGACTTATCGTTTCTATTAAATTTAATAATAACTCGTGTTCTGCTCATTGGTCCTTCTTAGCTGATATTAATAGACTGTAATCATAGTATAAAGAAGGGAAGTAGGCTATCTCCGGGCCAATCCGCGATATAATTGCCTACTGTCTCAGGGTTGTCACGGGCGCGGGCGGCATGGAGCGGTAATGACCACGAGTAAACGGTAGGTTACTGATAGTAGGTACTGCCAGGCCTCCGTTACTCGTTCAAGGTTACACGCTTAAGTGCCTACGGGTCGCGTACGCCCGGGCGCACACTACTATCGGGCGTCTGCGTAAAGTACATTTTACCGCGCACGAACGCTTTGTAGGTAAGTAATTATAGCGTTAAGTGTTAAGTTCTCAATGGAGTGAGGTATCTGTACTTATTTAATCGGTGGTACTGCCTAGCAAACCAATTCATTAGTTTAAAGCCCGACCCTTGCCATAGGTAACACATCTCTGTATAGCTACCTAATTCAGTGATCATTAGTCAATAAAGTTCAACAATGGTTTTCCTAACAAATACAGAATGTATTCAAGATTCAGAGCAGTAGGTATTATTTAAAAAAAAAGGGATAAAATAAACCGGCGCGGCGAGGCGGTGTGGCCGCTACTGTGCGCACTTTGTCGGACACACAGAAATACGTTCTCCTGCGATTGTCACACATTTTTCATTCATTATGCGGTACCGAAAAGCCGTAACGCGCGAATCTCATGCGGTGTTAGCCCCGGCTGGCGCACTGAGAAACGGGTTGAGATTTTGTTAAGTGTGCGTGCGGCGACGCGTAGATACTATGACGCACACATACAAGCCGCGCGCGGTGCGTTTGTATGAAGATAACTTACTTCCCCTCTTTATACTATGCTGTAATAGTCGTTACTTTTATGACTTTAGATATCATCAATATCTACGTCATTATTACCGTATTAAAACTAGAAATACACTCCAGTACCTATAACTTTACATTGTATATTGAAATACCTATTTCAGCAACTACCTAGGTAGGTACCGTAGTTGTTCCGTGTTTTTGCATGTTTGTGAACGCACCCACTATACAGTGCGAGTCTTCATAATGTGGACATATCGAAATGTAGGAATCTTAATTTTATCGACGGAAAAATATTAAAAATAGTCTAAATAGTAAAAAAAATGTGCTTGATTTTTGCGATTATTGTACAAAATTAGGAAAAAACAAAAGGTTTTTGCTTAAAAAAACTGTTTATTTTCAATTGGAGATAACTTTTATACATAATTTTGGAGTTTGTCTCATTGCGAAAGATCATTTTGTTCAAAAGTTACACAGTTTCGTTTACAAAAAAAAATATTTTGACTTTTTAAATATTATTTCCGCCATTAAAATTAAGCAAAGATTTTCTCATTTCAATATGTGCACATTAAAAGACTCGCACTATACACAGGGGAAATCCCTACTGCCAACGTTCCTGACTGGCTAATCTATTCGTCATCTTCCTCATGGCCTATTATTGTAGTTCAGGCGATAAAGAGTTGAATGCGATTATATAATAAGCTTGTAACACCTATATTGTGATGGTTTTGAACGAACTTAGCAGAAAAACTAACTTCAGATAAATCACTAATAGGTAATTTATGTCCATACTAGCCGAGCATGTATATAAATTGGACAACTGTCAATCATGACGAAATTCGCTAAGATCGGACTGTCTAATGCCTGATTTCTAAAACTTACCGACCGATATTTTGTAACCATCGTAGTAAACAAAAGCTTTCGTATTTTCGCTGTTATTGAATTTTAGTTTATAAAATAAAATAAAGGTAGGTTTATATTTATAATTTTCTTGTAAACAATTTTTACATTCAAAATTGCCACCAGAAATTTCACAAACGACAAGCCAAGCATTCAAAGGATATACGACAGGTAAGATAAACGTCGTATCCGTTTTGCATATAGGAACCGAGCATTAGACAACTTTTTTTCATGACGTCATTGACGGATATTAACGGTACAAGGCTCTGACAGACGAATACCCTCTAACTTACATAGTGGGTGGGCCAATTATTATTAAATGGTTTATTCCTCGCCTTCCAGGTACCCCCGCATGCAATCCACTCCACCCTCCACTCGGCTAGGGCACGCCGGCGATGGCGGGCGGCGGCGTGTGGTCGCGCCGCGTGGCGGTGCGCACGCGCACGCTGCGGGGCCTCGTCCGCGACACGCACCGCGCGTTGCACGATGTGGCCGACATATTGCACTTTGGTAAGGAGTTACTTATTATAGATCTTAAAAAACACACAATAGAGGATCTTTAAATAATAATGATCATCATCATCCTGTCAGCCATAGGACGTCCACTGCTGAACATAGGCCTCCCCTTTAGATCTCCACATATACCGGTTGGGAGCGACATGCATCCAGCGTCTTCCGGTGACCTTTATTAGGTCGTCTGTCCATCTTGTTGGTGGACGTCCTACGCTGCGCTTGCTAGTACGTGGTCTCCACTCTAGCACTTTTCGACCCCATCGGCCATCTGCTCTGCGAGCAATATGGCCTGCCCATTGCCACTTCAGCTTGCTAATCCGATGGGCTTTAAATAATAGAAGGCAAATATTTTAGCCGGGGCTGCAGGTTGTTAGAAAGATATATCGCGCCCCCGGAACGCAAAGGAACATGGATGGGTTTTAGTTAGTAAAAGTCTGGCACTCCCTCCCGCCCCGCCCAGGGCGGGAGAAGTCGTTAGATGATTTCGCATCCGGAAAAAAAAGAAATAGGTATTTGAAGTGAGAAAGAAAAAAATGTGTTAATCAACTGCGTAACTGTTAATTTGTAAACAAATGTCCCGGCGTATCTAATACAGTATCTGCCGACTTTCAAAATTATTCGAGTATTCTTTGAGTTAGTTACAGTCCGGTTTGCCTGTAACTGTGCCGGCCGGGTACATTTAGAAAATTACGATTTCTGATTCTTAGAAACTCGTCACCTATAACTAGAAAGGTTTAGGTAGTTAACTAAATGTAAACAAAACAAACCACGTGACTCATGGATGCTAAACCTTTCACTTCAAATTTTAAAATCGTATTATTTAAAGTCGTATAATAATAGGCTCTAGTCTATATCAGAATTTGAGGAACTATCTAGCACGTTAATAATAAAACGTTCAGTGGTATTATCAATCATTTTATCTAATTTAAACATTTTCTGTTCTTGTTTTATTACATGGTCCCCTCGCAATTTTCAAAGGCGCCTGGTTAATCGACTAAACGTAATACCTGCAATTTTAGTTGCCATACTACATCACGGGCGTACTCTTCAATTTAGCGACGTTATCTAATTCATCGTAACATCTAAAAGGTTTTGGAAACCTGTCTTTTTAGGTTCTTTACAATAGACAGATTACAAAATATTATACTATTTTATAAAACTAACAAAAAAATGGTGTCCAAACAATGACATCTATGAAGAGTGGTTTACGAATAAATGATAAAGTTTAACATACATTAATAAAAGAGAAAAGTATCGCATAAATCGAAATTAGAATTGATTTTGTTGTAACGTATTTTTAAACAAGGAAGTGTCAACTATAAAAAACCTTTTCTACGATTTGTTTACCTTTAGTTAACTACCTAAACCTTTCTAGTATAGGCTTGATATTTTGCTTCATATGTATATAGCGCTTTGGGAAACACCAGGTAAAATCCAAAAAAATATAATAACAGGAAGCTGGTATATTCACGCCTAGCATATCTCGTTTACGACAGTTAATTAACATATTACACCAAAACCCTCATTTTCCTATCCTGCAAATGATTTCTAATACAATTATTAAAGTAGCTCTGAAATGACGTCATCGTGAGGTCACCGGACCGCTATGAGCGCTGTGCATTTATAAATAGATTAAAGAAGTTTACTGGTTACGACATATTGCGCAATTTTCCTCGTGAGGATAATAAGACTGGGGATCATCAGATCTGAGGTACTTCAAAAAGCAGTGGGCAATAAAGTTTTTTGGCTCGTTAGTCTCGTAGTCGCAAACGCGACTTCTGAGCATGACATGCATGATGAAAAATTATCAAATGACTTCTTTCGCTCTGTTCGCACCGGAAGGGAGTGTCAGATTCTTACTGACTAAAAGCCATCCGTGTTCGTCCTAACGCCCTTTACGTTCCAGGGCTACGGTGACTCTTTTGAACAAATTTCGCAACTCTGCCAGGTGAGCATGGCACCTGGGGTTGGATTCCCGTATCTGGCAAAGCGTCATTGGGTTGTTACGTTAGGAAATTATCAGTAGCAGCCCTATGTTTGGAATCAGCTTGACAACCTATAACGCGAAAAAACATGTATCTTCTCAGATCCGGAAGTCTTCACAGCAGTCCAAGAGGTAGGAACTCAAGCTTTGCGTTCCACCGCGCTGGTCCTTCTGGGCACGTCTCCGTCTGCCCGTGCCCGGTTGCTGCACTGCCTCTTAGGACACCAGCTGCTGCCTGACCCGCCGCCTAGAGGCTGTCGATGGGTATGTGGAAAAAAGAGTGTTAATAGTTGTGACGATGGAAATCAAAGTCTTAGCTATAAGTCCTATCGTTGGTCCTCAGGTCCGCATACAATATGGTAGCAGCAATCAGCGTCAGGTGCATCTAACCCTCGGCAACTCGGAGTTTGAGCTGGTTGAGGAGCTAGAGTGTAATAAGAGGCCCTGGGACACACTGCCAGTTGAGGTGAGACCACTTTCCAAAATGTAAAGTAATACCAGCTCATTACTGCCCCACTGCAGGGCGAAAGACTCTTCTCATACAGAGAAGGCACGAGCGTTGATCACCACGCTTGCTCAAGGCGGATTGGCTTTCTAAGCTTATCTTGGACATCATTAACATTGGTGAAGGAAAACATCGTGAGGAAACCTGGGCTTGTAATTAAGAGTCTGAAATCGCCAATCCAAAGAATCAAATATTGAAAATATGATTGCAAGTAAATGTGATTTGATGTATTTCTGTTTTCAGGACCTAATAAGACAAGATAAGACTGATCTCACAACAATATTAGAAGTTGAAATAAATAACCAATTCCTAAAGGATGGTCTCCGAATCATCCTACCTCCAGACCTGGATGTAGACCCAGGAGTTGCCAGCCACCAGACCCTGAAAAAACTACATGCAGACCTCTATTCAAAACGGGACAGTATATTGAAAAATTTCAACCCAGTTTATCTTTTTGCGATCGATAAAATTGGGAAAAATATATTTAGTGAAAATATTTCTGGGACCATTTCAACTTCGAGAAGTGAGGAAGACTTTTGGAATACTTTTAATTTGTACTCGATGGCGAGTGGGGGGAACAGTGGCGATGGTGGGGAAAGTGGGGACACCAGGGATGGGGATAAGGGTGAGGTAAAAAGGGTGTGGAGTGGCAGTAGAGAGCCGGCCGTGTTCTCCGGTGAGGTGAGAACTTTTGTATTAATTTTACTATGCGTGTGTGTGTAAAAATGCATGTTTTAAGCATCTGTTAGTACCGAGGGGGCTGTTTGCCTTAAGGGTTACGCGAGGCAGACAGTGACGTATTGTTATCGACTTATCTGATTGGTAATGTCATTTACAAAGTGCTGCAAGAAAAGCTACCAAAATATTATAGCGAAACATCTCACAAACATACTTCAATCAATTATTAACTCTCTTTATTTAGAAGTGTCTCTTGTTAGAAGAATTTCTAGAAGTTTAAATAATAAATTCTGCTTCCACAGAACTGCCTAGATCTCCATCAAGTAAAGGATATCAACCCCAACTCCCAAGTGTTGTTCGTTCTCTTCTCAAACAGCGAAGACATGAATCGAACAGAAGATACCACAGAAGAGAGTAAAAAACCGGAAAAGAGGATCAATGTGGATGCTTTGAAGTGGATATTTAGGTTAGTTTCTGATTATCTGTGCCAAAGTTGTAGTAGAGCTCTTTGTGAAGGAGCTCGTCCGCAGAAGTACTACCACCATATCTATTCCTGCCGCTAAGCAGCGTTGCTGTGTTCCGGTTTAAAGGGTATCGATACCGGTGCAATTACAGGCATATGAGACATTTCGACTTTGTCTCTGGGATGGCATTACGCATTTGCAAGGCTGGTATTGCAGAGGTCTATAGGTAGCGGTGACCACTTAACATCAAGTGGGCGCCGTCGGCTGATTTTCCATCCATGAGGGCCCAGTGTGGCTTTGTGGCCAGCTTGACTTTGCCTATGAATATCTGCAATACAAAGGGGGTTTCGCTGCCTTGATCGAAGGACCAGATAAATGTAGGTGTTTGGCGATTGGCGGCTGCGCTGTGTATCTAAGGACTAATTTCCTTGCGGACTAAATATTTGTAAGGCCTACAGGAAATTCCTCCAGGGGTGGTTGTTTGTGAGGCTATATGTTTATAAACGCGACCACAATACAGACGAAATTCCTAGTGAGATTTTTTTATTTAAATAAAAATATTGCCTTAGTTCCAGACATAGTCAAGATTCCCAGAAGTCAGATCAGAAGCAAAAAGGAGAGGATAAAAGACTGTTTGAAGAGCAAACCGCCTTCATGAATGATATGATGGACCAATGGGAGATGATGAGTGAGTACTACTAGTATTTTATGATTTCTTGTTTATTACTTTGGTATTGTAAATTTAATATTATTTCGTCCTGGTTGTACCATCATTTTAACCTGTTTATTGCATTATGTAAAATCTTTGAATAAAGTGAATGAAAACCATTTTTTTTCGGGTCAGAAGCACCTTATGTCTTGGATATAGGTTCTAGTTTGAAGTAAGGTCCATAACAAAAAAAAAATACTGTCACCAAGCCAAGCCACGTGCGTCGTCACCGAGCGATGCCTACGAAACGCCGACGTGATGACTTAGAAACCTTTTTGGGAAGATTGGCCTGAGAAGGCAACGCATAGGGATGAGTGGTAGGCTATCGGGGAGACCTTTGCCCAGCAGTGGGAAAAATTCACCAAGCTTAAATAATAACAAAATTTCTAATCTATATTTCAGCAACACCACCCCAAAAACATCACGTGAAAAGTCAATGCATTCTCCTCGACGAGTCCGACCTCCTACGTACAGTAGACCACAAGCCTCTCGCACCACTTCTGAGCACCGCCACACAGAACGCGGGCGAAACTTGTGCGAAGAGCAAAGAGGACCGCACTGTTAAGACTAGGATAGGCTTGTTGGGCACTGTCGTGAAGTTCGCCGCGGATTCACTGCAGACATACTTGCTGGAGTATTCCACGAAGTTGAGTGAGGTTAGTAATCATATTAATACACCTAATAAGCCCTAGTGCAAGTCTAGAATCGCTACTACGTCTTGAGCAAGCGTGGTGACAAATGCTTGTGCCTTCTCTGTATGAGATGAGGCCTTTGTTCTGCAGTAGGACAATAATAGGCTGGTACTAATATTACGCCTGTAATTAGGGTGTGACACCATAGATGGAAATAATGTTTAATTGACCTAGGCCACATACACACACAAATAAAAGGTTAATCAAAAGGTTATTGGAATTCAAATATAAAAAATAAACATTACTACTACCAATCAACTGACATCCTCTTTACGGGCTGTCACGCGATTCTTTCATTTTCCCCCATAGAGTTTGTTCGGCAGTAGGGTGCTGTGATGTCACCAATTTGCCAACTCAGTTGACCATCACCATCACGCCTGTATTCCCCGAAGCGTTAGGCTGAGGTGTACCAATGTACACCCACAGTTCGCCGGTATATTTAGGTCCCTTGTAATAGGGGACTAATACTCAGTTGACTAATATTTATATTTCATCTATTGAAAATTAATCAGGGTTTGAGAGCTAAAATGATGTCTTTTTTAATATTTAGTAAATACATTACGTTAAATCACAGGTCCACGTGAAACTGCTGCAGCAATTCATCCTGGCTTCGTTCGACATGGCGCGCGAGCTGCAAGTAGTGCCCAAGAAGATACAGTATGTGGCCAGCCAGGAGCAGCAGTTGTACGAAGTAAGTTGCATAGATAGGTGGTGGCATGAACACTACTAAAACGTTTACCTCTTCGAAGGAATTTGTCATCGTTTATTTAAAGAAAACGCTTGTTCCATACAAAAGCTACACGATCAAAATTTAGAACAGCAGTTTTTTGTAGTAACGGATTAAAATTTTCTTCGCTTCGCTCATCTACTTAATCCATGGGAAAAAATTCTATACGATATCCCTTCCGCCTATTATATAATAATGAATTATTATTTTTGATCTGCCCTACAGGGACTATAACTTTTTTTTTGGTAAATTGCCTCTTTTTGTCATTTTATCACAGCAGCTTACAGGCATAATACGTAAACTCACGCCTTTTCCCATGAGGTTAGGCAGAAACCATAGAACACCAGCGTTTGATTTGTCCCTCAAGAAACCGGTGTCTAGACTAATAAATTATGAGCAATATGATAAACCCAAAACATAAAAATATTTATCCGTTTCTTTATGTCCTCAGACTATAAACGAGAAGTTCTCAGAGGGCGACAAGAAGCGAGAGCTGCTGAAGATCATGCAGGAGGTGCTGGAGGAGATGAGGGCAGAAGTCAACAATATGGACTGGAGTGTCGACGGTATGTCATTTTTGTATCGACGAAAAATGCTAACCCTGGGGGTCTAGAATCATGTGCTTAATCTTACAAGATAACTCTTTCAACCAAAAACTAAACTTTTTAATTTTTTTTTATGAAAAATGTATAAGATTTGCCTGTAGAGGCGAATTTATTTTGTAAAATTAGCAGTTCTTTGGTAAACTTACTGTTTTACTTAAAATTAAACCGTTTTGACCTTATATAACCGGGGTCAAATTGATTAAAAATTATCTCTAGTTAACCCCTTTTAAAGAAACGTATCGAATTAATAACCAATCCCCTCAAAATATACACCTCTTCTCTCCCGCCAGATTTCAACCCCGGTTCAACCTCAAGTTAAAAATTAGCTCTCGTTTAGCCTCTTTTAATATCCATCTTTTCTCTCCCCAGATTTCCCGTGGCACCAAGACCCTCGCTTCATAGTCTCCAACTCCATCTTCTACTCGTCGTCCCGCTCCCGGAGCAGTCCGGACACGGTGTCCCTCCGGCTCCGGACGGCACACGACCAGCCGTCGGACGGCGAGGAGGCCGTGTCGTACGACAGCTACAACTTCGATGATTACGAGATTATTAAGACGAATGATGAAAGTTATTCTGACTCCTATGGAAAGGTTAAGGTAAGGGAATGGTTTTAGTTTTATTGATAACTGTACTTAATAGGAAATATGCATGTTTTTTTTTAAATATGGAAATACTGTAGTAGAGATGACAAAAAGTGAAATTAAAATTGGCCAAGAAAATAAAAAAATATAAATATACCATCACGCCTGTATTCCCCGAAGGGTTAGGCAGAGGTTTACACCCACAGTTTCCGGTATATTTAGGTCCCATGTAATAGGGGCCGAGCCTATTGCCATATTGGCCAAGAAATACGGCCGATATAAGCATTTCAAACTATTATATACGCACTGATTAGACAGAGAGATCCGACATGGACTGTGACGTCACATAACACTACAGCCGCATAAACTCCGTGTTTAACGTTTTGCTAAAATGAGATTGAAACAAATCTTTATGTTTTATAGCTTTTTAATTTCATGGTTATTAAAAAATTGGTTTACTAAACTGAATACATTAACATGAATTTAACGGTTTACATGAATGAAGATTTCTTTTTTTTAATAAAAAATAATATGCTTGTACTTGGAGTTAGTTCTGTCAAAACGATCGAATAAATGACGTCACAGTTTGGTATTGCCATTCAAAATCGAATACAAAATCGCCTATTGGGAAAAGACTTATAACCCAAAGTGCATATCTCACACAGTACCAAACGCATTAAATCAGTCAATTTTTCTTCCCTCTCCAGTCCCCCCCACCTCCAGACGAAGACTCCCCCCAGTTCAACCACATCCGCGTGGAGAACGAGTCGGAGATGTTCTCCCTGTCCACTGCCCGCGGCAGCTGGCCTGCACACCTGCACAGCAGCGCCACCACCACCACCACCACCACCTGCACCAACAGCGTCAATATATCCATCAAGCAAGCCTCGCTGGATGTGCAGCAGACAGGTATATAATTGTATTCGCAGGGACCACACAGGGCCGATGTCTGCTGGGGCTGCGGGTTGTTCGAAAGAGATACCGCGCCCCGGGAACGCAAAGGGCATCAAGCAGGAACATGGATGGGTTTTAGTCAGTAAAAGTCTGACACTCCCTCCCGCCTCGTCCAGGGCGGGAGAAGTCGTTTGATGATTTCCCATCCGAAAAAAAAGGTATAATTATATTTGTCTGTTCCGGGGTGCAAAGAGCGACACCTCTGTCCCGGCTAATGGTAGTTGGAGGAACACCGTGGGGTTTTAGTCGGTAGGAGTCCGACACACCCCTCCTCCTTCCCCGAGGCGGAGGCATTCCATGAGGATTTCTCCAGGACAAGCCTATAGATATCTTCTTATTTTACCCGACTAAGGGTTATGATTTTAACAGGCTGTGTATACAGGGTTACTGGTTAAGTCGACCTAGATCCTTTAAGAGGTGGTTGTTCCCATCATTTCTGACTGATTTGACTATGGCACTCTGTAACCCAAACTGAACCCGTTTCAAGATATTTGACTTTGACATTTTTTGTCAGAAATGATGGGAACAACCACCTCTTTTAAAGGATCTAGGTCGACTTAACCAGTAACCCTGTATAATTATGTGTCGTGTCGTGATGGCACAAATTAACTCGAAACGAAAGTGATTAATAAAGGATTTTTAATAATGACAAAAAAGGTGACGGTTTGCCGGCGGCGCGTTGGCAGTTAACGGTTGCATAAGCGATGAGCAATGTATATTTTTTTAATTCATTGAATGCTGTGTTTTTTTTCAGTTCTCGCCAAACTGAGTCAGAAGATCAGTTTAAAGTTAGCGAAGTTTGTGGATTGTCTCAAGGACACGTACTTTGGTACGTTGCAGAGGTAAGATATTCCTTAATAAATTGATTTCGGCCTGTAGAATACTGGAGTCTAGAAACTGTTGGCCGTTTCGTCTAGTTCTGTTTGTATTTATCATGGTCTAATAATAATATCTCATTGCATAGATTGCAATAAGATATTATAGTGCACAAGTGTGTGCGCAAACACAGGTGCACTACCTCTTCCCTAACTCACATAGTCCGATGAGTCGGCAACCCGACTCAACCGGGGAGAGATCAGGTGTAGAACCAACGGCTTTACGTGCTTTCCGAGGCACCTAATGACAGCATCGGCGGATGGTGTTGCCGTGGCCGAATTTTGGGTCAAACATAGTATTTAAAAAATATCTTATTTATTTAATTATTCTATTATTTGCCATAGACACGCTAAGAAGAAGAGGCACCGGGGTGTCACATCACCAATTTCCAAACTCCGGACTGTTACCGAGAGATTTGTAATGAAAAAACCCAATAACACTTTTTGCCCGATCTGGAAATCGAACCCAGGACCCCACGGTTAACACCGCCACGAGACCAAAACCACACAGCACTGTCTATTTTGCACCTGTTAAAAAAGGTAGCCGTTATAAACCACGACCTCTAATTCCAGATGTCTAGAATCTCTAGAGTCGTCCTGCCGCCAGGAGCTCGGCGGCAGACCGGCCAGCGAGGCCATGAGGCAGCTGCTGTCGGTGGCGAGGCAGGTGGACCTCTCGCCCTGCGCCACCTTCCCGGTGCTCAGGAGTCTGCTGGAGTCGCTGAGGAGGCTGCTGCACAAGTGAGTGACCTGTAATGGCTAGAGGATAACCTGGTTAAGTGGGTAATCGCAAACGCCCCGAGAAAGTGTGAATTCTGGCCTTTTTAGGGTTACCTAGTACAAATCGCATTTACAACTTTTGTTTGACTTGTAGTTTTTCCGGATCTGGTATGTGATAATCAGTGATCGGTATCTAATTAGCGGCACCGTAATTAACTTTTTGTGCGCCCTGTGTGAACTTCTATAACGGCGCCCTGTGCGAGCTTCTATGGCGGCGCCCTTAAAAAAAAATCTGGTCCTGGTCCGGTCATTTCTGTGCCCCTCCGTGGCCTGCGCCCTGTGCCTGGGCACCGCCCTAATTACCGCACTGACCACATGAGCTCTATTTATCTCGATCACTGGTGATAATACGAAAGAAATTCCAAGCGTAGGGCAAGGGATTAAAAACAATGTTCAAAATGTGTGGATGTCCTTGCTTGTTACAGACTCCGGCTAGTGGGCGGGGAGGAGGAGGAGGCGTGCTGCGTGCTGAGCCCGCTGTGGCGCCGGCGCGTGGCGGCCGCCGCCTTACTGCAGCTGTCGCCCGCCCGCCTCGCCAGGCTCATCTCCACGCAGGTCTGTGCTCACCACCATTCACTCCCCTGGGGCGAATGCTCGTGATCGTGCTCGCTGATTATGTCACATATTATGTGATCTACCTTCCAATAATAAACGTTATATTTTTCTATCTAAAATTTAGACAACGCAAGTAAATATAAAAAAATAACAGAAAAAATACGTCACGTTGGGGGACCGCTCGGGACGATCGTATCCTAAATGCAACATCGGTCCCCCAACGTGACGTATTTTTTCTGTTATTTTTTTACTTTTTAAACGGGGGTTTTTGTGTTGGGGGTTTTTTAAATTTTTAATTTAATTTTTTATTTTATACTTTTTATAGGTACCTACTTATTATAATGTCGATTTTGTTAAGTTTGAGACCCCACTCGAGTATATTTACAGACATTCGGTTTTTCTTCCCTACTTTCACCCCCACAACTTTTAAACGGCTCAACCGATTTTCATCAAACATGTCTAAGAACACTCGCACATAGGTCACCTTTAATACAAAAAAAACTAAATTGAAATCCCTTCATCCGTTCGGCAGCTATGATGCCACAGACAGACAGACCGACAGACAGACAGACACGTCAAACTTATAACACCCCTCTTTTTGCGTCGGGGGTTAATAAAATAAGTACATACATAAATAAACTCACACCTTTTTCTCATGGGGGTAGGCAGAAACCACAGAACGCCACCTAAATAAAATAAGTGTTCACTTAAAACCGTCTAAAGGGGCCTCTGCGAGCTGGGTTCGGCTCCTCGTACGCCCTTCAAAAGTCCGGGACTAAGATGTCGAGATACGTAAAGAAAATAAAATAATAAAGTTTAGATGCTTCACTTTTAGGAAAAAATTGCAAAATTTTATAATGTTATTTTAGTATATAATTTTATTATTAATAATGTTCCTAACAGATATTAGAAAGACTGAGTATGGCGCACGAGAAGTATCAATCTGCGCTCACATCGCTAGAGTCCGCGCTAGCAGGTCGCCTGCACCACACCGAGGATATCAAACTAGCTATTAGGAAGAAGTAAGTACGCCGTATCATCCTTATAACTATACCTATGGCCTTCGGAAAAGTAGCGGATAAATAATTTGGCAGATAACACGACGCACTTTGAAGTATCTATAATGTGTCAAAGTTCTTGCGTGTGCCTCGTTCGGATTTAACCTTCCTATACTCGCGCATTGGTCTGTGAGACCAACGAAGCACATTTTCGTAAATATTTCTATGCACAAAAGTCCTACGAAGTTCAGTTCCTTGCTAGCTGCCGGATTTGTTGCTAGCTTCATTTCAGTGCACGCCGCGCGTTTGTGCGAAACGCACTTGTAGTAGCATTTGGCGCCAATCGGTCCGTGAGACCGATGCGAGTATAGGTGTAACTTTTTATGTAAGTATTAATGTAATATATTTTGTGCATGTATATATGTTTTATAAACTTTGAACACTTTATGACTTATGTATAGTAAAATATATGTATTTATGTCACTTTATATTATATTATTTTGACTAATTTTGTTATTGTTTTTAGATTATATTATACTTCACATCAAAATGGACGACGATCAAATCCGATTGCTGCTGGATGAATCAAGTTCTAGTTCTGGCTACGATGACGAAAATGATAGTGAGGTGGAAGACTACGTAGAGGTTCAGGAAGAGACTTACGACACCGAGCAAGAGAACAACGATGACGAGACAGATGAGGCAGAAGAAAATGTGCATAAAGTGCAAAAAGCATACAACGTTGCTCGTGGTACAAATCGATGGCCGATGGTGGTATTTTATAGCCTGATGAATGTAGCGGGTATAAATACATTTATAATATATTTACAAAACAACCCTAATAAGAAAGTTAGCCGTAGAATCTTTCTTCAAGCCTTAGCATACGATTTGATCAATCCGCAACTAAGACGTCGGGCTCTCATTACATCCTTGCCAAGAATTATAAAGCTGAGGCTCGCCGAAATATGTAAATTAGTCCTGAGTCTTCAGCAACATCTTTTAATAATAAAATCGGTCGTTGTGGATACTGCTCATCCAAAAAAAACCGCAAGACACGTTACAACTGCGCTACTTGTAAAAAATACTTTTGTTTAGAGCACGCTGTGACCGTGTGTCCTTATTGCTATGGCGAAGGTCTTAACTAAGCCAAATATGTATTAAAAGGTAGTTTGATAGGTTATTTTGTATTATTTAGAAGTTTATTTTGTTTTTAAAGAGATATAAAGATTTTAGGTTTGTTTTCGTAGGACATAAGAAAAAAAACTTAAATTAAAAGACTGATTTGTGATAGACGGGAAGTCATTAAAATAATTAATAAACTAAGTATGATTCGTACTATTTTGTTTTATTATACCTTAAACTTTAAAATAATAATAATATTATTTGGGCTTTGTAGTAAAAAAAATATCTTGTAGAGGTACGAACTATCGGTCTGTGACACCGTGCGCGAGTATAGGTGTTAAAAAAATTGGCGCGAGTATAGAAAGGTTAAAGGCAATTTCTCATCGTGAATATGGAACTGACCGTTCAAGTATGTGATATATTGCTGAATAGGGAATATGCATGTATTTTTTAAATATTTTTAGTTTACATTGCTATATAATACATAAAAAAATATTTAACACCAATAAAGTACTAAAAACAAAAAAAAAGAACCAATCCACACGGGTACTTTAAACGCCCGCCTTTTTGGCGCACCTGGTGTGACGTCATAGTTTATGACAACAAATAAAACAGCAAAGAGAACAACTACGCACCCGGAATTGACATTTCACATTTGAATGTGACGTAAGAATTGTCATTTTTTTTGCACATTATTTTTTAAATTAATTGCTTGCTTAGAAATAAATTACAGTGAAAAGTATTGATGGAGACATAATTATGAAGTAATAAGTTTATAAAAAAAGTATTTGAATCACATGCATATTCCCTCCTAATAGTTAGGGCTACGGAATTATTTTAATAAGGCAGGTTAGTAAAGGTTTGTTTAATTACAGATACGCGCCGACGTTCGCCCGACTGTGTCTAGAGAGTACATCCATGTGTGATCTGCTTATGTATGGCACTCCTGAACTGGGACGAGAAATTGGTAAGACGATTTATAATTTTTGGACTCTATTTTATTTGTAAAAGTTTATTATCAATTTATCAATTATATTTTTTTTATTGTGTCATTTGCATTGAAATAAAGTTCTTCGACTAGTTTTACACATTTAGTGATTTTATCACATAATTTTACTATAAAAAGTATGCTACTTGTTTCTAATGTCGCTTTCTATCAGTGAAAGGATATTATTTTGTAATGGGATTAGTACTTCCAGAGAAAACGTTAAACGAACAAACAACCTGGAGTATTTACAAGTAGTACAGTTGCGTCACAGCAGACTCGGCTCGATTTTATTAAGCGTAAACCTAGCCTTAATCTTGCATTAAAGTTGTCTTGCACGTCCTAACATAATGTTCGATTAAACTAAATCGAGAAAAAAATCAAAAATTATGTTTCCTTTTTTGTTGTGCGTCTCATTTGCATTTGGCTGTACAATTACCACTGCATAATCATCAAATTACTTCCCCCGCCCTGGGCGGGGCGGTAGGGAGTGTCAGACTTTTACTGACTAAAACCCATCCGTGTTCCTTTTTGTCTCTTTGCGTTCCGGGGGCGCGGTATCTCTATTGAACAACCCGCAGCTCCGGCAGGCATCGGCCATTAGTGGCCTCTCCGAATGTTTGCTGGGACGAGAGGTCCTGCGCCTCTCCCGACCAGCCACCTCCTCCAGCATTACAGCTTCGCAGAAGCAGGCGACTGCATCAGGATGATGATGATGATGTGATAACGAAGTGTGGTTCCGCGCAGGTCGCGGTCAGTACGGCGTGGTGTACGCGGTCCGCGGGTCGTGGGGCGGGCGCGCGCCGGTCGCCGTCAAGTCCGTGCTGCCCGCCGACGAGCGCCACTACCGCGAGCTCGCCATGGAGTTCTTCTACACCAGGTCAATATGATCAAAGATCGGTCATAGAGCATCTCGTCTATTTTGTGTATAAATATATTTTCTTCAATTTCAATAGTATTTGAAAAATTGATTTTCTTCTTTTTATTAGCGTTTCCATGGCAAACTACACATATACATATACATATTATATTGATGGAGCACAGAATTTGGCCAAAATTTTTTGGTTTACAAAATTGTTTATTTTTCTGGTTTACAAAAGTTATCCAAATCTTATTTGTACAGCTCAAGTTTACATTCACAGAATAAGAATTTCGGAAGATTTAAAAAAAAATGCTTTAGGCCACACGACTGAAGTAAAACTTCTTTAACTCCATGTAGTAACTGGCTATGAGAGGAAGAGAGAAAACAAAATATGCGCGCGCAACTCTCTTACCCCGACACTAATAATACGAAACGTAACTCTCTCTCTTTCTATCTTATATCTTCCTCTCACCGACTGTTCGCCTCGCGCAATCACACATTTTGTAACGCTCTTAACGCGCTTTCCACAACTTACTGCCCAAGTCAAGTGTGCGTAAAGAAGATTTACTTCAAAAACAGTTGTTCCATATATTTTGGCCATGTAGGTGTTATACTTTATTAATAACCGACGAAAGATTTCGTCTCTTGGAGTCTACAATAATGCAGTAATTGCAATAATTTGCACCTGCCGTGTTATCTCTTCACCCGCTTTGGTTGACTGGTAGAGAATGCCTAAAGCATTAGGTCTGTCTTTGTACTTTTTTGTGCTTAAGTTTAAATAAATGATGCCCCCTCCCCCCCTTGCAGGAGCATCCCGGCGCACCCGCGCATCGTGCGGCTGCACGGGTCGGTGGTGCAGCGGCACAGCGGCGCGGGCCCGTGCGTGCTGCTGCTGTCCGAGCGCCGCGTGCGCGACCTGCACGCCGCCGTGCGCGCGGGGCTCAGCCTGGCCAAGCGCATGCGCATCGCCAGGGACATCGTGGAAGGTATGTACTGCTGAAAAAGGAGGGATCCGCTCTTGATTATATTACGAAGCACGCTTCAGTTATCAATTTCCCTATAGATTATGATAACAATCTGTGACGTCACTAATACAATATTCCATCACGCCTGTTTATTCCCCGAAAGGTTAGGGCAGATATGTGTCAAGTACATGCACAGTTCGCCGGTATGTTTACGTCCTACGTAATAGGGGGTGAGCCTATTGTCATTAACCGGGCACAAATCCTAACTCCGAGCTCCTAATGAAAATTTAATAGGAAAACCCAAAACACTTTGCTCGACCTGGGAATCCGAAGCCAAGACCTCTAGCGTAGCAGTCGCGCTTAGGACCACTAGGCTAACGAGGCAGTCAAGAAATAAACTCGTATACACACGATTTTTTTTTTTTTTTTTTTATAGACGGGAAATCATCAAATAACTTCCCCCGCCCTGGGCGGGGCGGGAGGGAGTGTCAGACTTTTACTGACTAAAACCCGTCTATGTTCCTTCATGTGCCCTTTGCGTTCCGGGGGCGCGGTATCTCTTTCGAACAACCGGCAGCCCCGGCAGGCATCGGCCCTCAGTGGCCCCATCCAAGTTTGCTGTCATCTCTTTGAGGCGCGCGTGGAACACGAACGCGCCGTCGACCCGGTCTGTCGCTAGTGAACGTACGGACGGTGAGCTACCCATTGCTCACCGTCCACAGACACGCGTCTACGGTGGCCGGGAGTCGTCTCGCGGCTCCCGACGGGGGATTGTCCTCTCCCTCTCCCGTCCCGCCGCCTCCTTCTCTAGCATTACAGCTTCGCAGAAGGAGGCGACTGTTTCCCATTCCCTCTCGCTCCGGACCATGGCCTGAACCAGTACCGAACGCGAGAGGGCGCCGCCGCCGATGGCCGCCTCGAGGACTCGGCGGTGCTCAGCCCAAGCAGGGCACACCGCCAAAGTATGCTCCACCGTGTCATCGGGGCGATCCTCGCAATGGTGACACCCGGGCGTTTCCTCCCGCCCGATGAGGTGCAGGAACCTCCCGAACTTTCCATGTCCCTTGAGGACCTGCGTCAGGCGGTAGGTGAGGGCGCCGTGGCGCCGCTCTAGCCACTCCTCAAAGAGGGGACTTACCGCCTCAATCAAGGCGTGCCCTGCACGAGGTTGTGACAGTCGTTCTCTCCATGTCGCCATGAGATCGAGCCGGAGTTCCGAGTATAATTTGCCGCGGCAGCGGAGTTTCGCCCCGGCCCAGTTCCTCCGCGCGCCACTCGTGTAGGCGCGCGAGGACCAGCGCCTCCAGATCCCATGGCGGCAATCCGGCAAGGAGGCTCGCTGCCTCGCCGGAGATCGTGCGGTATCCGCGGATGACCCTTATGGCGATCACCCGCTGGGACGCGTTCAGGTAGTGGGCGGCAAGCCGCCTCAAGCCCCGCGCCCACACCGGGGCCCCGTAAAGGGCCATCGAACGCACGACCCCCGCGTAGAGCCTCCGGCAGGAGGCGTTTGGCCCCCTCAAATTGGGCAAGAGCCGCTTTAGAGCGGCCGAAGCCCGTGCCAACTTGGGAGCCAAACGTCGGAAGTGCTCCACGAAGTTCCATCGGCTGTCGAGGACAAGTCCCAGGTACTTCATCGTCGACCCGACGCCGACGGAAACCCCTCCTACCGTTATTTGGGATCCCGAGGGTGGCGCGTTCCGAAGCCCATGAAAGCACAGGACTTCGGACTTGTGCAAGGCCACCTCGAGACCCAATTGCCGGATCCTCTCGACGACTATCGCAACCCCGCGTGTCATAAGGTCGGCCGCCGCCTCGTGCGACCACCCCTGCGCCAGGACCAACGTGTCATCAGCGTAGCAGACTACGCTGGCGCCCTCGGGGAGGTCAGCACGTAGCACCCAGTCGTAGCCGATGTTCCACAGGAGCGGCCCTAACACCGATCCCTGCGGAACACCGCACGACATCTCTCGCCGGTTCCATTCACCATTTCGACCAGGGTAGATTACGGCTCTATCACACAGATAGGCCCCGACCACCCGACGGAGGTAGTTCGGCACCCGGTGGTACCGGAGTGCCTCCCTAATGCAGGACCAGGGCAGGGAGTTAAACGCATTGGCGATGTCCAGCGACACCGCCAGCACAACCCTGCCCCGGGACACAGCATCCCCCGCCGAGAGAGCTCTGACGCGCATGATGGCATCCACCGTAGAGCGCCCCCTGCGGAAGCCGAACTGGCAGTCCGCAAGGTCCGGCCCCATCCCAGACAGGTGCCCGACGAGGCGGCCCGCAATTACTCTTTCAAAGAGCTTGCCCACCTCGTCGAGCAGCACGATGGGCCGGTATGCGGACGGTGAGTCCGCAGGGCGCCCAGGCTTCCGAATGAGGACCAGCTTCCCCGTCTTCCAACGAAGTGGGAACTGGCCCTTCTCCAAGCATGCGCTTAGGAGCCCCACCAATCGGGGCCCTAGAGCCTCTGAGGCCAGGACCCAGGCTTTCCCAGGCAAGCCGTCGGGTCCCGGGGCGATATTTTTGCCTTTCAGCCTACGTACCGCCACCCTCAGGTTTACCCCAGTCACCTCTGGTGTGTCGTCGTCAGTGTGGTCCGCTTCCGGCATCGCAGGTGGCGGAGCCATGGGCGGGGGAGAATGTTCTCCCCGCGAGGGGGACACACACACGATGCTATAACACTAACACACGCGTTTGGACTCGTAAAACGCACGCCGCATGCGGGCTCTCGCATTCGGCGCGCGCATTCATCAGTAGGGACAGGGACGCATGCTGTTTTGTTTTCTCGCCCGAGGTCCTACCTTGCTCCCATGTAAAAGTGTAAATATTATAATTTTCTATAAGTTCACTTATTGTGTTATACTCTTGTGCGGCTATGATAAACGATCATTCGTGTTGAATAACGTTTTATTTCACTGACTATATTAGCCTATACCATTATACTCGTATAGGTAATTTTTTCCATATCTATCTTATAACTTCCCAGGCATCCGCTACCTGCACTCGCTAGGCCTGGTGCACCGCGACATCAAGATGAAGAACGTGCTGCTGGACGGCTCGGACCGGGCGTCGCTGTCGGACCTGGGGTTCTGCGCGGCCGAGGCGCTGATGTCGGGGTCGGTGGTGGGCACGCCGGTGCACATGGCGCCCGAGCTGCTGGCCGGCGGGTACGACGCCGCCGTCGACGTCTACGCCTTCGGGATACTCTTCTGGTAACAGTTTTGGCCCTAGAAGCCTTATCCCGACATGATATTGAATTCTTTTTAGGGTTCCGTACCCAAAGGGTAAAACGGGACCGGTATGGAACCCTTCGTGCACGAGTCCGACTCGCTATAGACCGGTTTTTAACAGGCGGTGCGCGTTTGCTCTTAGCAGCAAAATTTATCTTTGTTAATGCATACTTTATTTTCCAGTTATTCATCTACATATAGCGCTATGTGTTTATTAAAATTCAAAGACTAATTTTGGAAACACAAGTATATTATATTAATTTATTATATGGTGACGCCTAAACTAGATGGCGGTACTATATCTTCATCCACAAATCCTCTATTTATGTGTGTACTTTTACTATAGGAAGCTTCCAGCGTCACACGAAGTCGTGGATCGTCAATTTCTTTTTCAAGTTTTCAATATTTCGCATGTGAAGAAATTAGCTTATTTCTTGTGGTTTAATGAACTTACTTTACTTGAGTTAATAGACTACCTGTTTACAGGTACGTGTGTGCTGGCAACATAAAACTACCCTCAGCGTTTGAGACATTCCAAAATAAGGAACAACTGTGGAGTAAAGTCAAAAGAGGTGCGTTATTATTATTACTTTTAGATATTTTTGATCTTTTCATCCACAATTGTATCCATTTTCCAAACTTATACCATTTTCTATATTTTTTTCATTATCTTTTTAGTTATCTAAATATTTAGATTAATATCTTCTATTTTTTCAAAAGCAAAAATTACCTAATCACTTGTCCTTTTCCCAGGCCTTCGCCCCGAACGCCTCCCCCACTTCACAGACGAATGCTGGGAGGTCATGGAGTCCTGTTGGGCCTCCGAGCCCTCCCAAAGGGCCCTCCTCGGCGACGTACAAGCCAAACTAGAGAGGATACACGAGCAAGTACTCAGCGACACTACGCAGCAAGAGGACGGAGGCTCGCAAGCTTATGAAATGTCTGATGAAGATAGCCTTGACGTGATGATGGCTGATCAGTGCGTATAGTCTTAAGAATTACATAACATAAGGTCTATTTTTGAACGAGCAGGCAGTGTGTGGGGTACACCCTCATTTCGCCCGTGAAGTCCCATGTTATAGGGAGCTTATTGCCGAAAGAAACTGAGTCTTAGGCCCACCTTTCACCAGAAACCACTGAACATATTTAGCGCTGAATGTGTTTAAATTATCATTCTGTCTTTGCCACCTTCTGACTGAGATGCAATGATGTTCTAAATACGTTTAGGCTTTAAATGTATTTAGTAATTTTAGTGGGCCTTAATCATTAGAAAGAAAAATACTTGGGGAATTCAGCCCCATCGAGCGAAATTAGTCATGAATGCTATGTGAAACGTGAGCTTATGTATGATCATTGTTCTTGTTGAAAAGAATAATAATTAAATGTCTTTCGATATTAATCTCTGTTCCTGACGCTGAAAATATTTTTTTACTTGTAATAAAGTTGAATGGAGACTCTCTATGATGTAATTGTCTGTTCCTCGATTTTATAACTTAGAGATATCTCGCGAAAGTCGAATATTGAATAAAATTTTAATTTCGTTGACTATCTTTGAGTATTCGACTTAAGGCGCGTGGCCATGCAAAACGCAGCGGCAGCCGTTTTTAGGGCAGTTTTTAGGAGCCCACTTCTCTATATCAAATAGAAATACCAACTAATAAAAAATACGTTACATTTCTACACATTCTTGACTCGAAAATGGTAGATTTATTTTTAACTTTTTAGTAACATAATGCTTAATTATAGGGTCATAACGAAACTACAGAAATGAGAAATAATAATTTTTGACATGCATCTCCTCGTAAAGTGAACATTATTTTGATTTGCGACTTAAACTAATAATTAGGCAATTTAATAAAGAACATTATGCTAGTTTTATTTTTTTCAAAACACGAAAATTTGATTTTATATAGATTTTACTCTAAAATCTGAGCGTATTTTCTACGTATCTCTTGCGCCGCGTTAGTGTGCCGCCAAAGGAAAAAATGCTCAAGGTTATTTGGTCAGGGTAGCGCCTTAAGATCGATATTTTAATAGTTGAACGTTGTCAAGATAATATTTTTCCCTAAAAATAAAAATAAAACTATGCCAAAACGTCGTATTTATTCTTCAAATAAAACCTATCTGGTGGTTTAAAATCTGATTGTCATGTTTCAAATCAAGTCATTTGATTGGCTGTAGATATTTCTGTCGACCAATCAGATATCATATTCAATAATGTCTTTTAGAAACCATTTATGAATGCAATGCATATCAGACTACGAACGTCCAATCACGTAACATGTCATCAGAATCACTAAAGTGACTTGTGACTGGACTGCTGATTAAGGGTGACATCTTGCTTAGTCACAGGGATCGGTATATTTCTGTCTCTCTCTTTTGGTCACTTACAAGTGCCATTAACTATAGTGAGAATTGCAGTTATACAGAAAAGCACTTTTCATGCGAATGACTGTAGATCCTTGCGAGCGGATCTCTCGGTCTAACCTATGACGTTTGTAAGTTACAGAATGAGATAGATGTACAGAAAATCGCCGATCCGTGTTTGTTAATGTAATTTCATCTTTAAAAGTATGCACCATAAGGTCACTTGTTCTAAGATTTTATCGTAAAACTCAGTTTTGTCATGATTTCCGTCTTCCATTTTTACAAAGAAAAATCAAAGCTATTATTTTTGTCGTTTTAGGTATAAAGTTTACTGATGTATTTAAATATTCAAATAAAGTAAAATAAAGAAACCACAATAGACAGAAATTACTTAATTTAATCACGAATAAAAAAAACGAGAGTTTGAAATTGTTTTAATCTATGTGTTTTGTAAGTCCTTGTTATTATTTGGATAATATATAAAATAGTTGCAAATTGGTCTTTATTGAGTATTGTAAAATGCGACTAAAGTTTAAAAAATAATTACATTACAACCAAAATTCACACGAACTAAGAACAATAAATACGCGATGTCAGAAACGAATCATAATGTCAAGCATTTTGAGTACATTTTCAATTGTTGCTAAAACTTATGTTATTTGACTTAGAGTAACAAAGTAACAAGTCCATTAATAGGACAAATAATATTAAATTGTAAGTTGTAGCGTTAAGGTCTATATTCGTCTGTGATCAACAAATTGTTAAGTAAGAATTCATTGGTTATTTTTGTTAAATTATTGAATTAAATTCAAAATGTTGGCAAGTTTTACTAGGCTTATATTTTGGCGTTTCTTTAGTATTTAATAAGTGTAAAGACAAAAAAAGCAAAAATAATAAAATGTTTTTTGTTAGTAAAAAATACTGACTAAGGACATAACTAATAAAATTAGCAATACAACAATATTTGGACCGCTCATATAAATTATATTAAATACTTAGTAATGCAAGCCACTACAAAATCGAATTTTAAAGTATAAAACAAAATAACCCATCCATACACCCGAAATAAAGTTGAAAATTGTATGCAATATATTATTTCGCCCATTATTTTTATCTTGCTCGCAATTTTCAGCTCTATTTCTTGTGTGTTATAGTTCATTATGTTCACATGAACACTGATAGTCGTTGATATTCATAGTGGTTTGCTTAACCTTAAGCCCTGTCTAACCGCGTCTCCATGGCAACGCAGCTCGGTGGCACTGCCGTCGTAGCCACCTCGCCAGGCGGCCGCTTGGTCATGTAGCCAACCATACAACTAGTTGGCTGTACCACCACGGCGTCTCAGTGAGACAGGGCTATAAAACACAACTTTTCACAATAGATATATCAATCAGTAATAAAAATTCACTTCGTATTAAAACTCACACAATCTCATATCACTGAAATAGATCGTAAACAATTGGTGTTAACCAACGAATAATAATTATGTAAAGAAACTCAATTCTTCTTAAATTGCCGCTTTGATTTTGGTTCCATTTATTCATAAATGAGGCAAGTTTTGCCAAAAAGGAACCTATATTTATACCAATACTAACTATATTAAAATGCTCCCATTTTCGACGCTGACTAATTTAAAATCTATTCTAAGCATATGTTTGGGATGTACATAAACTGTTTTTACTGGATAATGTAACAATGTTTGGTATGTAGAATTAGTTTGACGTATTTAATTTATTTATTAATTTATTTAGACTGTGAATTGGCTCATTTTCGCAATATTTATGGTCAACTAAGAGCTATGCCAACAAATTGCTCTTTCAACGTCAATGCTTGCATACGATTGGTCGCGGCAAAGTCATGAAGTGAAGATCCGAAGACAATATTTATTATTTATTTATTTATTTATTAAAATACCAACTTGATATGAACTTGACTTGACTTGTTATTTGAATATGGTACAGTGTTCACAAGGTACACTTTAACTTGGGACCCTTTTTATCCCCCGACTCAAAAAGAGGGGTGTTACAAGTTTGACGAGTCTGTATTTCTGTGTGTCTGTCTGTGGCACCGTAGCTCTTAAACGGGTGAACAGATTTGAATGCGGTTTTTTTATTTGAAAGCAGGCTTCCTAGCTATGGTTTTTAGATGTTTTATCAAAATCAGTTCAGCTGTTTCGAAGTTTTTTTTACTTGTTATTATTCGTAGGTACAAACATGGATAGCTGTATTTTAAATGGAAAATTGTACTTATAATAAGTGACAGTTGACACACGTATCAATATTTTGTCTGAGATAGTATTACTGCATTATGATTGCTTATTTTAAGAACATTATTGTACTCTGGAAATATACGCTTTTTATATACCTACTCCAAAGTATTTTTATTATACTGTCCTAACACTCCTAAACTCGCGGGCAGCGCAAGGCCGGTTATTGTGGCTGTCTTTAGGGAGGCCTATGTCCAGCAGTGGAGTTCTCATTGGGAATTCACTGTAGCAGTCGAGTCTAGACCGGTGTCGCCTCCTGTCGAAAGACACGTGTACTATTATAATATCTCTGTCCATAACGGTTTCGGCTCCAGAACGATGTAAAAGTAAACGTGCATTATTGTCCCGACCAAATTTCGGTAACGTTGGCCAATCCCAATAGAGTCTAGCTAAGTACATAGGAAATATAATGGAGCACAAGTGTGTTCGAAAAAACACAGATGCACTCCCTCTTGCCTTGCTCTCATAGTACGATGGGTCCGTGGAGAGACCAACTGCTTTATGTGCTCTCCAAGGTACGGTAGTGTCCCACCACCAACTTCCAGACTCCAGAATTTTCAAATTCCTAATGGGAAAATTCCGAGCAGTCGCGCATGCCACGACGAATCCAGCGTCTTTGTCTATACCCTTCAAAGAATACAAGCGTGATGTTCTGTACCTCACAAACGTAACCACTAGAGTCACTTAGCATTTCCATAGAGCGCCGCCATGACGAGACGGTACTATTATGATAATTCTCATAATTTCTGGGTCGTTAGCTAATTACATTCGAGATGTGCTCGCTATTGAGTTCAAAATGATTATTATGTAAATAGTAACCCTTTTGGTGGGGTGCCAGTGTTAGCGGGCTGGATATGGTGACATTAGAAAGATGCTGGGAAGGAGAGGATGGTGGTGGGTGAGTGTTCTCGTGTGTGTTTCGCTGATCAGGAGTTGACCGTGAATTTGTAGGGCCCAGGGCCAACACTTCTTGGGGGCCTACCTTATTAATCAAACTTTGTCATTTTCTCAAATAATCGTTACGCATCTATAATCATGTAAACAGTATAGGTACACATAGAGACATAAACTTACGCCTTTTCCCATGGGGGTACGCAGAAACCACAGAACGCCACCTGCTACGATCCTTACATACTACTTTCGCCTCCTCCACGCTCATACATCTGGTCATACAAGCACGCCGGTTACGAGTACTGCACACCCGACCTTTCTAAAGAACCTCACCAATAAGGTCAGAGCTTCTTCATACTTTTTCTTCTTGTTGCAGTGAATTTTTGTCTTGAACATCTTAGTTACTATTTCATATTTCTGAGTTGGTCCCGTAACAAAAGTTGTCCGTATTCATGAGTATTTTCACCCCCTTCAAAATGACTGGATATTTTACAGGTTACCATTAGAGCTCCATCCTAACTCCCAATATAAAACTACCCTCGCTTCCACTGCCGCCCCACCCAACACACTATATGCAAAATGTACCGAAAACTGTTTCATATAGTTGAAAATGAACACCAACACGTAGGTATATGTAACATGTTGAGACATTGACCCTAGGGGCGCGCACACAAAAACCTGACGTTTTGAGGACAGCCGTCCCTTGTCTGTCCTCGTTTGGGTACGGAAGTGAGAGACATACATATTATATGGAGTTGTCACTTTTGGTTGATGTCAGATTATTTTGTTTTAGGAAAAGATATTAATAGGGAATGTTTAGTTTGTAGTTGAGGGTTGACAATGATGACAGGTTGTGTTAAAAACCGACACGAGCGACGTTACATAAATAAATGATTGTTAGAAGCATCGTGGGCAGTTTGCCTTGCCGTACGGATCTTGACTAAAGAATATTTTTACCGCGGCTTGAATTATCATTACCTATAACGGGCACCCTATCTACCATCTACCTGGTCATCACTGTCATCTTAATCAGCGACCTTGGCAGAAGACACTGCACCTAGACTCAGACCAGCAAACACTTAGGCTTTTCTTACTCCTCCGCTTTTCTGATTAATTTCGTTGCGGTATCCAAGACTGTCATATCATTTCTCCGGGAGTCGTCGAGCTTCATTGCCTCGGCGCTTTTCTTGTGGTCTCCACTGTTGGTTCCGGCTTTTAGGAGTTGGAGTGGTTAGGACTCGTGTGGCGCGCTTATCCTAAAAATAAAACACTTAGGCTCAGTCTCCGCCAAGGCAGAAAGAAAAGGAGATGATTTGTAATAAGTTTATTTCCAAAAACTGTTTCACAACTTATTTACATCTTAAAAAAGCTATGTGATACTATGTTGTGTTAAAGCTCAGCGGAGTTGTGAAATAACGCAAGCCAATTGGTTGTATGAGACATCTTCTCTCCGCTTTGGTAGAAACCGAGCCTAAAGCGGCGCACATCTCTGCTATCCACAACCCACAACGAACGTGCCACCAAAGCGCTTTGTGCGTGAGCTTTTTGTTAAAAATATCCGGAATTCTCGTATAATGTGTCCCAAACTTTAATAAAGTGTTACAGCGGGGTACATTTTGCTCTAATACGATTAGCATAATGTCCCTCTCATAATTATGAATGACATGCGCGCCGACTTAATTACTGCGTCTGAATTAGGACAACACAGTGTTTTGGACGACTCATGTTGTAAATGTGGGCTAGTTTTTGGTGCGGGTATTGTAAAAGGTGTATGATAGGCTGTTGTGGGCACACCCTGTATAAGGAAGGGATTGGCTTCCTGTAATAAAATAATTTGTAAAAAAATGGGTGTAAAGCAAGTAATTAAAAACACAAATCCTTAAGCTGTGTCAAAGTCGGAATGAAATCAGTTATTTATATAAGACCATTAAAAGGCACTTTTAAAAGTTAAATATGTACAAGAAAAATTGAATTAAACCCAAGGTAGTTGCGTAAGGAGGAAAATGGCTTAAAATTTTATCCTTATTATTTTTTCATTCTTAAAACAATTATAATTATGAATGTGAAAACATCAATACCTAGTCCTGCAAATGGTACAAAGTACTACAAATTGGGCAATGTATGTTAACATAAATATAGTATCATTATGGTATTAGGGTTTTTAATTTAACATGTACCTTGGTAAGATCTTGGTGCCTAGTTTAAGAACGGTATAAACATCCAAAGCCAAATTTATGTAATCTAATTAATTCGCTAAAAGAAAAATTGTTTCAGTGCCGTAATACGGACTAACCACATACGTTTTCAGGCAAAGGTTTGCACACAACGCAACGTCAGGCCTTTGCAGTTCCAATTCCACAACCCTTACTCCGGGAACCGTTAAGGGCCCGTATACCCCAAAAAAATTAGCTTACGACTTTAATTCTATTAACACTCAATGTCCCTCATCAAATTAATCTAAAACAAATCTCTAGCGTCTATAGCAGCCCCTATAAAAAGGGAAAAAAGTCTAAAAGTAAACACGAAACAGTGTGCGGAGTAGAATCAGGCAAATCTCGTTCAAATAACCCTTGCGCCGACCCCTCGTTAGGGAACCCGACACCTCAGATTAAGCTTTGGATGGAATGCAGATGGGGCATCGCATTGGGACAGTTTCTGAGAACAGTCTGGTTGCGGCGTCCTCTTGCCTGCTAAAACCAGCCTACAGTGATGACTAATCGGCACGGCAAACACGGTGAGCAATGGGTAGCTCACCGTCCGTACCGTCCGTACGTTCACTAAATAACGACAGACCGTGTCGACGGCGCGTTCGTGTTCCACGCGCGCCTCAAAGAGATGTCAGCAAATTTGGATGGGGCCACTGAGGGCCGATGCCTGCCGGGGCTGCGGGTTGTTCGAAAGAGATACCGCGCCCCCGGAACGCAAAGGGCACATGAAGGAACATAGACGGGTTTTAGTCAGTAAGTCTGACACTCCCTCCCGCCCCGCCCAGGGCGGGGGAAGTTATTTGATGATTTCCCGCCTTTAAAAAAAAAAAAAAAACATGACGATTACCGATGGCATTTAAAGACACGGCGCAGTGGTGCGATTGGCTGCTGCGCTATGGTTCAATTCCCGGCCATACAAAACAAATATTTATATGGCATAGAGATATTGCTCCGGGTCTGGCTGTTAGTGTATATACTATATGAGCTTATATGTTTGTAAACACACCCACGAAACAGGATAAAATCCTAGTGCGGGGCAAGGTTTAAAAAAAGTTTTTAGCAGTGAATTTTGATTGAACTAGACAAAAATTATACACGCACGTGCTGACTAATTGCGTGAATTTTCTTACAGATACCCACTTTTCTTTTTTAAATTATGTATAACTTATAAACCTTACTGACAATGTAGCTTTCCATCACAATCATATCAGCCAAACGACGTTTATAGGTCGACATAGGCCTCCCCTGAAGCTTGCCATAGCCAAAATAATAGTTTTTTAAGTTTATTCATTACAAACAAAGATAAAAATCTTTTTTCTTTATATTATAATATTACACTACATTTATTAATCCAAGGATACAATACTACAGGCATTTGCAACTGTGCCTCTCAGAGCTCATTCAAAATTAGGCACAAACACTGCTTCGCCCAGCCCTCATCCCTCCAGCTACTCTATGCCCAAGTACTGCCTCCTTTGAAACAATAAGTGAAATTATTTTCAGTGCTATTTTTGTGCAAATACCCTCAAGAATCCTCCCTTTCGCTTAGAAATTTGGTGTTGACGAGAACGGGCGGAGCCGGGGCTCTCTATTGTTTTACTTTGCGTAACTTGTTGATTTAGCTGATGGAAAGAAAATTTTAGTTCTTTAGTCGAAAGGGACGGTTGACGTAATTGAAGGAGGGTATAAATCACGAGAATAAATTAAAAAAGGTCTTTTTTAGCAGAACAGATTAATTTGGGATACTTTCAGGATTAAAAAGACGTCTAAATTGCTGTTGTGTACAATATATTAGTATCCATACTTGAGTGCCTGAGTAATTTTTGGTCATTAATTATTTTCAAGAAAACAATTGCCTTTAATTTTTTACTAGCGTCTGTCTGTGGCTTCGCCCGCGTGGTGTACGGAAATTAAATGGTTTTAGAAGACGTGTTGAGTGTAAAGTGAAAACATTTATTTGTTAGAAATATGATAAGTACAATAGTTGATACCTAGGAGCATACAACGTTTCTGCAATGACACTTGCACTTTAAATTGGAATGGAGACCTAAGCGTAGACCATGTCCTAAGCGCGACTGCTACGCTAGAGGTATTAGATCCGATTCTTGGGTCGAACAAGAAAGTGTTATTGGGTTTTTCTATTAAATTCAGCATTTCGAAGCATTCATGCAGCTCGGAGTTAGGATTTGTGCCTGGTTAATGGCAACAGGCTCGCCTCCTATTACATGCATGTATGTGACCTAAACATACCGGCGAGCTGTGGGTGTCTATTGGTACACCTCTGCCTAACCTTTCGTGGAATACATTCATAATGGTATGTATGCATATATACTTGTAGATCTAATCACGAACAAGATGCTGTATCATCTCTCCCGCCCCGATCCTGCCCAGTCACCACACATATGCAAACACACCTATTCTGAATTGAAACACAAATATTTGATTAGTATAATGTGCGTTTTGCTTAATTGATCAAACTCCGGCAAACGTACTGTGTAACCATTCCGTAACGTGTTGATTTAACTTGTTCTTGACAGACCACAATTTGAATAATATTATAATAATTTTATTATGGTTAGTTAGCGTTTGGTAATTTATCAGTGATTTGTTTGATATTGCCGGGTATTTTTTTTATGCCGATTGAGAAACAAGTGAACGCTATAGTAAGGTGTCGTATTTCCATTCCAGAGACAAAGGTGAAATGTCTCATGTACCACTGATCACATTGGCATCCATACCATTTAAATAATGCTGCTTGACGGCAGAACAAAATGTATGATTAGTTGATGGTAAATAAAATCTTATAATTTACTAGCCAGTGGCGTAGCGTGCCTTGTCGGGGCCCCGTATAAAAATTTTTTTGGGGGCCCTTATATGGAGGTAAAAATTTTTCACAAAAGAAAAAAAATATTGTGTGAAGAAATATTTATTTATCACATAATTTACCCATTTTACAAATAAAAATCGAATTTTAAATATTCACTCTCCTTGCCTTTTTTTCGGCAAACTGATTTATTAAATCATTTATGGCTGATGATGATTTTAGTTTTTCTAAAGTTTCTGCCTCTATGGACAATAGTGAGATGTCTGAGTGGGGGCCCCCGTGGCCCGGGGGCCCCCGTGGCCCGGGGGCCCCGTATAATTGATACGGCAAATACGGCGGTAGCTACGCCCCTGTCAGTGGCGTAGCGTGCCTTGTCGGGGCCCCGTATAAAAATTTTTTTGGGGGCCCTTATATGGAGGTAAAAATTTTTCACAAAAGAAAAAAAATATTGTGTGAAGAAATATTTATTTATCACATAATTTACCCATTTTACAAATAAAAATCGAATTTTAAATATTCACTCTCCTTGCCTTTTTTTCGGCAAACTGATTTATTAAATCATTTATGGCTGATGATGATTTTAGTTTTTCTAAAGTTTCTGCCTCTATGGACAATAGTGAGATGTCTGAGTGGGGGCCCCCGTGGCCCGGGGGCCCCGTATAATTGATACGGCAAATACGGCGGTAGCTACGCCCCTGTTACTAGCTGACCCAGCAAACGTTGTTTTGCCATATTTTTTTTTTTAGGGATATGAAAAATAGATATTGGCCGATTCTCAGACCTACTCGATATGCACAAAAATTCATCAAAATCGGTCAAGCCGTTTCGGAGGAGTATGGCAACGAAAACTGTGACACGAGAATTTTATATGTATATTAGATTTATTAAAACGGCATCGAATTATTTTATATTCGCTTCTAACGTTATCAAAAACATTTACTGTGTTTCTTTGGTAGTACTTGTACAACTTCCCCGGATGTGCCCTTTTGCACATAGATACATAAACTCACGCCTTTTTCCCTTGGGAGTAGGCAGAAACCACGGAACGCCACATGCTTTGATGATTACATACTGTGTTCGTCTTGTCCACGATCCCAGAAAAAAAAGAGGTCTTTAGCCCTTTCCACGCCATTGATATCAATGACAACAACTTACTAAAAAACAAAATTTTGTTGCAAGTAATTAAAACTTTATGAACATTATCTGCCTTTGAAAAATTCCCTTTTCATAATAACGATATCATTTTATACAGCGTCACAAAAAACAACAGAGAGGAGGCATTTTACGAAGCAGTATCCGACTTCAAAAAGAAAATATAATTAAAATAAAAAATGGCGTTACTAAAAAATGTGCTTGTGTGAGTTAAAACTCAGGTACCTAGGTTATAAAGAGATCCCTAATTATTTTTGCCGACGCTACCTGTTTCAATTTTGTCGGCAAATCCGTTTGTGATATAAAAGTAGCCTGTTTAATGTCTGCTTGTACGGTTGACAAAAAAGATGAACACATTTAAGAGAAATGTGAACTTATTATCTAAAGTATTATTTTGAATTTTAGTCCTTGACTTATAAATAGTTTGCTTATAGGTTTATGAAAAACTGCTTATGCCTGGTTCTTTTCATTCGTTTTCGGTTACTGCTCCGCTCTTATGGCCTGTGGCGTGATGTGATATAGACTAAAGCCTTCCTCAATAATTGTACTATCCAACACAAAAATATTTTTTCAATTCGAACCAGTAGTTCCTGAGATTAGCGCGTTCAACCTAACCAACAAACTCTTCAGCTTTATAATATTAATTAAAAGTCGTAGTCAAAGTCAAAATAATTTATTTCAATTAGGCCATTAATTAAAAGGCACTTTTGGACGTCATTAGATGAAAAAGTCACTAATATTGAATCTAGTTGCCCATTGCCAATTAAGCATAGATTTGTATATATATAAATAGCGTCAGGTAACTTCTGCTGTCTGTACTAGGAAAACACTGTTTTCTTTATTACAGATATCATAATCTATATAACTGTAATAAAGCTGAAGTGTCTGTTTATTTATATTCGCTAAGCTCTAAAACAGCCAGTCGGATTTGAAAAAAAAAAATTGTACAAGATTCATTAGAAATAGTAGGACATAACATCACGCTACAATACAAGCGAGCGGAGCAGTAACCAAAAACGTTGCTTAATACGTATGATAAAAACCACACGGGCGAAGCCACGGGTGGAAGCTAGTATTATTATAATAACAAAGCTTATTATATGTTTACAATAAAATAAAGATAGTGTTATAATGATATTTGTTCATTTTTATGCATTCATACATAAACGATTTTTTCCAAGGGGATAGGCAATAACCATATTATAATTATACTCCTTTCGCCCGTCCACGTTTATACATCTGATCATACAAGAATAATTAGTAGTCGGGTGTAACCGGCGTGCTTGAATGACCACATATATGAACATGCACGATGCGAAAGGAGCATGTAAGGATCGTAGCAGGTGGCGTTCTGTGGTTTCTGCCTACCCCCATGGGACAAAGGCGTGAGTTTATGTATGTCATGTAATAATTTTATAATGACAAAATAATATGTCGTCAAAAAATTTACAAGTAACAATTTAATTACCCTCAGCATCATATTGTCATTGGTGTAAGAAAACGAACAACCTGCCCAACTCTAAAGTTCCCCGGCTGTACTTAGGAATGCCTCTCAGCATGAAGACGCTGGTCAGGCTCGAGTGTGGTCACTGGAGTGTGTGTCGGAGATCTCCACTTGATGGCCCCGTACACCGCAGTCATGTGCGGGACACACGGGCGGAGACGATGGACAGCACTGTTGGGAGTTAGGAAGAGGAGAGAAACTACAAGGAAAGGACAGGTGGCCTTAGTAGACAAGACATTTAATTATAGCATACCATCACGCCTGTTATCCCCGAAGGGTTAGGCAGAGCTTTTGCGTATACCAATGCATACCTACAGTTCGCCGGTATGTTTTAGAAATTTAATTTGTGTGCTTTAGCGCTTTTTTGGTGCCAAAAGAAACCTAAGGTTTCTCACAAATTCAAGTACATGCCAGCAAATTAACCATTCCATTTTATTTTAGGCGAAATCCTAATTCTTTTTCTAATATGCCTTCAAAATTGGTCCAGCTTTTTCTGTGATTAGCCGGAACAGATAGATTGACATAATTTTGTCACTTGGAAACGTTAATTTGCATTTTATTAAAAACTAACTTGTGAGAGGTCTATGTCCAGCAGCGGACTGTGATAGGCTGATGATGAAAAAACTAATATATTGACATTACAAACAGATACTACTTTGCTGCGCTACGTGTCGCGGGTTTGATTCCCGCACGGAACAAATATTTGTATGATTTACATAGTTATGCATAGCCCACCTTTACGAAGAACTGTTTTGATAAACTGATCATGTCACACCAATTAGCAATTCCAGGTATTATTTAATGTTTAAATAAATATCCTAGAAATGATTGCCAAACAATCAGTAACGTAAATCGACACATGAAGAGAGCTTCCTGTTATTGTCCCATTGGGAGGTCCAGCCACCGATACACACATGTAAACCCTCCATTAGTATATAAGCCCATGTAACTTAGATTTAAGGGTTCTCTTTGTCATAACGCTCATGCTGAGCACTTGTGTAATCAATAAAATATATTTTTTGAAAGCTCCCGCTCGTTCATATTTGACTGGCGCAGCCGGGTCGGATTAGTAAAATCGCAAATAGTGATCGTTAAATAGACACACAAATCGGTCGTAACGTATCCTAGACGCATAGATTTCTAGTCTGCAAAGAACCTAATCAACAAATTCGTCAATCGAGCGTCGCAAGTGCAGCAGCAGCAGCAAGAGAATCGGCATGGAAGCGAGCAATCTGTGAGTAAACCCTTTTTCGCACTGTTCCTTTCCTTGTCTTAATCCTAAGTAACGTTTAATTGGACTAGACATCGCCATTTAACGTTAATATATCTATTTTTGGACTAAAATCGCCGAATCTAGATTTAATATTAGTTTTAGTAGTTTGGACACACATCGCCAATCTACTATTTTTATTTTATATTTCAAGTAACTTGGACTAACATTGCCATTTTACTACTTTTGTGTTAATGACTCAAACATAAGTCATTTAAGCGTAAATTAAAGCGTAATTTGGACAAAAATCGCCTAATACGTAATTTTTTTTGCCTTATAATTTAATAAAATTGTAAAATGAATATTCAACTTATTCCGAAGGAAATTCAAAGCATCATCCCAAGATTTGATGGGGACGATAAGTTACTCAACCTTTTTATATCAAAATGCGAGTATGTAATTAGAAGTTTTAGAGGAGAGAACAACCAAGCACAACAGACTTATTTATTTCACTGTATTACAAGCAGATTAATAGGTAAAGCTGCCGTTTTAATAAGTGAACGTGAAAATATCACCACTTGGGAAGACCTTAAAGAACTTCTCGTTCAACACTTTGGAGACCCGAGATCCGAAGCTTGCCTTAATATTGAATTAGAAAACCTCAAAATAAAACAGGGAGAATCTTATATTGATTTCTGCCATAGAATTCAGAATGTTAGGAGCTCACTCATTTCTAAAGTAAACCTCCTCACTGACGAAGGAATAAAAGCAGCAAAATATATTATATACAATAATACAGCTCTAAACGTCTTCTTGTACAACCTACCAGAGGATATGATTAAGTTCGTAAGATTAAACAAATGTGTAACACTAGAATCAGCATTAAGTGTCGTAATTGAGGAAGTAAACTTCCAAACCAGATACAAAACCCACAATAAAATTAAAACAACTGCCAATATTAACAGTATTCCAACAAATAATACTAGACCAAACTTTACGACTCCAGTTCAATATAAATTCGGTGTTCCAGCAAACAACAATCAAGGTTTCAGACAAATCTACGGTTTTAGACCCAATTTTATTTCAAATCCTAATAATCAAAAGGTAAATCAATCTCCAGGACCTAAACCAAATATCACCAATAATCAAACAAATCCAAAAGCAATAACTCATCAACCGCAGCAAATTCCGCGAACATTTAATAATTATAAACAATCAGGTTTCTTCAAAGCCAATCCAAATCAACAATTCCGATTTGGAATACTCAATCAACAGCCTAGACAGAATACCGACATATCAATGCGAACAGTTCATAATAATATGATCGATGAGTCAATCGAACTTGACCCTGACTCTAACTGTGAGCAGATATTATTGTTAGATGACGAGAACCTTGTAGTGTTAATAGATGAGAATGACCAAAACAATTGCGTACAAACTGTTAAGGAACCAGAAAATTTTCAGATAGAAGCCTCTACGACAGATCAAACAGACCAGAAACAGAAGTAATTAACTTAAATTATAGTGGTCTTAGGTTACCACACATTTATTTACCGGAAATGGAAGCAATTTTTTTGATAGACACAGGTAGTACACGATCTTTCATTAACGCTGAATTAGCCGACCAATATTTTAAATATTGTAAAAGCGAGGAACCATTTGAAGTAATTAGTACACATGGACGTAGCAAGCATAGTGAAGTCGCATACATACCTTTAACAGATACTTTTAACACAGACATTAATCATAAGTTTTACATATATAACGTAGATAAAGCCTATAACGGTTTAATTGGATCAGATCTTTTAAAAGAGCTAGAAGCTACCATAGACATGAAAAATCAGGTCTTAAAAACAAATACTACCGAAATTCCCATTTTATACAACCCATCTTATCAGATAGTGATAGCCCCTAGATCAGAAACACGTGTCAAAGTGCCAACAATGTTAGACAATGGAAATGCCATTTTAGATCACATAGAATTCTGCCCAGGAGTTCGTATGCCTGACGCCTTAGTTAACTGCATAGACTCTTTAGCTCAAACTGTTATTCAGAACACTACTGAGAATGAAATGACTATAACATTTACGAAGCCATTTAAAGTTCATGATATAAAACAGGAGTTAACAGATAATTGCCTAACTTATAATTTGAACCAAAACTCAGATTTGGAAAAACTATTAAATGAAAACCTAAACAAATTACGACTTGATCACCTAAACAAAGAAGAGAAATCACTTATAACTAATCTATGTACCGAGTATAAGGACATCTTTCATTGTGAACACATACCTTTATCTTTTACCAACCAAGTTAAACATAAGATTCGTACGAAAAACGAAGACCCCATTTACATACACCCGTATAGACACCCTTTTAGCCAAAATGTGGAAATACAGAAACAAATAGATAAGCTATTAGAAAATAGAGTAATTACAGAATCACACTCACCTTGGAGTGCCCCTGTACACTTAGTCCCTAAGAAAATGGACGCCTCAGGTGAACAAAAGTTCCGGATGGTCATAGACTATAGGCGTCTCAACGAGATAACAATAGACGATAAATACCCACTACCAAACATCACGGACTTGTTTGATAGGCTAGGAAAAGCATCGTATTTTACTACTATAGACCTAGCTAGTGGTTACCATCAATTAGAAGTAGAAAAAGAGGACCAACCGAAAACTGCATTTACAACACAGTCAGGACATTACGAGTTTACCCGTATGCCCTTTGGCTTGAAGACAGCCCCAGCTACTTTCCAACGAGCAATGGACAATGTACTCCGTGGACTTCAAGGCATACACTGTCTTGTTTACTTAGATGACATCATTGTTTATTCAACCAGCCTTCAAGAACACATAGATAAGCTTAAAAAAATATTCGATAGACTTAGAGAAACGAATCTCAAAGTAACCCTTGACAAATGTGAATTTCTAAAAAAAGAAGTGCTATATTTAGGACACACAATAACTAAAGATGGTCTTAAACCAAATGACGATAAAATCAAAGCCGTGCTAAAATTCCCTTTGCCTAAAACACCAACAGAAATCAAGAGTTTCCTAGGCTTAGTAGGATATTACCGTAAATTTATCAAAGATTTTTCTAAAATAACGCAACCTATGACAAACTGCCTTAAAAAGAAAAACAAAGTCACTATAACTCAAGAGTTTGTAAACGCATTCGAAAAGTGCAAGGAATTACTTACCAATGCACCATTATTACAATTTCCAGATTTTGAAAAACCCTTTCTTTTAACAACAGATGCATCTAACTTTGCAATAGGAGCAGTCTTATCCCAAGGTTCAATTGGTAGCGACAAACCGATAGCTTTCGCGAGTAGAACTCTTAACGAAGCCGAAACACGTTACAGCGCTATAGAAAAGGAACTATTAGCAGTTGTTTGGGCATGCAAACATTTCAGACCTTATTTATACGGTAAAAAATTCACAATACTGAGCGATCATAGACCATTGGTATGGTTAAATTCTATTAATGAACCAGGAAGTAGACTCACGAGATGGAGACTTAGACTCTCCGAATACGATTACGAAATTAAATACAAACCCGGTAAACAAAATAGTAACGCAGATGCATTGTCCAGAATTAAAATAAATGCCTTAGACGATGTCTCAATGATAGTAAACACCGATGACTCAAAGACCATTGTTATCTCATCAGATGAAGAAGACAATATTACTACTTCATCTAGCAACTCTAAAAAACGACCTAAGTCACCTTATTCAATACCGTCAATAGGAAGTGAAACAATCACAGCCTCTGAAAGAGAAGACTCTTCGATAGTAACCATCCATTCAGAAAACAATACAGACTCATCCGATATCCCAATACTAAAGGAAGCCATAGATACGAAACCAAACCAGATTCTCGTATACACTTGGCATAAAAATGAGTACAGCGTTAAAAACATTTCTAGAGATAAACAAAAGGTGTTTGAAGTACACATGCCAATAGATAATCAGGAACTAATTAAAGAATTCTTAAAAGAATATATCCGTCCTAAAATAAAATATTACATCTACTTCGAAGACGAACGTCATCGTAAAGAATTTTCAAAAATAATTACAACCCTATTTAAAAAGGACGCAATAAATATATACGAATGCACTGAAAGAGTCGTTTACGTTGAAGACGAAAACGAACAACGGGAAATAGTGCTAAAATATCATGCCGGAAAAACATGCCATCGTGGCATCAGAGAAACCGTAGCTCATTTAAAAAGGACTTACTATTGGAATAATTTAGAACATACCGTAGCCTGTATCATCAACTCATGCGAACTTTGTAAGCAAATGAAGTATGATAGAAAGCCAATAAAACCCGAACTACAGTTAACTCAAACTCAAACAAAACCTTTTCAAGAGATATTCATAGATATATTCTCAATAGAAGGAACTTATTTTCTTACAATTATAGACGCATTTAGTAAGCTAGGCCAAGCATTTGAAATACCTAATAGATCTACACCCGAAGTTATAAGAGCACTTATTAAATATTTCGCCACCTACGGTGTGCCATCAAAAATTAGTGCAGACCCAGGTTCAGAATTTAATAATAACTTATTAAAGGAAATGTTAACATTTTACAAGATAGACTTACACATAGGTACGCCTCATAACCCTAACTCTATGGGATTAGTAGAGAGATTCCATTCTACCATTATAGAAATTTACCGACTTGCGAAGTATGAAAGAAAGATAACAGACGCCGCATCTGTTATGACATATGCTATAATGTCATACAATCAGTCTATACACTCAGCTACTGGTTTAACACCATTTGAAGTAGTCTTTGGACACACTGACGCTTCAAGTACCTTTGCAGTAGATTTCAATAAGAGTTACACCCAACAGTTGGTAAGGGACCATGTTAAGCGTACTAAATATTTATATAGCTATTTAACTAATAAAAGTATAGAGTCTAAAGAAAAAGTTAAGGAAAAACGTGGCGGTGAAAAACAATTTGACATTAAAAAAGGAAATCAAATTTTTATGAAAGGAGTAAATACTAGACGTAGCAAAGACAAACCACGATACCAGAAAGCGACAGTTGTAGATAAAGTTAAGAGGAATACGGTAGCTGTCCAAATCAAAACCCGTAAAACTAAAAAAATACCCGTTAAAGACATTAAGCGTCCTTCACAGGTTCGTCCTGGTGGTAACGATGCAAGCAGCCCTCAGCCTGGGCCTTCAACTTCAAAGGATTGAAGACAATCCGGGAATCCTTCCCGTTAAAGAAGGACAAGCGTCGCTAAGCCTTTATAATTGGCATATAGTTAAGATACTAGACTTAAATTTAATTTATAGGAATTTAGAATATAACATAGAAAAATATAACGATATTTCTAGCTATATGAAGGAAAAATTAGGTATATACGTTTTAGATGGAAGTCTTGTTGATGCAGAGTTGCAAACCCAATATATAATGAACATAACCATAGAACGATATAATCAGTTAATTCCAAGCATTAGAATAAAAAGGGGACTTATCAATCCTATTGGATCAATAATTAAAGCTATTACTGGAAACTTAGACAACGATGATGCACTTAGATATGATAAATGGATAAACAGTATGCAATTACAACAAGATGCAATCATGAACAAAGTGACTTTAGTTTCTGAAATAGTTGACACATTCGTTAATTTCACTAATTCAACTAGAAATAATTTTATAATACTTGAGAAAACTATTGAGGAAATAGAAGAAATTTTAAATCAAACCCAATTCCAAAGAAGTAGGGACCTTGTCTTAAATACTTATAACATGTTAACCCATAACTTCCAAATATTATTAATTCGATTAGATGAAGTGGAAACAGCAATAGCATTTAGTAGAGTTAATGTATTACATCAGTCTATATTAAATACCACAGAACTTATTAATATTCTCCAAGATATAGAAAAAACTGATAAGTTAGTTTTCCCTATTACCAATGAAAACTTAGTTAATATTGAACATTGTATTGACATCAAAGCTTATGTAAAAGGCAAACAGATTACTTTTATTATGTCGGTACCAACAGTCCAATTAGATATCTACAATTATTACACTCTACATCCTTTTCCAATGTATAACCCCCGCCTTGATATATCTTACCTTATTACTCCAAAACATTCCCATATCCTTGCGAAAGGGCAGAAAATAGTATCGCTCTCACAGCCTTGCAGAGAAATAGACGAAGGAAAGTTCCTTTGTTACGAGAGCAACGTGTCCCCGGACGAAGAAAATAATTGCATCAAAGACTTGATGACGTTTTCTACGAGGATAACATCGTGCCAGCCTCTTCCCGTCAATTCGTCGGATGTTAAAATAAAATCCATACATCAAGAGTCTTGGATTATATTCACAGGTCACCCTACATTCCTGATCGAAAACTGTGGCAATGACAGGAGCCAGCACGACATCATGGGCACATACATTCTAACACTTAACAATGCCTGTGAGGTTAAACTTGAAACCTACACATTAAGAAAACGCAGTCTTCAAACAGGAGAAGTTGTCTTCCGCAGCTCTCCATCAATACATCTACCCAACATTATAACACCGAGGGACATTGCGCTACGCAAAACTATCAGTCTAGATGAGATTGATTTGGAAAATCTACAGTTTCTATCACACGCGTTAAAGGACAATAGTGAAGTGAGAAATGGTGAAAGTCATTTTGTGAATGTGCACAGTGTTAGCATAGGAACTATTGTAATTTACATTATTATACTTTTGGTACTAATTTTAGTGATAATGTATCGCTTTAGAAATAAATTATTACATAAGTTTAGACAAAATCATCAATCTTGTGATGTAACTTCGAATGGTGATTTTGTTCTTATGGAGGGAGGAGTTATGCATAGCCCACCTTTACGAAGAACTGTTTTGATAAACTGATCATGTCACACCAATTAGCAATTCCAGGTATTATTTAATGTTTAAATAAATATCCTAGAAATGATTGCCAAACAATCAGTAACGTAAATCGACACATGAAGAGAGCTTCCTGTTATTGTCCCATTGGGAGGTCCAGCCACCGATACACACATGTAAACCCTCCATTAGTATATAAGCCCATGTAACTTAGATTTAAGGGTTCTCTTTGTCATAACGCTCATGCTGAGCACTTGTGTAATCAATAAAATATATTTTTTGAAAGCTCCCGCTCGTTCATATTTGACTACATATAGTTGTTCCGAATCTGGCTTATTGTGTGTGAGTTTATATATGTTTGTAAACGCGCCCACGATACAAAAGAAATTCTTAGTGTGGGGCAAGGTATAAAAAAAAAACACCATCACAATTATATTATTTGTATAGATACATAAGGCACAATTCTCCAATTCGTCAATAATTAAATTTTAATCTTTGTATTGTGTACTAGCCATTTTTTTGAGACTGAAATAACTCATTACTTACCCCCGTAAAAATTACCAGCAACTACATCAAAAATTCTCTCTGTATAACATAAGGTTCTTGGTCAAGCCTCATGCAACAATTGTTATTTCCAGGATTTAATGGCACCCCACAAAACCTTTATTGGCCATCCTTCCTGGCAGTATGTCACGTCTAATTGACAGGTGCGAACTACCACAGCGCCGACCAGCCAATCACGCGCGGGCGGCGACATCAAAGCGATTAACTGCCGCTTGTGTTACTATCGCCTTTGATATATTCCTAGTGTTTTTTTTTCAAGCTGGTAACATTATTCTTGTTTTTATTGAGTGGTGGTAGGTAAGGTAATAGTTTGTTTTTTTTTGTAGTGGAGAATATTAATAAGGTGTGGAAAATAATATTCGTTTCTTCTTTTTATAGACTTTTTAAGGATTTATCTAAACAGTTGGTTGACACTTCTCATGACCCAAAGGCTTTTTTTTTTTTTTTTTTTTTTTATAGACGGGAAATCATCAAATAACTTCCCCCGCCCTGGGCGGGGCGGGAGGGAGTGTCAGACTTTTACTGACTAAAACCCGTCTATGTTCCTTTCATGTGCCCTTTGCGTTCCGGGGGCGCGGTATCTCTTTCGAACAACCCGCAGCCCCGGCAGGCAGCGGCCGCTGGGACGGGGGATCCTCCTTTCCCTCTCCCGTCCCGCCGCCTCCTTCTCTAGCATTACAGCTTCGCAGAAGGAGGCGACTGCTTCCCATTCCCCCTCGCTCCGGACCATGGCCTGAACCAGTGCCGGACGCGAGAGGGCGCCGCCGCCGATGGCCGCCTCGAGGACTCGGCGGTGCTCAGCCCAAGCAGGGCACACCGCCAAAGTATGCTCCACCGTGTCCTCGGGGCGATCCTCACAATGGTGACACCCGGGCGATTCCTCCCGCCCGATGACCCAAAGGCTGGCTTTTACCTTGGCCAGAGTTTAAGCATTGCCATCTAACGTGGCAAAGCCGTCAGTCTTTTGGACACATTTCCCGTTGACGGCAATGCGGAGGATTTTTTTTGTTGCGTTATAGTTTAGTTTCTTTTTATTTTTGTAAAGGTTTTTTTTCTAAATAAATTAAACAATATTCTTTTAATGAAAAGAATTTTACATGTGTAAACATGACTTTTTTTGACTGGTTTAAAGAAAATATTCAACAATATTTGAAGATGTAAACAACTCCTTTTCTCGGCTATTGGATTTATTTTGGACTTAAATACAGTTTTTTGTAACTGAGAAAATAAAATCAGATCGCTGTACCTAAACATAGAGTAATAGTTACAGTTTTCAAGAAAAAAGATGTCAATTGTAATCAATTACTGTAATTCCTAATTTCTGTTTCTAATACCAAAGTATTAAATTAACTGCCACTAACCTACACATACCATCACGCTTGTATTCCCCGAAGTGTTAGGCAAAGGTGTACCAATTAACACCCACAATTGGCCGGTATGTTTAAGTCTCATGTTATAGGGGGCGAAACTATTTCCTTTAACCGGGCAAAAATCCTAACTCCGAACTGCTTCTGAAAATTTTATAGAAATCCTAATAACATTTTTTGCTCGACTTGGGAATCGAACCCAAGACCTCTAGCATAGCAGTCGCGCTTAGAACCACTAGGCTAATACAGTAATACTCTACAGAATATTTGATATAAACTCTGATGAACTTGTAAATGCATTATTATCATCGACAGTGAAAAAGAAAGGTACACAAAAGCTCATTGAAACAAATAAAATGCCTGAAATAATTATCCCGTCAGTTATCTCGAAAAGTCTGCAATTATTAAACTTTGTCGGTTCTGTTATCGGTGAAGTGTGCCGCGCGTGTTCATTGTCATACGAGAAAATGTATAAAACTCTCACGTGACATCCCGTCTACCGTGTCTTGTCATATATGTTATAAACGACACCGTTGGCACCGGTGGTCGCACGTTGGTCTGCCCCCCTAGCCAAGTCACAAACGATAATCGTAAACGCTCGGTAGGTACCAATAGATTTTCAACTTAATACCCAAGAGCCTTAAGTTGAAAATCTATTAAAGATTTCTAAGCGTTAGCGACTGGAACGAACGAAAACGCTATGCAATCTTCATTAGATCTTCAACTTAAAACCAAGCACATAAAGTTGAAGATCTATTAAAGCCTACTCAGCGATTGCGTTTATCGTTTGTGACTTGGCTAGGGGGGCTGGTCACGTTTGTGTATGTGATTTTATATGTTTGTAAACGTACTAGGTACGATACAGTGAAATTCCTAGAGTGGGGCAATGGTTTTTTTTTTTAAGATCTTTTAATAAATATATAATTTTTTAATAAATTTCAAACATAGTATTTAATAAATATCTTATTTAATTATTTATATTTTATTATTTGCCATCGACGCTAAGAAGAAGAAGAAGTAAGCGTGGGTAGACTCCAGGCTTCTTTCATTTGGAAAATCTCAATGATAGTTCTCGATCTGGGGATTGGACTAACTAGACTAATGGGGTAGTCACGAAAACAGAAGATCATAACACAATAGCAGTAGGACTACGGGCAAACATGCGACAAATATGTATGTATATCTGTAAGCCAATTTCCATTTATTAAAAACGTTCAAAATCTAGTCGCAATCTCATCTCAGCCACACCCAAAATATTTATAACTAGCTTTTGCCCGCGACTTCGTCCGCGTGGATTAATAGTTCCCGTTCCCGAGGGATTTCCGGCATAAAAACTATCCTATGTCCTTTCTCGGGTCCCAGACTATATCTCTACCAAATTTCATTGAATTCGGTTCAGTGGTTTAGGCGTGAAGAAGAGACAAACAGACAGACAGACAGACAGACAGAGTTACTTTCGCATTTATAATATTAGTACGGATTGAGAGGTATTTTTGACAGATTGAGACAGATTAGATTGCTAATAGTAAAATTGCCCCCAGTTTCTACTTCAGTGAAAAAAAATATATGTTTTATTCCTAAATGATGTTGGATAACTCAATATCAACGAATGTTTCATCCGTTTTCCAATCAAATGTCCCGATTTTGTCTCATTCCAAAGTCGGAAAGCTTCTTTTCCTGATAAAGGAAAAAAAATAACTTTTTTAATTAGGGATTAAGCCGGGAGAGATGATCATGTCAAGCGACTGACTCCGTAGTGAGCGACTGACGCACTTGAGTATCGTCACTCGAATTAATATTGCTTAATCTTTTTTGGGTTTGAAGTCAGGAAGTACCAATTTGGTTTGTTCTAAATTTATATTAGGTGTCCGTATATCGGTGACGGATAATTTTGTAAGGAAACCTGTACGTCTATTCTGTAAAATCCAGACATGAAGTCGCATCTCACGTCGCTATTCACCCTCACTTCGCTTACGGTTCAAAATGACATTGATTTATTTGACACTTTGAAGTGCGAAGTGAGCGTCGAAGTGACGGTGGTTATTTTTTTTTGTCCACCAACAATTGTACATTGAGAAAATGTGATGCTCTATACTTATGCCTTCTCTGTGTAAGAAGAAGCCTACACCTTGCAAACAGCATCAAACAATCACGTGACGTCACTGCCAATCCAGATCCAAAAATACCGTCAAACAATGGAAACACAAAAAAATTAACATAATTATGATCATAGTTTTTAGACATTTTGTCCCTCCCTATCCTCTAGATAGTGCTGTCGAACAAACGGCGGTTATCTGCGTTACAAGATACCCTCCTCCCTCCCTCCTCACAGAGGGGAGGGCGCGATTTACTGCCTCTTCATGCAGGGAGGAAATTGATTCGTGACTTATTCGCTGAATTCATATCATTTCTATAATATCGTGGGGATGTCGGGTGTATGGTTATTTTTTTGTTTTCCTTGGATTGCTGTCGGGTTTCTGATTCGGGGAGTTTGGGCGCTTTTGTGTAGGGTATTTATGTTTGGATATTTGTTTTGTATGACTGTTTATACGAATAAGCGGTTTCTGAATTAAAAAAAATATATATATACCATCACGCCTGTATTCCCCGAAGGGTTAGGCAGAGGTGTACCAATGTACACCCACAGTTTGCCGGTATATTTAGGTCCCATGTAATAGGGGGCGAGCCTATTGCCATTAACCGGGCACAAATCCAAACTCCGAGCTGCTACTGAGAATTTCATAGAAAAATCCCAATAACACTTTTAGCTCGACCTGGGAATCGAACCCGGGACCCCTTGCACAGCAGTCGCACTTGCGACCACGAGACCAACCGGGCAGCCAACGGCGGGGTTTCTGAATTTTGAATATATTTTTAATGAATGTTAATTTAGTTATTTATTTCAATCAGATAGAAAATACAAAGACCAAGACCAATAAATGCAATACAAATATGTACTTATATTCTATTGGTACTTTACTCAATAGTACATAAGAGTAATTAAATATATAAGTACATTGGTGTACAAACTTTTGTTTTATTTTTTACCAAGTTCTAGTAAAACACTCTTTTGAAACATAAAGCAGAGTAGATTTTAGTAAAATTACTTCACAAAAGTATCAAAACTATGAATTTATTTAAAAAATAATCATAACTTTGAACGTTTTTTTTTTAAATCTCAAAATGTCCATCACCTCTTTTTCTTCAGTTTAAAAGAATATGCATCATTAACACGCTTTTATTAGGTCGACCTGTATGTATGTAACTATGTAATCAAATCTAAGAAAACTAATTTAACCATCTTCTAAAGATCGTAGCGTTATGAAAATTGGCAGTTGTATGTGATTTTTATAACAATACAATAACATGGTACTGTCGAGCTGATCTGATGATGGAGCCGGAAGATATGAACTGGAACTTCATGATGGGTGATCGTATCATAGCCGTGTTTGGACTTGTTAGAAAGGTCTTGTAATGAACTTTGACCACGATTAAAAGCTAAAGCGTGCTTTTTAGAGTTTTTTAAACTATTCTTTTTTTATAACTAGGTATATTTATAACAATAACCTGCAACTTCGCCCGCGTGGCTTATTTCACCCACGTTACGTCTATGCTGACTGCTCCACTCCCATGGGTTGCAGCGTGATCTTATATAGCCTATGTTAATAATAATAATTTAGCATCTGGTGAACGACTTTTTGAAATCGGTCTAGTCCAGTTTTAGGTTTATTCCTTACATATATACAATTTTTTCCTCTTTATAATATTATTATTTATCATTATACAAGGCGTTGATTTGCAACCTCGTCAAATTCAAGGAGTTAACTATGTAGTGGAGTGTCTGGGGGTTTTGACCTCAGACTTTTGTTACAGTGAATGGATTTAAATGGTCGAGGGGGGGTTTTCTTTTTTATACTATGAAGTGTAAAGTTTACCCAAAATTTTTTTGTGCTTTTGATTTTTTTATTATTTAAACAAAAACTATAAAAAATTAATACTTGAGCATGTAATTTTATTTGAAGTAATTTTTTTTTTCGTATCTATACGTTTAATAATACCTAAATAGACATAAATGAATATTTTTTTAAAATGTTGGAGCGTATGAAGGGTCTTAATGACCTTGGACTGGTAGTAGAACGTGGAGAGGGGAGAACGGCAACACCAGCTGCTCCAAAACTAAACGACATTTTTCTAGCTACTTTTTAGTTACCTATAAATGACACGTGTTCTGCGCATGTTGTATATATTTGAGAGTAAAAGTTGTGTATTTTGTTGTTTATTTCTGATAAAAGTTTTATTGAAGACGTTTTTTTTCTATCGAATTTCTATGTTAGATTTTTTATTTGTTCATTTGGTAAGTAATCTCATTAAAAATCTGCAGTTTATTATATGATCATGATGGTTATAATATGACCATAATGATTATTAAATAATAAATTAAATAATAGGTACATATATAATTAAAGATTAATTTAAGTAAAAGAAAAAAAAATGTAATAAATTAATCATCTCATATATTCAATTGTTTTCTATCACAGTTTTCTAACAATGGATGAATCAAGGACCAGTAGTACAAGTAATGAGCACAGCTGCCTTATCTGTGAAAAAATGGGTTCATCTTCCGAAACCAATTCAGATTTAGGTGTTATTAAAAAAATAAATAAAGGAATGACAACGTTACGAATATATCATCATTCATCGTCGACCCGACGCCGACGGAAACCCCTCCTACCGTTATTTGGGATCCCGAAGGTGGCGCGTTCCGAAGCCCATGAAAGCACAGGACCTCGGACTTGTGCAAGGCCACCTCGAGACCCAATTGCCGGATCCTCTCGACGACTATCGCAACCCCGCGTGTCATAAGGTCGGCCGCCGCCTCGTGCGACCACCCCTGCGCCAGGACCAACGTGTCATCTGCGTAGCAGGGGGAGGTCAGCACGTAGCACCCAGTCGTAGCCGATGTTCCACAGGAGCGGCCCCAGCACCAATCCCTGCGGAACACCGCACGACATCTCTCGCCGGTTCCATTCACCATTTCGACCAGGGTAGATCACGGCTCTATCACACAGATAGGCCCCGACCAGCCGACGGAGGTAGTTCGGCACCCGGTGGTACAGGAGTGCCTCCCTAATGCAGGACCAGGGCAGGGAGTTAAACGCATTGGCGATGTCCAGCGACACCGCCAGCACAACCCTGCCCCGGGACACAGCATCCCCCGCCGAGAGAGCTCTCACGCGCAAGATGGCATCCACCGTAGAGCGCCCCCTGCGGAAGCCGAACTGGCAGTCCGCAGGGTCCGGCCCCATCCCAGACAGGTGCCCGACGAGGCGGCCCGCAATAACTCTTTCAAAGAGCTTACCCACCTCGTCGAGCAGCACGATGGGCCGGTATGCGGACGGTGAGTCCGCAGGGCGCCCAGGCTTCCGAATGAGGACCAGCTTGCCCGTCTTCCAACGAAGTGGGAACTGGCCCCTCTCCAAACATGCGCTTAGGAGCCCCTCCAATCGGGGCCCTAGAGCCTCTGAGGCCAGGACCCAGGCTTTCCCAGGCAAGCCGTCGGGTCCCGGGGCGGTATTTTTGCCTTTCAGCTTACGTACCGCCACCCTCATGTCTACCCCAGTCACCTCTGGTGTGTCGTCGTCAGTGTGGTCCGCTTCCGGCATCGCAGGCGGCGGAGCCATGGGCGGGGGAGGATGTTCTCCCCGCGAGGGGAACAGAGCGCTCACCACGTCCTCAACAGCTCCGGCCGGAGACTCTGCGTCAGCGGGGGGGCCCAGGTGCGGATCTTGTCCCGCACCGTCTTGTAAGGGCGCCATTAATTATCATTAATATCTCTATATGAATATATAAATTAATTTAATTTTGGTGTAGAAAAATGTTCTACAGCCTAATATTATAAGTTATTGTATCGTTTAAACTATCAAAATGATAGTTATTTCATTTTTTTTTTTCTAATCGAGATCACAATTTTTTAATAGGTAAACTTTTTTGTATATATTATAAGCTAAACATTCCACTTTGAATTATACAATTTCATTCACTGTAACAGAAATCCTAGGTTTTCATGTTTTTAACGCCCCAGGCGCTCCACTAATGCTCGTGATTCTTAACATGAATCAATGACAAAATAAATTGGTATTGTTTTTTTTTACGTGATTTTCAAATTCGAGCTAGCCATCTCGCCAGAGGGTTTAGGCGCTATGCACGCGCGACAACTCTGCCTACCGCATACGCAACTGGGCAGTTCTGAATTTTGCAAGAGGAGGATTCTGGAATACTGTTATTCGATAGTTGCAACTAAAAATACAAGTATTTATTAGATATTGGCCAGGTATCGTAATTATATTTGATTACTTCAATTTTTTTATGACAAGCTCCTAAATTCGACGAGGATGCAAATCAACAGCTTGTATATACCAACCGGGCACAAATCCAAACTCCGAGCTGCTACTGAGAATATTTATATTATTAGTATAGATTACCAATAACATTATTAAATATTATATTATTTGAATTAGCTCTACTTTTAGTCACAGAGCTTGCTAACAAGATGAAATACATGCGTGAATAATATAAACACTAATATATGATCGTTAACGTTGCAATAACTTTACGACATTGATAAGCACGAACCACGAAGTATTAAAATAATATGATTTGTTTTCATCAGGTAACTTTACGTTTGAAAATTCATAGTGCCAATGTTACGACTGAGTGCTACTGTAACAAATCGTAACAAATCTCGTTGCCGCAACGATAAATTGGTACTGTTACATTAAGCAGATAAATAAATAAATAAATATCTTGGGACAACTCACACACGGTTATCTGATCCCAAGCTAAGCAGAGCTTGTGTTATGGTAACCAGACAACTGATATACATACTTAAATAATTTATAAATACATTCATATTACAGATAAATCACAACCAGACACAGAACAAACAATCATGCTCATCACACAAAGTTTGTCCTGGGTGGGAATCGAACCCACGACCTCCGGCTTAGCAGTCAGGGCCACTAACCACTAGACCAACAGGCCCGTTAACAGATGAGATGCATCACTGTACTGTAACAATAACGATTCTAATCATGTCACTACTGAGTTTTTGTGGTTCCGTACTCAAAGTATAAAATGGGATCCTATTATTAAGACTCCGCTGTCCGTCCGTCTGTCACCGAGCTGTATCTTATAAACCGTGATGGCTAGACAGTAAAAAATCACAGATGGTGAATTTCTGTTGCCGCTATAACAACAATTACAAATATAGACGTTAATAAATAGATAAGGCGCCTCCGATATAATTTTTTTATCGTTTGTATAGACAATTGTACGGAACTCTTCGCGCGCGAGTGCGACTTGCTCTTGACCGGTTTTTGTCTGTTAACAAGTCATGGCTACTTTAACTTTTTATTTATGAGTTATGGAAGACTAATGTGATTAGATAAGATTAATGTGGTACCAGCCTAACAGCGCCGCAACAGTAACGTGTACCAGACATGCGCATGCGCCGATTGATGCTACGGACATTATTTTTAATATAAAGAAATGATTAAATTAATTTAATCTCATAGATATGTTAGACACGCTAAATGAATATTTCATTAAAATAAATGGATTTTTCAAGGTTAGTCTGCATCGGTTAATGAGCAGGTCTCAGACTTAATTAAGTACTTGCGGATGATTGATTAACTGCCTCGTTAGCCTAGTGGCCTCAAGCGCGACTGCTACGCTAGAGATCTAGGGTTCGATACCCAGGTCGACCAAAAAGTGTTATTGGGTTTTTCTATGAAATTCTCAGTACCAGCACGGAGTTAGGATTTGTGCCCGGTGCATGGCAATGGCATGGGCTATTCCGTCCGGGTATTCGTCCCTATTACATGGGACCTAAACTTACCGGCGAACTGTGGGTGTACGTTGGCACACCTCTGCCTAACCCTTCAGAGAGTACAGGCGTGATGGTATGTTGCTGTATCTTCATTAACTGAATGCAAGTTAGCTAAGAGCAGCTGTCAATGCGCTGTTTGGATCTGATTACTAAAAATGCGCTAATATGCGAAACGTATTGATTAATTTCATTGTGTTTAAAGCATGAGCTAATTAATCTCGACCTGGCGTCGCAACGGTACATGGAAGCTGAGAGTGAATGCACGAGCAGTGATAACTACACTTGCTCTAAGCGGATTGTAAATTTCGATATATAATAAATTATAAAACTTGGCGAAGCTCGAAGTTTGGATTTATATAAATAAATATACCATCACGCCTGTATTCCCCTAAGGGTTAGGCAGAGGTGTACCAATGTACACCCACAGTCCGCCGGTATATTTAGGTCCCATGTAATAGGGGGCGAGCCTATTGCCATTAACCGGGCACAAATCCAAACTCCGAGCTGCTACTGAGAATTGCATAGAAAAACCCAATAACACTTTTTGCTTGACCTGGGAATCGAACCCGGGACCCCTTGCACAGCAGTCGCACTTGCGACCACGATACCAACAGGGCAGTTAAGGTAAGTTTGGATTTGTGCCCGGTTAATGGCAATAGGCTCGCCCCCTATTTCATGGGACCTAAATATACCGGCGAACTGTGGGTGTACATGGGTACACCTCTGCCTAACCCTTCGGGGAATACAGGCGTGATGGTTTTTTTATTTTTATTTTATAAAACTTCTTCACCAATGTCAGTGATATCCAAGAAAAACTTTGAATGTAATTAAGAATAAGTGACGGCACTGTTGGCGCAGTGGCCGAGTTCGATTCCCGCACAGAACAAACGTTTGTATGGCTTACAGATAGATATTCCGGGTCTGGCTGTGTGGTAAGAGAGTTAATATGTTTGTAAACGCACCCTCAACACGGGAGAAATTCCTCGCGTGGGATTGTTTTGTTTTTTAAAGTCACATCGTTACTTTATCGGAATCGAACCTACAACCTCACGAGATACGTGCACCTGACCATCATCACGACTGTTACATTATTCTTCTACAGTCAAATAAATATACCTTCCATGATATATTTTTCAATGTGCAGAAAGCTGACCCCAACAAAGTTGGGAAAAAGGCTAAGCAGCTGATGATGTGCATCCTGAGAGCCCCTTATAACATACCATCACGCCTGTACTCTCCGAAGAGTGAGGCAGAGCTGTACCAATGTACACCCACAGTTCGAGGGCATGTTTTGGTTCCATGTAATTGGGGGCGAGCCTTTTGCCATAAACCGGGCACAAAACCTAATTCCGAGCTATTACTGAGAATTTCATAGAAAAACCCAATAACATTTTGCTCAATCTGGGAATCATACCCAAGACCTGTAACGTGCCAGTCGCACTTTGGACCGCTAGGCTAACGAGGCAATTATAATGAAAATATATTATGTTTCAACTGAAATAAAAGACTAGGTACTTAAACGAATAATGTGAATGAGGATCTATTAATACCAGGAGAGACTCTTGCATCCGAGTATCTTGCATATTGTTTACAATGTAAATACCGTTGTTTACACCGTGTGACGTCACACTAGACCGCTTTTATCACCTATTTCAATCACTGAATATTTAAAAAGCGTGAACTAAACTTGGTCACACTAATATAACAAGATGTTTTTGCTTCATTATTTAAGTCCTTGCCTTTGACTAAAGCGGCCATGTTTGTAATACTGAATATTTTCTAATTTTGTAATCTGTTTTTTTTTGTAATTTACAATGTGTGATATTAGTCGTGTATTTTGTGTTATATGTGTGTGTTTGGTGTTAAGGCTTGTTAGCTGCGGGAATGGTGAGTTTTGTATGTTGTGTGGAGGTAGCTAATTACACCTGAGAATGGGTCCGTTGTTAAACAGAGAAAAAAGCTTAGTTCAGCACGAACACAATCTCCTAATAAATAAATAAATAAATATCTTGGGACAACTCACACACGGCTATCTGATCCCAAGCTAAGCAGAGCTTGTGTTATGGTAACCAGACAACTGATCTACATACTTATATAATTTATAAATACATACATATTATAGATAAATCACACCCAGACACAGAACAAACAATCATGCTCATCACACAAAGTTTCTCCTGGGTGGGAATCGAACCCACGACCTCCGGCTTAGCAGTCAGGGCCGCTAACCATTAGACCAACAGGCCCGTCAAATAATAGTTTAATTAATCTATATATCTATACATACCATACATACCATCACGTTACATACCATACATGTTCAGTTAATTATGGCAATCTTTATACATATGTCAAATGTAATTACATTGCTATTCGGGAAAAATAGCAAAATTATAAGTAATCAATTATAAGTAGTATTATAAGTATAAGTATGTCCGTACAATATGACTGTGATATCTCTGCCTACCCGGCAGAGATATCACAATCATATTAAACACCGGCTTTGCGCCAATTATATTTGAGCCGCACGGAAAGGCGCCTGTTACCGCTAATTGGGTACAAATCCAGAGTTCGAGCTGCACTATAATGAAGACAGCGAACTATGGCTTATATCTATATAGATTTAATTTTACCACATACCGGCGAATTGTGAGTGAACTGTGGTACACCTCTGCCTAATCCTTCGGGGAATAAAGGCGTGATGCGTGAGATTGAATTTTAGAGGAGTTTCCTGCCTATATACAAAAGTAGTCATAATATATTTTGGTCAATTAGTAATTTGAATCGATAAAAATAATTACAGCCGCATAGACCGATCTTCCGGGCTAAGCCACGCTTGCCGAGGTTGGTCTGTGGATGGGTGACCATTTACCGTAGCGAGTTTCCTTCGTGCCTCGGAAAGCACGTGAAGCCGTTGGTCCCGGCTGTCATTTGTAGATCTTTGACAGTCGTTACTGTTAGTCAGAAGCCAGAAAGTCTGACAACCAGTCTTACCAAGAGTATCGTATTACCCATTACCGGGTTGTGGAGGTCTGATAGGCAGTCGCTCCATGTAAAATACTGGTATTCAGCTGCATCCGGTTAGACTGGAAGCCGACCCCAACATAGTTGGGAAAAGGCTAGGCAGATGATGAGTAATTTGAATCGATAAAATTTTGTACATGAGGACAATACCTAGCTTCATGTTTAGTCCGTTTCCCGCCAAATATCTTAATTTCTTTTTCTTTCTTAATACACGAGTAATATCAAAAGGCTAAAGAGTAGTTTTGTTTGTTAGCTTAAATGCGCTTATCTCAGAAATTATCAGTCGGATTGGAAATATATATTTGTATATGACAGCCAGACTCATGTGCAATAGAATAGGCCACAAAGCATCACGCTACGACACACGGGAGAGCAGCAGTAACCACCGACGTAACTTAATGCAGTTGAAACAAGCAGGCATAGCTAGTTTTAATTATTCCTAAAAAGCTGAAGAGTAATTTTGTTCGTTTGTTTAAAAGCGCAAATCCCAGGAATTATTAGTCGGATTGAAAACAATTGTTAAGTATAGGTATGATAGCCTGATTCATGAGATTTAATAGTATATGCTACATAACATCACGCTACGACTCATAGGCCATATTGCTCGCAGAGCAGATGGCCGATGGGGTCGAAAAGTGCTAGAGTGGAGACCACGGACTAGCAAGCGCAGAGTAGGACGTCCACCAACAAGATGGACAGACGACCAAATAAAGGTCGCCGGAAGACACTGGATGCAGCCGTGCGATTCTCTAACATATTTCAACGCTGCGCTCGACGTCGAGCTCGTCGACGACACTACTGTCAAATCAACTTTACGCACAACGCATAGAGTTGATTTTATCCAAGTTTCGTCAACCAGCTCGACGTCGAGCGCAGCGCTGGAATATGTTAGAGAATCGCACGGCTGGTCGCTCCCAACCGGTATATGTGGAGATCTAAAGGGGAGGCCTATGTTCAGCAGTGGACGTCCTATGGCTGAGATGATGATGATGATGATGATGACGACTCATAGGAGCGGAGCAGCAATATATATAATTATATATATATACCATCACGCCTGTATTCCCCGAAGGGTTAGGCAGAGGTGTACCAATGTACACCCACAGTTCGCCGGTATATTTAGGTCCCATGTAATAGGGGGCGAGCCTATTGCCATTGACCGGCCACAAATCCAAACTCCGAGCTGCTACTGAGAATTTCATAGAAAAACCCAATAACACTTTTTGCTCGACCTAGGAATCGAACCCGGGACCCCTTGCACAGCAGTCGCACTTGCGACCACGAGACCAACGGGGCAACGGAGCAGTAACAAAGAAGGAAATGGCGGGCATTAGCTAGTTTTAGTTTTAGATACGACTAGAGTTCTTTGTATAATTCTCCTTAACAATTGTATAACTAAATCACATAGAAAAAGAACTAGGCCCCTACCTCTTTAGTCAGTTTAAACAGTGCTAGCTAATTTCCCCTATTCATTCGTTTTGTCAAAGAACTTAGGAATATAAAGATTGCGCGGGCTGCCTCGGGGTGAGCACAGATTGAGCTCTTTGAGCGCACTACAATGGATACAATGTACAAAGAAACGCCGCGGGACAGAGCTATTATTGTGAGAATCTTTTTTAGGTAGGTACCTACTGGATTTTAAAGATGTTATTTGAAAAAGAAGAAATAGTTTTCATTGTTTTATTTTGAGGGCTTTTGTACCTATAGGTACAGTCAGCAATAATAGTCGATCAACAATGCTACTTTTACATATCATTTAAACAGACACGAAATAACACAATTCACTGCTATTCAGAATTATAAAATGACGTAGAAAAGAAAATTTTGGAAACCTCTCCATATAAAAGGTTTCGTAAAACACCTTCCTGTGTATTCTGCGATTTTTCGTATTTAACAAGCTTAACCATTTTTGGGAAATTCTTACTTGACTTCAGATTTTATTACTTAATTTTCATTTTTACTATTCCATTTTTCGGAGATATTTTCTTAGATAATAAATAAAGAAGCGTTTAATATTTCTTATGAAATGACACTAAACTTATAGCTTATATTTTTTTCATTAAAAAAATCAGACAAAAAATTTGGCTAAATAATTTTTGAATCTCAAGATATTTACAAAGTTTCCACACTAGGTATAACTGGCCCCAAATAAGCAAATATAGTAAACTATCTAAAACTGGTCAATTAACAAACATCATAGAGTTTTGCTAGTTTTTAAAATAAATATTAATTAAAAGGTAATTAAGCGCTCCGGTTGTGTTACATTAATTAATGAGCAATTTTATTATTCAAAACAGTGTGATGAATGTTAATGGAAAATAAATACTGGATTCGTTATTTTAGCATTTGTTTGAAACTATTTGTAGGTAATTGAATCATTAAATTGCGTCTATCATCCATCCGTCTTTCTAACATTGTGACAAATTAAAATAAAATGTTTTTTCTACGGACTCCTCAAAAAATGATCTCGTTTTGTATTTTTTTCGTTGTTTTGTCAGCCGGGCTTGTTGATATTTTCGAAAAAATATATGTTGATTTTGAGAATAAATAATTATGATAGTTTGACACAAAAGTTGCCATACCGCCATTTTTTGTCGTTGCCATTTCATCCTGACGATTCAAAAATTGGCTCCTAGAACGCAAAACAATAATTGAGGATTCTAATTCGCCAGCAAAGCTAAACCGATTTGGTGACCGGTTGGTTTGGACACTAAACTGTTTATTGTTGTTGGTGAGACCACACCTATACGGTTCACATTTCGTTTGGATCAACAGATTTGTAGGCAGTACTAACCACACCCATACATCATCTTTCCAGGAACATACTTCGGCCACCTCTCCCCAGACTGCGTCACCCACTACTGGAGGATCTTCGTCACCCGAAGAGTCCCGCCCCGGACCTACCTGTACTTCCACGAGACCATGACTCCTGAGCAGCTGGCCGGGAGGGACGAGGAGGCTCCCGACGAGGAGGGCCCTGTCGATGTAAGAAGGGTCAGGTTTATGATGACGGACAAAAAGTCAGGCCGAGATCATCCGATCATGGATGTAGGCATCCCAATTACATTGTGAATCATTCTTGATTGCTTACATCCAATGCATGAAAGATATCAGAACCGATGGATGGACTGTTGTGGATGTAAATAGGAACCGGTATACATACCATTACGTCTGTATTCCCCGAAGGGTTAGGTAGAGGTGCACCAATGTACAGCTACAGTTTTAGGTTCCATGTAATAGAGGGTAAGCCTATTGCCATTAACCGGGCATCGTAGACAATGTATGCCAGAAAAACCCAAGTAAATTGGGACAAGGTCAGGAGGTCACTTCACCTTTTACTCTTAAAGAACAGTGTTTTCTACCCCCAGGTCCAATGGAGGATAGTAGGAGGCAGCCAGGTGTCTATAAAGGAGGTTCCGTACCAGGTCCTGTACGGCCTGTACTGCGGGGGGACCATCATCGCTCCTGACTGGGTCATCACGGCTGCGCATTGTAAGTGAGTACTCTTTAATTTTAGTCAGGTTGTAGATCTTAGTTGGATGTTTTATCTTTTTGCTTTTAAGCTTCTTTAAGGAGGGATAAAATCTGAATAATGATTTCCGAAGTTACATGGTTCTTCAAACGTTATTATAATTGAATATTTGGTCTAAGACAATATAAAATTTAAACTAGAATTATAAGGTCCGTTATTACCATTTTAGGGAAAAATCTCCAGCTTATATTATCGCGCTTATGAGTCTTACTCTCCTGGCAGAAACGCTCTTCCACCTCCTTTACCCTTTTTTAAATTTAATAATAAAGTAATAGACCTCCGCCAGCAGGGGATTGTCCTTGGGTGCATCTGCATAGTGCAAACAGGGATAATTGTCGGTTTTTGTTCCATTTAATTGTAAAGCCATGTAATGCCTCTGCGAGTTGGCTTCGGCTCCTCGCACGCCTTTCAAAGGTCCGGGACTCTAGGGTCCCGAGATACGTCACGTAATCAAAGAAAGTAATTATAACTACCATCATACTAGTTACGCTTATTTTTAACTCTATAGGCTTTTTTTTATAGACGGGAAATCATCAAATAACTTCCCCTGCCCTCGGCGGGGCGGGAGGGAGTGTCAGACTTTTACTGACTAAAACCCGTCTATGTTCCTTCATGTGCCCTTTGCGTTCCGGGGGCGCGGTATCTCTTTCGAACAACCCGCAGCCAACTCTATAGGCTAACTCTATTGTATTAGAATACTAGATGACGGGTCATCTAGTAATTCAATCTTCACTCCATTTTTTTTTATTTCTAATCTTAGGACTATTAAAATTTGTAAACATAAAAAAATATAAAGTAAAAGGAATTTTGTCGACTTTCAGTGGAAACAATAATTGAGATAATTTTCACTGGCAAACGAGGTGTACGCTAATAATCCTGCTAATCTCTCCGGTCTCGACTAATCTCATAGAACAGAGTGCGGCTTTAAAGCGCTTTCCAATTTAAATCCAGGACCTTTTAAATAATAACAGCTAGGTATGCGTTTCTGGTTTTCATATTCATGTTCATGATCATTTATTTGTATGCCATAATTGGTATGTTGTATAAAACATTTACAGCTTAGGGCCTTATCACACTAGCGGTTCGCGAGCGTATTTTGTATGAAGGCGATCACGCAGCGAATTCGCCGCGTCAGATATTTGCACATTTGTACAGAAAACACGCTCACAATTCGCAAGTGTGATAAGGCCCTTAAAGTTAAAGTATACATTTAGACCCTATTAGGGCATAGCAGGATAATATAAAAAGGTTGAACAATTTTTTAATTTAAATAATAATTAAATTACAAACTATGTACAGTTAAAATAAAAAAGTAAGGTCATAGGGCGTCAAAAAACTCATCCACATCGCTGTCAATGGGGATTATTTAGTTTTTTTTTTCATTCTAATTAAAGGTATAATAATCATATAAAAAAAAAAATAAACATATGTAGTGTTATAAATATATAGTTAGGATATTATAAGAAATTCAATGGTTAGGTTATAATTAGTTAATATATGTATATTAGTATTTTTGCAATTATTTATTACCGATATATTTGTGAGTTTAAGCAATAATGTTTCAAATTCATTATATTCCATTTAATTAGAAGAATTTTAGGATTTTATTCAAAGGCAAATAACTAGCAAATCCCAGTTCTGGGAGACGCTGATGCGGATTTAGGAACCGGTCTGAAAAATCCAAAACAAAAAGTCATTCTCTTGTACTCTTGCTTCGAGAAAACTAACCCAAATTCCATATTTTCAGAGAAAAAGAATCCTTCGTCCTAGCGGGCTCCACGCAGCGGAGTATGGCCACCAAGTACAGCGTCTGCGCGCACTTCATCCACCCCTTGTGGAACACCACGCACCTCCACACCCACGACTATGACTACCAGCTGATCCTGCTGGAGATGCCCATCCCCGTCACCCCCAGCTCCAGGCCCATCGCCATCGGGAACGTGGAGGATATCAGGGAAGGCGAGTTGGTGGCAGTCAGCGGGTGGGGGCATACCAAGTATAAGGTAGGTTTTAAGTAAATAATAATAATACATACATACATAAACTCAAGCCTTTCTCCCATGGGGGCAGGCAGAAACCACAGAACGCCACTAACTACGATTCGTACTTACTACTTTCGCCTCGCCCACATCTGGTCATACAAGCACGCCATAACGAGTACTGCACACCCGACCTTTCCGAAGAACCTCACCGATATAGTCAGGGTAGGTCTTTCTAGGGCATCCTCTCCTGGCGTTGTAATAATAGATAATAAGGGCAGACTATTTATTGTCCCATTGCAAGGCAAACGCCGCTTCTCATTCAGAGACATTAGCATTGATCACCACACTAACTCAAGGTGGATTGGCGATTTCAGACTAAATAAAGTTCAGTTTTCCTCAGGATTTTTTCCTACGCCAAAGTCAGAGATGTCCAAGACTATCTTAGAAAATCCATAAAGTCACATTGGTATATGTCTGTGCCCGGTTTTGAACCCACAGCCCCGTGCTTGAGAATCGGGCGCTATAACTACTGGACTTCATAAAAAATCACTTAAAGGTAATGGTAATTACATTTAAGTGAATGTTTATGAAGTTAAGTATTTATTATTAGCTGTAATAACAGATTTTAAAGGAAAGGAGAAAGACTATAAGTTTATCTTTGCGTCAGTAGTGGTACTTACATCAATCGGTCACAGTCTAGATAGCACATAAGATAAAGATCTTGATCTTTGCTCTTATCATATCTCGGGGTGAAGGTCGAAACATCTAATGTTATAGTAAGATTCTTCATCTTCCTACCCTTTTCCCATGTTACTTGGGGTCCGCGCAACATGTTTTCTTCTTCCATGCCGTCCTGTCAGCCGTCATGCTATTACTGACTCCCTTCTCTTTCATATCATTCTTTACACAATCCATCCATCTTTTCTTTATCTTTTTCATTTTATAGTCAGAATGCTTCTCTTAAAAATCTCATAATGCCAGCGTTGCCAGTCGAAGTAGCTAAAAAACACACATACCATCACGCCTGTATCCCCCGAAAGGTTAGGCAGAGGTATACCAATGTTCACCCACAGGCCGCCGGTATGTTTAAGTCCCATGTAATAGGGGGCGAGCCTATTGCCATTAGCCGGGCACAAATCCTAACTCCGAGCTGCTACTGAGATTAAAAAAAAACCCAATAACACTTTTTGCTCAACCTGGGAATCGAACCCAAGACCTCTAGCGTAGCAGTCGCGCTTGGGACCACTAAGTTAACGAGGCAGTTCGAAGTTTCTTGTGTTTAATATTCTTGGATACATGGAAAATATATTTTTTCTCCACACAGCAACGTGTAATGCAAGACATAGTGCGGCGAGTGCGAGTACCGGTGATGTCTGTCGACACGTGCAAGTCTCTGCCGCTCACCAACTACAAGACGGTCACTCCCAGGATGTTCTGCGCTGGCTTCCTCAACGGCACCAAGGACTCTTGTCAGGTACTCTCATCATCATCTCCTTAGCCTTTTCCCAACTATGTTGGGGTCGGCTTCCAGTCTAACCGGATGCAGCTGAATACCAATGTTTAACATAGAGCGACTGCCTATCTGACCTCCACAACCCAGTAACTGGGCAACACGATACCTCTTGGTTAGACTGGTTGTCAGACTTCTTAGCTTCTGACTATCCGTCACGACTGTCAAAGATCTACGAATGACAGCCGGGACCAACGGGCTTTACGTGCTTTCCGAGGCACGGGGGTGTCACACCACCAACTTCCGGGCTGTTACTAAGAAATTCCTAATGGAAAAACCCAATAACACTTTTTGCCCGACCTGGGCATCGAACCCGGGACCCCACGCTCCTCTGTCGCGCTTGCGACCATGAGACCAACGGGGCAGTTCAGGTACTCTATATGCCTGTATTTATCGAAGATGACGGTTATAGTACACCCATATATTTTGCCAGTTATGTATAGGCGTAAAAAAATAGCCTACTAGCGAACTGCCTTATTGCACCGTGCGTTTTACGCAGGCCATAGCGTGATGTTATATAGCCAATGTTACTCAGGAATAATGTAGCTATCTCCTGGTGAAAAAATGATTGGAATCCGTCTAATAGTTTCGGAAACTAACGACACAAACAAACAAACAAAAAATCATTCCCCATCATTAGTTTATACTAATTTTGATCGGTCACCGATTCGGTTGCTACCAGGAGATTAGGACCCCATGTCCTAGGTTCGATCTGGGAATCAAATAGAACTGCTCACGACTTGGGATCGCAGGGTCATTAATATGACTTGCTATTGTTGAATACTGGCTAAGATAGAGCTAAATTCTGCCATAACGAGCCATTTCAGCGTAAAGAAATCAATTATTTCAATCTAATTTAATATGCTTAATGCTACATTACTATGTACAACCGACGCTTATGCTTACAATAGATTCAAAATTAATCAACGTTAAATATTCAAAATCATAATAATTACTTCGAAAAGTGGAGTTATTTTGACGTGGATTGGTTTATTCTGGCAGAAGAAACAAGAGACAGAATTGAAATGTTTCATGTAGCTTTATTTTTGTCTTTTTTTTAAGTGAAAACTTCTTTAGCGGCTTTGTGCACTTTTTTTGTAATGGGTAAAAAAAATTTAACTCGCGTCCGGACACGTGACCTGATCGAAAATCTTACGAATTTATGTGTGTATTTATGTATGTACGTATATTTGTGTACGATAGCGCAATAAATATTGTATTATACCACATAAATGATAGTACTTTTATACTGATAATTAAAGCAATTCATGCAAAATTATTCCCTAACCATTCCCAAATTATCAAAAATGCACAACGTTAATATTCAACTTTTCACTTCTGCCGGCACTCCCGGAGTGCAACCCGTCGTTTTTTTATTAGTTTAGTGTTGCTGTGGTGTCACTGCGACCATAGTTGATTTATTGTGTTCGCTGCTTTAGTGGTTAGAGATCGCCACCAATCCCAGCAGCTGTGATGAACTCCAGGATTGTCTTTGGGGCGATCTCTATTAATTCATCCGGGCTTAAAATGTGTTGGCCCAGATGTTCGTTGCGCTTGTGGATCAGTGGTCAGGTGAAGTGGTGTTTCTCTCATATACCATCATCACGCCTGTTTTACCCGACGAGCTAGGCAGAGGTGTGCCAATGTACACCCACAGTTCGCCGGTATCTTTAGGTCCCATGTAATAGGGGGCGAGCTGTTTATCTCATCTTTGGCTTTATTCCCAGGGTGACTCCGGAGGTCCTGCCATCAGCAACGGCAAGCTCCTCGGCCTGGTTTCCTTTGGGGTGGGATGTGCGATGAAGGAGCAGCCGGGGGTGTACAGCAACATCCCCCTGGTCCGGGGGTGGATACGTCACATCACAGGGTTGCCACTTTGAATAAATAGACTGGTCTTGATACGGTATTACTATTTGTTTTTTTATTTTTTTATTTTAGTTGGGTAACCTTTTGGCTCTAGTCTAAGTCAGAGGTGACCAAGACAAAGTGTTTAAATTTGAAGTTGCAGAATCCGGCTGTTAATAAGAACATCGGCTTTTAGAAAGAGACAGGTGTGAGTGACAAGGATCGCGCTATACAAGGTCAAATTTTTGGAACCCAAAAATAAATGTTACCATAATAATCCCCGGCAAGTACTTTTAAAGCATCCACATACTTCATTGACAGTGTTTTTAAATATTTTTTTTACAGATTAATTTACAGTGTATTGAGCGAAATAAATATTTTTTTATCAGCTTTTTGGAGGCGTTTACTTGATTTATTATTATGTCGATTTATTCTATAGGATTAGAACGGTATCCTTATTATATTGTAAACAATCTTTATTCCTATGTTCCATTTAATAAATAAATAATATGAAATGAAATTAATGATAAAAAATGGCACAAATATATAACAAGACAAATCTTTCCTGTACCACCCGTTACTAAAATGTGTGTGTTAAAAAAAATATATGTTCAAAGTACAATTTACAAGCTTTAAACTTTAGGTAGGTAACCTATCTTTAATTATGGCAGTTAAGGATAACATAACCCTTCTTCCATAAACCCTTATTACCTCTCAACCTAAACAGAAAAACACTCGAATTATTTATATCTGTTTGTGCGTCAGATTGACGGCAAGATGCCTTCGTACTCGTTTGGGGACGGCAGAAAAAACATGGTGAGGCTCATCAATCTTCTGCGAATCGTAAGAGTTAACTGCGTGAAATGGAACGCTGGCTCCGGATCGTAATGTGCGTCAAGGTTGAAGCTATTATTGTTGGGAAGGTGACTTGTGCCAGTTTGTAATGACCATGAGTGATTTATTATGAGGAGTGTTGAATGACCTCTGTGGTTCATGTAACTTATGCTATGTGTTGTTAGGTCTTTCTAAATGTCTTTATAAAAATTATTACACTTAGTCTAAGTGTAATAATTTCCTAGAATTAGTAAAATATACATGATTAGGTACTATTAAACACATTTTGTTATCTGTTATAAAGTGATAATGAGTAAAACATTGGTGTCATCCAATGTTCTACTCATTATCACTTTATTTATTTATACCAGGCATCAAGGTCCCACTGAGGGCCGATGCCTGCCGGGGCTGCGGGGTGGTCGAAAGAGATACCGCGCCCCCGGAACGCAAAGGGCACATGAAAGGAACATATGTTTTAGTCAGTAAAAGTCTGACACTTAGTCCCGCCCGGGGGAATTTATGTGAAGATTTCCCGTCTATAAAAAAAGGCATCAAGGTCCATAGAAAATACATTTATTTATTTATTTATTTATTTATTTATTTATAGTTAATTAAAACGGTTACACACCAATTACAATAATTAACCTAGAACCAAATACTAATATTATTATAAAATCTACTACACATTACAATACAATACAATTATATAAAATACTATACATAAACAATATTTTGAAAAGCGACTGGACACGTAAAGTCGACGTCATGTGTCGCGCGGTGTCGAGTATCCGGGTTCGAATACGCCTGAACACTACACCTCTCGGCCAGAACTCTTCGTTCATAAAGGTCGACAGATATTCAGACGCTACTCTTACCACAAACGAATAACCTTGAAGTAGCATTTCGACTAACAAATAAGAATTTTCAATTTCTTTATCAATCCTTTATACAGAATGTGACATTGATGGGGAATTATAGATCCCACCGACAGCCAGTGTGGTTGCGGTGATCCTGGCCCATTTACTACAATGCCCAAAGTGTTCGCGCTTTATAGGATATTAAAAATGTCACCCATGCCACGATACACGTGGCCATCTACAAGGCCCAAGTACTCAAACAAAATAAATAAAGGATAAAATTGAACCATCCACTTGGAAATTAGAAGATTTTGAATAAAACAATATTCGAATTCCTCTTTACATGAATTTAGTTCATAGAAAAGACATTATAATTCAACAATTCTAGACCGAACGTTGTCTAAATACAGTTGGCAAGCCGCAGTCAATTTCGCCCACACTTGGTGCCCAAACAACGATCACGAGTTGATTTTTCGCATTACATCAGACATTCACATATTCAGGAGTGGCTTCCTCGCGGGGGGCGGGGGAATAGTTTCAGGGGAGATACGGGGTAACAAAATGAACGGGAACGCTGAGGACTTTTGAGCTAATGAAGGGTGAAAATCTGGACTATAAAGCTAATGAAATTAGGTGTTAAGCCCGAAGTTAGGAAGATGATGGTGTGACGCTTCCATGTCTCTAAAAGCAGGTAAAGCCGTTGGTTGGTTGTCGCGCCTGATCTCTCCCTGGTCGTGTTGAATTGCCGTACCATCGGAATATGAGGGTATGGAGAACAGGGAGTACACCGGTGTTTGCGCACACACTAGTGCATTATAATATCTCCTGCATACTTGGCTAATCCCTATTGAGATCAAAATTCGGTTGAGATGATGATAATTATGATAAGACGTAAAGCTACTGGAACTGCGCCTGATCTCTTCCCTGTTATATGAGAGTAAGGGAAGAGGGAATTTCACCAGTTTCGGAAGATACATTTGTGCAGTATAATATCTCCAAAATATGAGAGTATTCAAAGTCAAAACATTTTAGTCCATTAACAGGCACTTTTGAATTTTCAAGAATGTATACAGTAAGTTGAAAAGCTAGTTGCTATTCCATCGTCCCCTGTCCAAGTAGTCTCCAGTACATTCCGTCCCCTATCTGCATTCAACCGGCATCCTCGCGAGTGTTTTCCAACCGTTTTCGCGGCGCTTCGCAGGGGGATGTGACCATGATTTATTTACAGAGGGATGCTGCACGCGTGACATCTCTCTCTTGCTCTTATTTATGTGCGTCGTACGTTGTGATTTGACAACGTACTGTCTTGAAATATTGCTGGATTGTGTTCTTTACGTACTTGCAGATTCTGGTTCGTTATTCAATTGTTTTTGGATGGCCTTCACGTAGTAGTCGGGAAAATCTGGCTTTGTGTAGTCTTGTTTTTTTTGTACTTATACATAGTAGTAACGCTACTACATATTGTCACAAAGTTTTTATACTTTTATCAGTTAGTAGATACGTTGGTCCGGGATCGCGGAATTTGTTCGAAAGAGCCACTGCGGCCTTGGAACGCAAGGAGGAACATGGATGGTAAGAGTCTGACATTCCCTTCCGCTTCGCCCAGAGCGGATGATTTGATGATTTCCCATCGCTAAAAATAAAGCAGATAGGTACTACCTTTACCTACCTATATACCAACAGGGTACCAACTAATATTTCAACTGTCGATCTATTATTCTTCGCCATTCGTCTTTTTAACCCCCAACTCATTCCATCTTGAAACCACTGGACAAAAACTTGCTAACTCTGAAGAATACCATCACAAATATATGTCACATAAATATCTCTTCCATAACATGAAATATGGCCCCACAACACGCTCCAACGATTCAATAAGAAATCGCAGAAAAACAGCCTGCTTACCGTCCGTCTGGTATGGACATTAAGCCATTCGATGCTGTTACCTCGGATATTTCCCCGGGGACTCCTGCCTCTTCCCTGTCTAAATTAAAAACTTTTCCATAATAAGGACGATCAACTCGTTCCCTTGCCGTTTCTTTTTCATTAATGTGTTCTTATTGGTTTTGTGATGCTGTGTTGTGGGGGGTTCCGCGGTAATGAGTTGGGGAGCGTTTCCTCTGCGAGGTTTAGATTTATAGGGGCTGGGATGTGGGTAATGTTTCTGTGATTAGGTAATTTTCTAGTTACACATGTATGTGTTTAGGCATAATATTAAGGTCTGACAGTCTTTAAAGAACATTTTGTAAGCCCCTAAGCTTACTTAGTTAGATATGGATCGTATTAATAATTTTACATTGAAAGAATTTACTCGGTTAACTGTTAGACAAAAATATCCCTTTTATATAATATACAGGGTGTAAAAAAACACACAACATAGTCGTTCATTACGCCAACTGCTCATGAAACTTAGTTTAATTAAGCAAAAACATTGCTGGGAAACAATTTTTATTTTTGGTGTGAAACATCACTGTTAATGATAACGCGCAATGTAACGCACGTAGGTAATACATCGTAATTTTAGTTAAACAAAGTTCTTTGACTTTCAATATCTCAGTTTCAATATCCATTACATGGGACCTAAAATATACCGGCGAACTGTGGGCGTACAGTCAGCAAAAGAGATAAGTAACCAGGGTCGCCTAATAAACTCAAAGTTATTAAAAAACCGATAGATGTGTGTACATTGTGTGGTGTACATTGGTAACCCTCAGCCTAACCTTTTGGGGAATACAGGCGTGATGGTATACATACATAATTATATATATATAATACTGGGAAGAATATGCAACTTTCGACTTCGCAAAGTATCTTTAAACACCCATTATACAGGATGCGAGCTAGCACTTATTACACATTTGAGATTTCAGATTACTAAATTCAGTTCCAACAACACTAAGTTTATTTTAAACTTGGCGCGAAGTGTCCACTGGCCACCCTAAAGGCAAAGACACCATATTCTCTGCCCGCCCCTTTCATAACATAATCATAATATTAAATTACTTTTGTGGAGCCTGACGTGAATGGGTCGGGAGGGACGCTCAGCGTTATGTCGTGTCTATTGTCTTGCATTATTTAGCCCACTTCTGAAGATAATGCTTTTTTACTTTTTTATTCTGAAAAACAAAGACTTGTTTTGGTGAATCTTTTAACCGTTTTAGGATGTACATCAGAACTTTCTAGAGACTTTAAAAACTCCATTGGGTACGCAAAGTTATCTTGGTGTTAGGGTTCTGTAAAAGGTTCCAACGGAGCCCTATTGCTCTCGCTCATCCGTCTGTCTGTCCTTCTGTTACAGGGATGTATATTTCAAACCGTAATAGGCTGAAACTTTAATTTTTTGATGACTTGTTATTAGTATGACCCGTTTAACAATAAATAAAATAAAGTGGAAAAATTAAAGGATTTAATATTGTACGGTGGTACGGAGCCTTTTATGTACGAGTTCGACTCTCACTTGACCGGTTTTTGATGACTCCTATGTTCAGCAGTTAAAATTCTTAATCACTTCTGAAGAAGATAGTGGCATTCCATAACGGTCTAAATCAAGTTCCTCCGGAGGTTTATAACTATCGACTACAGTAAAGAGTAAACAAAAAACCGTTCATTTAGCGTAAATGAGTTTGAGTTAATTGTAAAGCAAAACCTAGTAAATGGTAGGCGTGGCGAATGTTTATCAAAGTTATGTTACAATGCGTGACACGTGAAGAGTGTGAGTGACGTCACGTGCAGGCGTGACGCTTCAGCGTGGCGTGACGGTGTGGCCACGAGACGAGCGGACATATTTGGGCTCGAAAAAAGAGTGTGTCTGTTTGAGTTTACTTTGAAATACAATAGAAATAGGCATAATGTTCTGTTTTTAATGTGCACAAATTAACCTGAGTTACATGATATAGCTACATAATATAGTGTCCGGCCATCTTTGTAGAGCGTTGCCTCTATCTGACAATCTGTTACTAAAAATCAAGTTGTCTTTTTTAAGGGTCTGCCCGCTACACCCGCTTTCGTTATCATGACCATGCTTAAAATTGTTTGGAATGAAAAGTATGAGACTGTGCCCCTAAAACCATCACATCACCGACCAACATCATCGCGTGCATCAACAATTGATTGTCAGTTGATACGCTGTTGATACTTTCTAGTGGGCATGGTAATCCGTGTCATGTTTATTTCAGCTATCCGTGTCATGTTTGCTTGATGCGTTCATAACACGGTCGTAGTATGGTACATTGAAGGGCTGATACCGCATATATCAACAACAAATAAATATATCTTGTCATATCAAGAACTCCGCTACCGCTTATAACTTACACCTACCAACATTTTCATAGCCCCACATACAAGTTATTAATCGTCCCGCGTGAGTGATTATTTTTTGAGCGGTTCTGTCCGGTGTCCGGCCTCGACTCTCCCTTGTCCGAAACTGTCCGGAGTCAAGCGCAGGTGTAGACTTCACATTTAATTGATTGTCACGCATTTTGGGTACACAGTTTATTTTTGAGAGGAATTTTAAAGGGATTCGAGAGAAAAATGCCTTTTTTTTGTCTCATGTGGAAAAAGTGAGTAAATTACTCAGTGTTTTACTGTATTATGGTTTCATTTTATGGAATACATTGCTCGTTTAGCTTGCTTATTGTATGCTCGTTGAATGGAGAACAAATGGGTTTTGTTGATAGAAATTCTGGAAACATAAACCTGCAATGCTTTTAACTAAAAGTACAAATGACTTTGAGATAATTACAAGAATCAATTTTTTATATTATTACGTTATTCTTGACAATATTTTCTTTTTCTATACGACAGCGATGTCTTTCATTAAACTTAATAATGTAAATATTTGTATTTGTTGAATGTGTCGTGTTGGCCCTGTCGTTAAGGTCTCTCAACGCATGTATGCAGCATGTGGGTAGTACTGATGTAAAATTTTCAATTACATGAAATTACATAATTGTTATGTACTTTCTAAGATTATCTTCTAGACATCACTGACATCGGTGAACGAAACATCGTGAGGAAGCCTGGACTTAAAAAAATATAAGTTTCAAATCGCCAATCCGTCTTGAGCAAGCGTTGTGATCAATGCTTCTGCCTTCTTTGTAAAAGAAGAGACCTTTACCCAGCATTATCATCATCAACATTGAGTAAATAAGTCAGACACATAACTGTAACCATAGCTAAAACGTTCCACTTTTATTCCCAAACAGTTTTTCTAAAAGCTTTTTCATTTCATTACGTCGAACGTTATTTATACATCTGGTTCGCGAGCCCACCGTGCAACGTGTTACACTACGCGACAGTTGTGTGTCCACGCGTTTGATGCGTTGCGACGGCAGCACCGCGCCCGATTTATTGCGCGCTAGTGCAGCAACTTTCGACAGGTTTGGTTAGTGAACAAAATAAAAAACTTGCTGTGGCATGGTTCGGAATGTTTTATGCATTCCACTAATATAACTGTGTGTTGGGGAACGTGACCTTTTCGCGTTTGGGAAGTAAAAGAGGGAATGTATATTTCGCATAGAGTGGAAAGCACACAACTGAACATAACGCCCGCCCCAACTGCCCCGTTGGTCTCGTGGTCGCAAGTGCGACTGCTGTGCAAGGGGTCCCGGGTTCGATTCCCAGGTCGAGCAAAGTGTTATTGGGATTTTCTGTGACATTCTTAGTAGCAGCTCGGAGTTTGGATTTGTGCCTGGTTAATGGCAATAGGCTCGCCCCCTATTACATGGGACCTAAATATGTCGGCGAACTGTGGGTGTACCTACAGTGTTACACCTCTGCCTAACCCTTCGGGGAATACAGGCGTGATGGCACACAACATAAGTTTGTTTTTGGTAAGCCCACAGCACAAGTTACGGCTTGGTAAGCTATTCAATAATGTATCTGAAACAACAAGCGCTTCTCTTTACTGAAGCTAGGTCTGATATTTTAGTGCAAAGTCATCTTTTAAGACACGTTTAGATAGAAGGTTACTTTTAGGTTTGAGATAAGTGCTTTTATGTAACGTACCTCTAGTCTTTTTATTTTTTCCTAAATTACTATATACACCTATACTGTATATATCTAATACTAGTGACCCGCCCCGGCTTTTCACGGGTGTAAGTTTTAATAGATCCGGAGGATTAAAAAAAAATATTATACAATCCTTGTCCTGATAATTAGAAATTAAAAAACAAATCGTTCTTGTCATTTTCGAGTTAGTAGTAAAGAAGAAGATGATAGAAGATTATAATAGTAAGTAATTTCTTACTAACCTAGTTTCTTAGCAAATAAAGCTATATTGAATACATGCGCACACAGATCAACAGTAAAACTTCTCTCACTTACATGAACACCCAAAACAACAAATCTCCGAGGCTCAGCAGCATCAGCTAATACAATCAAGCCATTCAACCTCGATCTACATTAATAGACCCACCTTCTTATCAAGAAATATCTATAAGTACTAATATTATATAGAGGTAAGATTTGTTTGTTTGTAACAAATAGGCTCCGAAACTACTGGACCGATTTTAGAAATTTTTTCACCAATAGATAGTTACATTACCCCGCCCTATTAAACTGCCGTTGGTCTCGTGGTCGCAAGTGCGACTGCTGTGCAAGGGGTCTCGGGTTCGATTCCCAGGTCGAGCAAAAAGTGTTATTGGGTTTTTCTATGAAATACTCAGTAGCAGCTCGGAGTTTGGATTTGAGCCCGGTTAATGGCAATAGGCTCGCCCCCTATTACATGGGACCTAAATATACCGGCGGACTGTGGGTGTACATTGGTACACCTCTGCCTAACCCTTCGGGGAATACAGGCGTGATGGTATATATAGCCACATTATTCCCGAGTAACATAGGCTATATAACATCACGCTACGACACACGGGAGCGGAGCATTAACCAAAGATGTAACTTATGGCGGGTGAAATTAGCAACGCGGACGAAGTCGCGGCCAGTTCGCTAATATCTGTATATTCCTCCCCCTCCCCCCCAATCTTAGCTGCCATATTTATTTATCCTTCCATCCACCGACCAGATGACAGCTATATTTCATGTCCACGTGCGACCTGACGCAGATAAATGCTGCTCTGATGGATCCCGGCTGCTGGGAACGACGAAGGATATTTATTGGGGAATCCTGCCTACACCTTGTTTTAAATGCTGGTGTCGTGGTAGTGGGGAGTTAGATTTGTGGCGTTGTGACCTGGGTTTGTTTGTGAGTTGGAGCTGAAATTGAACTGTAAATTAAATAATGTCATGGTCTTAGTGTTGAGTAATACCTACCTATATTTATTTCAGCACTTCACTTTCAGCTGGTGCTAATCTTAAAAGTAGAAAGTATCAGCGAATTATGTGTTCTATTTAAAAAATAAATCACATTGGATCTTGGTCGATATCGAACCCACAATCTCATGCAAGATAGGTGGACGCCTTAACCACTTCGCACTTCGGGAAGATACCTGGGCTGAATTCGCAGGCATGGTGTTTCCCGGTAGGCTATAAGGCCTTTGCTCTGTAGTGGAACTACATATATAAGACTAGTATCATTTTCTTAGACAATCTCAAAGTCAGGTAAGTACAGAGAAAATAATTATGACGTTAATATTTAGACTATATGGAAAGCAGGAATAAACTGGTTCTTGCATTTTTTTTTTGTGTGTTAGTCCAATTATACCTTTGACCGTGAGACGTCGTTTTATTCCCGACTCCTGTTCTTAGTCTCAGGACTCCAAATATCTCAGTATGATCTGCTGAAAAAAGCTGCTTAGGACTGCTGTATATTTATTTCGTCTTGAGGGATGATTGACGACATCAAACTGAAAATGGTTAGTATCAGCTCCCGTAAAAACACCACAGTGCCCCATATTCAGCTTTATTATTCCAAATAATAATACTAGAATAGAATCCAATTTCGCTCACCACAAATGCTACCCAACAATACAAACCTCAAAAGCAATTAGTTCCCGTCTCCCCGTAAATCCTGACCATCATAAAAAGCTCAGATGACCATAATAGATCACTCTTCCTAAGATTAAAACTTCTTACGATAAAACTTGCAGTAACTTGCAGTCGCTGGTGTCTTGTGCAAGTTCCACAAACTTCCCCTCGGATTAAAAACTAATTTCTTTGTGTAGTTAGTTCGCTTTACACTAGATTCTTTATGTGGTTAACAGAAGTGGAAGATTTAACGAGTTTTTGCAAGTAATTTTCTTGTCGGTAACTATTAGTGTGAGTGTGAGTTTATTACCACTGTAAAACAAAAGCTTGATGTAATTACAGTCATAAAAGTATACAACAGGTATAAACTGCTTTTCAACATTTAATTTAGCGACGAAGATGTTTTTATGCTTAATTGATTTGAAAAACTAAGGTCAAAAAAAAAGAAGTTTAAAAAACTAAAACCCGACTACAAAAAATTCACGTTCTAAAAAGTATGAAACAAGAAAACATTCTCATCTGAAAGCCGTGGTCGTATGCCACTTTACCCTAAACTTTAGTGCTAAAGATTCATGTTCTATAACTACATACATACAGTTTTACCTGAATTAGGTGGCATACGACCACGGCTTTCAGATGAGAATGTTTTCTTGTTTCATACTTTTTAGAACGTGAATTTTTTGTAGTCGGGTTTTAGTTTTTTAAACTTCTTTTTTATTTAAAATATTTTGGGGTTTAAATTTAGACATTTATATGCGTAATATTATTGGAACTGCAACATATATACACAATATATGAAATAATAATCTATTAAGTCTCCCAAACGAAATATTGGTTAGTTAGATAGGTTTATGATGCGTTCTAAAGGGTGCTATGTACAATTTACTTATATAATATATATATATATATATATTTGAAATGTGCTAATTAAGCCCTTTAGTTTGATATGCAACACGACCATATTTGGAAGAAAAAAATTTTTTTTTCACATCTTCTTGAGCCCTAGAGGGCGCCACATACAATTTATTGCAACATAATGTAGCCTATAACCAGCGGACGATCAAGACGCTTCTAATGACACCTCATTTGTCAATTTACGTTAGACGGTTTAGAAGTTATGAGGGAACAGATGAACATCCATACATACATACATACATACATACATACATACATACATACATACATACATACATACATACATACATACCGGTCAACCTCATAACCCTCCTTTTTGCTTCGCCGTAGTCGGGTAATTAAAGTTTATTTATTTACTAATCATTAAATGTATACATTTACCTACAATAAATTACAACTTGAATTGAGACTGATAACTGAAATAGGTACAACCTATGTTATAGATAACCAAACAATTCTGTGAGGAGACAATTGCATTTTAATTTTACTACATAATGTACTTGAAAAAAAAAAGACAAAACAGATTAAAGTTTTAATAATTAAATTGTATTTTCTACCCTAAAGATTACATTACATTGTTTTTTAATATTACAAAGTGTTAATAGAGTTTGATTTCTGATCACACCCAAACCTGGATCAAAAGTTAGCAACCTTCGATTTAAAATATTACCAGGTAATTTCATAAATGATTTTACAAGAGACAAAAATCTCTCCACCAGTTAAAAATAAATTCCAAATGCTTGACCTTTTCGTGTGGACCATTTTATAACAAAATTCCTTATCCTCTTAACTTGTTGATAAATTCCTAACATTCCTACTTATCACTCAAGAAAAAGGCCGCCGACAATCACAAACGGAATCTTAAGGGGCTATCCGAACACAGGACACCAAATACACACATGTTTTCGGTGTTTTTGGTACCAATACGCCAGTATTGGTACATATTACAAGCCTGAAAAAAACTGAGTGTATTGTCAAGGATTGAAAGAAACGACTTATCTATAAATATTTCAAGAAAAAAAAGCATTTTCACGATAAAAAAATCGCAAAAGAGCACATAAAAAAAACCACGTAGATTTTAAAATGGGCGCAAACTATATAACTTTATGTAATGATACTATAAGAAATTTTATGAACTAATGAGACATCTATAAATTGTTTCACAGGGCCGTGTATTTTTTCTCAATTAACCTCAATTAAAACTTCAATTTAAATTAAATTAAAACCTCAAAATTACTTAATTTTGGTGGTTATTCGATACAACTTGCATCGCTATTAAAAACCTTATTTGTTGCCACGATGCGTTTTTGTGGACATTACATTATATTTGCTTACCATAGGGCCTTAACACGTTCGAGTTCTCTGATTACATCGTTTATCAGCATATATCACCACAACTCATGTATCAAAAAACTTGGCAAATTTGTAACAACTTCCAGTTTTAGCATATTTTTGCTGAACGCGATATATTTCGCTATACATGCATAGGTAGCTAACGACGGTACTTTTTAAACCTCTAATAAATCAAAGCAATAGGTAATTGGAAGTTGCTCTACTTCGATATAGAGTTACTGTTTAAGTAGATACTTCGGAAATCAAAAATATTAGAAATAATCAATCAAGATGTCGAATTCGTGCATATGCACTTTTTTTAGGTTTGCATAATGCATATGAGAATCAGATTCATGCGGTATATAGGCTATATAACATCACGCTTTGACCTACGGAAACGGAGCAGGAACCAAAGACGTAACTTAACGCGGGTTAGAAAACCCACAAATAACCATAATTTGCCTTCCAACACGAAATGTGTTTGGTTCTTTTATTTCTCTTATTGTTTTGATTTTAATATAAGATAGTGAATCCTATTTAAAACAATCGTTTATTTATAAAAAATAGCCACGTTTACAATAATTTATCTTAATAAAATAAAAATAGAGCACAGATTCTAATTTGTCTAGGCTGAGCCTGTGTTTCAGGCAATATATGTATAACATGGTATTATGGCATTTAGTTACTACAACAGATACAGTCCTGTGACAAACAGACATGCGGCGTCAGGTCCCGTTAGCACACCACGGAACCTCAATCCATCGTTTAACAATTAGTCACACCATCCACCATTACGCCTGTATTCCCCGAAGGGTTTGGCAGAGGTGTACCACTGTACACCCACAGTTCGCCGGTATATTTAGGTCCCATGTAATAGGGGGCGAGCCTATTGCCATTTAGGGGGCACAAATCCAAACAAGCCACAGTGTAACTACACAATACCTATAACGTTAGTAGAGCCACTTCCACACATTCCCCGTGCTCGTTGCGGTACAGAAACGGGGCTGCGGTTTGCATTCACTGCTGAATGGCTGCTTACAGACTATCAGCGCAATTATTTCGCGTTTTATATCATGAGAGTGCTTCTAACTGTGAAGGTATGGCGGTTTATGCACTGTTTAGATTTATACTATATTACAGATTTTTTTAATTACATACATAAACTCACGCCTTTTTCCCATGGGGGTAGGCAGAAACCACGGACCGCCACCAGCTATGATCTTTCTAGGGCGTCCCCTCCCGGCATTGCCACTCACATCTGCCATATAAATCCCTTTTGTTAGTCGCATCCTCTCAACATGACCGAACCATCTAAGCATACTCTTTCCAACCTTTGTCACTACATCCTCTTTTTATTATATTTTTTTTTTATTTATTTCAAACCATTTACATGCACTTTTGAATATAATAGAATATTTATTTATTGTAAAACTTGACTATATATATCAAATAATTTGTGTAAGGTCTTAAAATAACAGGTAGTAATTGCTCAAAGTTACTCAATTTAATAGGCAATACCTATGCATAGTTAACGGTTTCGAGTTGTGTCTGTTTTCACCAATATTACTAATATTAATCAGTTTTTATGATTGTTTCGTTACGGGCGAAATTAATACATTTGTTTTTATTATTGTAAGCTTTGAGTTTTGTTTAGCTATAGTGTTATTATTTTAATAATAAAATGCTAATAAAGGAATTCGATTGTGATGTACCTGCGATAGATACAGCCAGCAACAAAATATTATTAGCACAATATCAAAATAAATACAAAATGGATCTAAAATAAAGATAAAATGAACTCTTAGGTATTGCCCAAAATTCTGAATAGCAGTCAATATTTCGTGTCTATTTAATGATAATTATGTAAAAGTAACAATGTTAATCGACTTTTTTGCTGACTGTACCTAGTTATTATTTGTTAGTAGAAGTTTTACATCAACAGCTCACATCAAATTTCAAAAATATTCGCCTACACACCGGAATAATTATATTGAAGTTATTAACCCTAATCAAACTTTGTTACTCTTTAAACAAAAACCAAGCAATGCTGCTACCTTGCACGAATTACGAGTAGTACATTTGCTTGTTATTGGATATGTTTTTTTTCTTGTAAATGACGTTCAAAAGTGCCTTTTAATGGTCTAATTAAAATAAATGATTTGACTTTGAATTATACAATGTATCTGCAAAAGGAAGGGTATGGGTGCCGGTGTAATTACACACACAGATATATAACGCCCTAGGTATTGCAGATGTCTATAGGTAGCGATGACCACTTAACATCATGTAGGCAGTCGGCTTATTTGCCATTCAAAGACATAAAAAATAAACCAAACTAAACTTTACTCTATATAGGGTGGACAGGACGGCATACTGAATACTTTTACCATGCATTCAGTGCATAATTATAGACATCAAAATGACAACACTCGCCGCTTAAAAAACATCTCATGTGTCATATATTTTAAAAAAAAATGCGCTTTTTTATGGAACAGTTAATTAAGTATTTACAATATTAAAATTATAAAAAAAACCTAATAATAACATAAAAAAATTCTAAAACTATATGGCATCAAAAAATTCCTCCGCATCGCCATCAACAGAAAAACTGCCCAAACGACTAGCGACATTGCCACGCTAGAACAGTTAACTTAAAAAAAACATCAATGCGGTATCTCTTTCCAACGTTCCTTCCACCTGTTATAAACCCCTCATCAAGACACCAGGACGCCATTTCCCTAACTATCCTCCGTACTCCAGGTTCCTGAACAATCTACCGTTTAGCGACACCTTTCACTAATTATAATCAATCGAGTTTGTTCTACGGGAGCTCCACGTTGCCGTAATGAATTCTGAACTCATCAATTCTGCAAATTTCCAATTTGAAGACTCTGTTGATTGAAAACCCACCTTCAATACCCTTGAGTTTTCAGGCGATAGAGCGCTGAATAATGAATGCGCTGATGCAGTTTTGGTACTGCTACTTTGGTCGTGAAGGTGATTTGATTTTTGGTTACAAAGCGTTTTGGAAACTGCATTATTTTTTTATATAATACATAGACGAAAGGAGTACCTATGTAAACATCGTAGCCGGTGGCGTTCTGTGGTTTCTGCCTACCCCCATGGGAAGAATTTACGCCTATGGCTTTCCGTGCTTTCCGAAGCACGGAAGTGTTACACCACCAACTTTCGAACTCCGGGCTGCTACTGAGAAATTCCTAATGGAAAAACCCAATAACACTTTTTACCCGACTTGGGAATCGGACCTAGGATCCCTCGCGCAGACTAACGAAGCTCTCCAGTCATTCTAGCCTTATAGTGAATATACAGTCTGAAATAAAACCAAGTACTAACAGTGCATAGCTTGTCTCTTCCATACTCTAAGTGAACCCCATATAACACCCTTCCACAGGGTGTTCGCTAATTAATTGAGTTACAAACTGTCTTAGTTCGTGCTTTTTGTGCCAGCAATTAACATGAATTCACAATTATTATCAAGTTTTGGAACCACAACTTAATAGCACGTGTGACAAAGTTCAAATTCCATTGCAACTATTTATTATGGACTTTAATATTGTTTAATGGTCACTTAAAATGAACTTAGATTAAATAACTCTAAAGTTGACTGTGGATGGCGGTGGTATGTAATTATCTGAAATTCTAAATTTAACTGCCTAGTTATTTTAGTGGTCCTAAGCGCGACGCGCTACGCTAGAGGTCTTGGGTTCGATTCCCAGGTCGTGCAAAAAGTGTTATTGGGTTTTTTTATGAAATTCTCAGTAGCAGCTCGGAGTTAGTATTTGTGCCCGGTTAATGGGAGGAGGGTCGTCCCTATTACATGGGACCTAAACATTGTAGGTGTACATATCTGCCTAACCCTTCAAGAAATGCAGGCGTAATGGTATGTATGTTATGTGTAAATTCTGTTTGTCTTCGAACATCAGATATAACTGCTGACTAAGTCCGACTATTTGCTTTATTAACATTAAACTGAAATAATCGACTTGCAAAGGAGACCTCATAAATGTATTTAAAAATAACTCAAAATTAAATACAATTTAACAAGCAAGAAATAACAAAGAACAGCACAATATTTAAAATAAAAGAGTTTTTATGAATAATTGTGTTCCGAAGCGGAGCATGCAGCGCGGATTGCGGAGGATTTTCATTTACTTTCAGATACAACACAAATTGAATTAATATCAAGTCTAGCACGCCTTTAACCTTCCGTTAGTAGATGCACAGATTACAATAGTAGATGCATATTTTAATTTTCTTCTATAATTGACTGCAAGTTTACTTTATAAGTCTATTCTCGATCAACTAAACTGGAAGACTTCATAATAATGTTAATACCAACTTATTATTATCACACTCAAGGCACATTGCTCAAGGCAAATTACATTTAGACTAGGCTCTCCACGATATAAATTATACCAGCGATTTCTAGGCTACTTTAGCCACATCGCACACAGCTTTGATAAACTGGTTATAGCAGGGAAAATGTACGGTAAATGACCACGAGGTCGTAACCTACCCGTTGGTCTGATCAGATCAAGGCACTCATAAATGGGTCTCCGTATTGCCATTGCCCTAAAAAGAACCTAAAGTCAGAGTAGCATAGAAACAACTCCTCAGCGAGTCCATCAAAGTATTTCAGGATTGACGAGACCTTCAGTTATGAAGAACACAAACAAGAAGAAGAAACTTTATTACGTTTATTCTTTCACTACTTTATTTGTTTTGTGGTCTGCTGAACGTAAGGCCTTCGTTTTTCAGGGTTACTTCCAGGAGGAACGCGGATTTGTTTTGGTTAGTAAGAGTCTCACGCTTTCTTCTTCTAGATTCTAGAAGAAGTTATTTGATGATTTTCCAACCTTAAAAAAAGGTCCTAAGTTTGGACTCTAAGTCATGAGGAAATTTTTCATTTAGAAATTTTAACTGTAGCAGACTAATGTTTAGAGTGGTTGCTGTGCTAAAGGATTATTTGTTATCACCAAGACTTGATACAGAAGGATAAAATAATCTCATTAAACGCGAGTCCATCTAAATATGGACCGTTACATATTTCCTATTTATAATATTATCATTTATCACATAAATGCGTCTTGTTCTTATTCGTCGCGGATCATAGAATCTAGGCGGATATGCCAACATATTATTAGGATGTGTGCACATCAAAACGAGCGTCTTTGGCCGAGACAAACATTTATTTCAAGCTCGCTTTCGTTCGCGTGGGTTCAAATATTATGTCCTAAACAGTGTAAATTAAACTCACTGGTACACTTACAGAAAAAGCTAAAAATACTAGCTAAGGTTTTAAAAACCTCTGGTACTAATATTTTACCCATGTTTTAAAAGTGAAAAGTAACTGATTTACTCACTAAACCCAAAACCTTGAAAAGTACTTGAAAAAATTTAATCGGTTTATTTAATTCGGTCGGTTTTATGTTTGATCAGTCGGTTGTCAGTTGAGAACTGATTTTGCAACAGAACTGCAAAGGATTATAACTCTCTACCTCTGTTTGTATTACCGACCGCATTCAACCCTAATCTCTTCAAAGATAGAGTGAACAGGTTCCTTCGGGGTAAGCTCACTCCTTCGTTGACTTTGTCTTTGTCACGTCTGACCTAGACTAGACTCAACAACTTACCTATCTCAAATAAAAAAAGGAAGTTTTTGACGTCAACGCAGATAAAAAAAAAATATACCATCACGCCTGTATTCCCCGAAGGATTAGGCAGAGGTGTACCAATGTACACCCACAGATAAAGATAAAGTCACGGGCTAACGCTAGTTATAAATAAATATACAACCCCCATTGCCAGTTACGTGTTTAATGAAATCTTTATTCAACACATCCCTTATTTCGGAGCTCCAGTCCTGGCATCACGCCAGCCAACTTAGGGGGGCAGCAGAGTTAATAAATTTTGTTTTTCCGGCTCTGGTCGGGATTATCAGGATTTCCACTTGAATCTCAACAATTATGGATACGACAATTTGCTATGCATGAGCAACTTACATACATGATACAAAAGGATATTATTTTTTAAGACTTCCTTAGTGATCTCAGAAAGGGGTTTGTGTTAAATGGCTATATGTAGGGGCTCGGTTGGATAAATGCTACCTTTTTCTTTTAGGTACTGTGAAGATTGGATAGGCACTTACTTTAGCGCTACTATCTTTTTTAGTCAGTCGATTTATGTTTTGAGATTTTCGTATTCGTACAGGTAATTTATGTTTATTCAAGAAAAAGGGCCCATTCATTTTTAATAAAGTTCTCACATACCTTCACGTCTGTATTCCTCGAAGGGTTATAGGCAGAGGTGGACCATTTTTCACCCACAGTTCACCGGTGTGTTTTTAGGTCCAATGAAATAGGGGCTGAGCCTATTGCCATTAACCGGGCACAAATCCAAACTTCGAACTGCTTCTGAGAATTTCATAGAAAAAACCCATAAATACTTTTTGCTCGACCTGGGAATCGAACTCAGGACCTCTAGCGTAGCAGTCGCGCTCAGGACCACTAGGCCAACGAGGCAGTTTATTCTTTGTTTACATTATTTGTCTTGCGGTCTGCTGAAAGTAAGGTCTTAGGTAATCGAATCCAAGACCTTTAGCGTAGCAGTTGCGCTTAGGACCACTAGGCTAACTAGGCAGTTTTAATAAACTTCTGGATAGGAGATCCATAAACCAAATCTATGTATTGTGAATTTTGACAATATTTTCAAAAGTTTTAAAGTAATATTATAACGACAAGCCTCGGCTGTAAATAAAAAAAAGTTAGGCAAAATTTTTACGTCCTAATATATATAGGTACTTATCCAAAAATATTAGAATTGGTTTTACCAAATCCAAAAGAACGCCTCTATGATAATCCTATAAAACCAAAGCATACGACATTTTTATACGTCACATAAACAGAAACGCTGCACATACACATGTATGTATGTATGTATGTATGTAAGAGATGTTGTAAAATATCTGCTCGAGGTATGACCGCGAGTCGGCGCTGGATTAGACAAATAGACACCCTCGCCGCCCGCTGCATCATGTGGAATCAAATCTTGCCCCTACCATCTGTGTGGAACTCGAGAGAGGTATCTTTAGCAATATTATTTATTGTCTTAAGAAAACCCATACCCATACAATAACGTCTGTACTCCCCGAAGGGTTAGGTAGAGTTGTAATAATGTACACCCACAGTTCGCCAGTATATTTTGGTCCCATGTAATAGTGGGCGAGCCTATTGCCATTAACCGGGCACAAATCTTAACTCCGAGCGGCTACTGAGAATTTCGTAGAAAAACCCATTAACTAATCGAACCTCAGACACCGAGCGGCAGGCAAAAATATTTTATTTAACTTAAATCTAAGTAAATAAGATATCCAGAAGTTCCTCTACATTGGTTGTCAATGGGACTTATACTGTCAGTATTGCCACGTTAAATGGCAATGGTAATTGCAGCAATAAGTTAGATTTAAAACGTCAAATAAAATAGTTGAAAACAATAATTTCTAAATCAGTCGGTTTAGAAATTAAAAATAAGGCCGCCATTTTGAAAAAATCACTTTTGAATTCTAATTTTGATCATCATCATTATCATTTCTAATGAAATACGTCAACTGCCGGCAAGGGCTTTCCCAACAGAGACCACAACGACCCGCCAGTAGAACAGTATGACGTTAATGCCCCCACTTCTCTTCAAAAAGCCCATCACACGTTATTCTCGAAGACAACTCACCCCGCCAATGGTACGGCTGCCCCCAAGGAGGGGGCGAGTCTTCGAACTGGCAATGTCCCAATATCCTCACGCTGGATTGGAGTGGCGAGATGAGAAGCGTTCCAGCTCAACTGGACGGAATTAAGATATTCCCTGTGAGAGAAATGTTATCGAAGATTGAGGTTCTTGGAGACTGATTAAATATGGAGGCGAGTTCAGTATGAGAGAGATACAAAGTGAAATATATTATGATACAAAACTTATGAATAATAATAAAATCATGCTCATAGAAGGGTTTAGAATAATTCATCCACATCGCTGTCAATGGGACCACTGCCCAATGACTGATAGCATTGCCACTTTGTATGGCAATTCTGATCCTTAGGCCCAAAAATAGGCCAGCTTTATGTCGCCAGTATGAGGAAGTACTAGAACAAATACTATTAAAACTTAATTAATAACAGATGTATGAACTTGGATGACGCAAAAAGAGTATGTAAGAATCGCAGCAGGTGGCGTTCTGTGATTTCTGCCTACCCCCATGGGAAGAAGGCGTGACTTTATGTATGTATTTGAAACTTAATTAACACAATTTAACCGTAAAGTCTGTAAAAACATGAATCATAGCACGTTCTACTTTATAAAATATCCAAAAAAAAATCCTTTGAAAAACTTCTTACTTTAAATGTAATAAAACTTTTTCATCAAAGGAATGTCCAAATAAAAGTTACAATCACATTGCCACACACTCCTCTCATTCCGAATACGCTGCTGGAAATTAAAACTGTGCCGTAGCCTGCAATGTTGCATTTTATGAACTAAGAAGTGCACATGTCTCTATGCTAATATTAAAAATACTTTCTACTATGTATGTAAAAATGTAATTTAAACTCTCATTACTGTTTGAGCAGCATGTTTTCCAGACCGATATCGGCCACGGCGGCAAATTTTAATGCAGACTTGCCAAGTAGTGCACAAGTGTGTGCGCAGACACAGTTGCACTCCCTTTACCCTAACTCTCACAGTCCAATGGGGCGGCAATCCGAAACAACCGAGGAGAGATCAGGCCCAGGACCAAGGGGCAATGGGGTGTCACACCACCAACTGCAAAACTCCGGGCTGTTACTGAGAAATTTGTAATGGAAAAACCCGATAACACTTTTTGCCAGACCTGGGAATCGAAAGACCAACGGGGTAGTTATCGAGTAACATGATGAGATGAGAGAACATAGAGTGATGCCCTCTCACCTCTCTTGCATGAGGGAGAGGCCACACGGTGCTGCTGCCGCGTATATGAGGTGTACCAATGTACACCCACAGTTCGTCAGTATGTTTTTTAGGTCCTATGTAATAGGAAGTAAGCCAATTATATAGGTATTTCTATAAACCGGGCACAAATCCTAACTCCGAGCTGCTACTGAGAATTTCATAGGAAAACCCAATTACACTTTTTACTTGACCAGGAAATCGAACCGAAGACCTCTACCGTAGCAGTCGCTGCCGCGTAATACAAATAAATGTCCACCTCATCGTGGCTACGCCTTGTGATTGTGGGTTCGATACCGGGCAAGTACCAATGTAACCTTTTAAATTAATCAGCGTTGAGCAAGCGTGGTTAATGCTCATGCCTTCTTGGTATAAGAAGCGACCTTTACCCCGCATTGGAACATAAAAAATCTGCTATTATTATTATATAATCTGCGGGATTTGCAAGCATAAAGGCTATGCGAATTTAAAGCATCAACAACCTTCGAAACACAGCAACTTTATGTGGTGATCATAGCACTTTCTATACAAGATTTTTGTAAAGAACCCCTTTACAAAAAAAGTATCTACTTACAAGACCTAATCATAATCCCAGAATATTTTACTAAACCCCCAGATAGAACCTCAAGGATCATTCAAGCAAACCCTCGGTTATATTTTTCAGTTCAGCACAAAACAAAACAAAGGTGTTTGCCACTAGGGATGATGCCGAACGAGGGTAGTTTGTACATAATTCATAAGGGCACTTGATTGGCCCCCTCGACTACGGAGCACCGATATACTGCGCGGATATTGAAACTAAAAACCCTTTGGAATAAGTTTTGTTAGAGGGAAATTTTGCTGAGTAGCCTCGAACAGGGTAGGTTTAGGCTGATATTTAAATCTTGTCTTAGCTAGGAAGACTTTTGCATAATAATTGTAAATTAATGAAAATCAATTATTGATATTAATTGATCGTTAGCCTAGTGGTCCTAAGCGCGACTGCTACGCTAGAGGTCTTGGGTTCGATTCTCAGATCGGACAGTGTTATTAGGTTTTTCTATGAAATTCTCAATAGCATCTTGGAGTTAGGACTAGTGTCCGGTTTATGGCAATAGGCTCGCCCCCTATTACATGGGACCTAAAACATACCGGCGAATTGTGGGCGTACACTGGTACATCTGCTTAACCCTTCGGGGAATACAGGTGTGATAGCATGTTTAATCTCCTTTAATCGTTCTGTAAATATATAATTTTCATTTCAAAATATTTGCAAAATATAAAACATGTTAAAATATAAAATAAAGTAACCACCCGCTACTGGAAACATGTTCCAAGGTAAAGAGAAAATTCATTATTATTATATTTTAATTTATTTTTAAGCCATAATTATGTGTACCTTCGTTTTTAATCAAAACCTGTTATTTGTAATTATTTTACCAATGAATACGTAGGTACTCGTATATCTGTAATGTGTTTATCAATCATTTTTATTTATGCAATATAATTAATATCACTCTCTTAATCACCTGTGTGTGTTTTTAATGTTTATAAAAAAAACGATTTCAGTGGGGCACAAATTCTGACTCCGGGTTGCTACTAAGACATTGGACATCACTGACATCTGTTAAGAAAAACATGGCAAACGAAGAAACCTAGTCTAAAATCACCAATATGCGTTAAGCAAATAATGCAAGCAAAAAGCAATGCATGAGAAAAGCCCTAAGACTTGTTTTCATGGGCGAAATGCTTATAGATACCCTCCATCTGGGGAGAACGAAGGGTTATGTCGGACGTGTGCCAAGTAAAAACTCACGGTTCTTTTGCTACCACGAGGAATTTGTTTGAAGAAAGCACTTTGGCCTGCACCGGGACCATAATAGGCTAGTATTTACATTAATATTTTTATCTCTTTTCAGTGTTACTCTCACTTTCCATTCCACTCTCAAAAAAGAAGTAATTAACAAAAGTTGAGTTAAGTTATTCAGACACCTTCAAAAGACGCTCAACTTTGAGAATCGGTCAATTAAAAGTTTTACTTTAACCCGATAGTTAGTGTGCTTCACTCAAGTTATACGTCTAATTACTTTTTACTTTTCGTGCGTAAACTTGAAATACTTTCTGTATTTATTTAGTTTTTGAAGTTTGGTTGAGCATTCCAATTTAATGGTTAAGAAACTATGTATTACGATTTAGTTTGGCGTGGAAACGACCTTAAACTATCAAAGAATAAATACCTAAATTGGGCAATTTACCCTGTTACCATCTTACGCTGGTTGGCAAATGAACCAAGGGCAAACCTGATGTTAAGTGATTACCTCTGCCTATAGACATCTGCAATACAAAAGGCCTGGCAAACCTGCTGCTATCCCAGAGCCAAAGTTGAAATGTGTCTAGTGCCTGTAATTACACCAGCACCCAAGCCCTTTAAACCGGAACACACCAACGCTGCTTTACGGCAGAAATAGTATGGTGGTAGTACTACCTCGGACGAGCTCCTTCACAAAGACCTCAACGCTAAATGATAATGCTTTTGGCAATGAATATTTCTACGATATTATGAACTATGCGTATATGGATATTGTCTCATTGCGCGTTGACTACATGGGCCATCGACTTGGTTGCGGAATTTGTTCGAAAGAGTCATCGCGGCAATGGAAAGCATTTTTATTAATTTGATGATTTCCCATACTTAAAAATAATGCCATCGAGTATCGTCAGTAAAATATTTCATCCCAATGATATTAACTCTACATTATATTTAAGTTTGTACTACAAATATCGTACAATTTTTCTTTATTACTTCCTAGAAAAATCCTCTGTAGAAGACACTCGAGACATCTAAACACGAGAGCTAAAAGGTACCTAAATAAAATAGTACATATCTGTGTGCAGCGGCGCGGTGGCGTTGTAAACTTGTATTTAAGTCCGTTCAGACAGTAACGAGGACACTATGAGAGGTTCAGGACAGAGAGGGGGGAGTGTGGTGGTGCAGGGGGGGGGGTCTAGGATACATTGACAGCTGCAAGTAAGAGCAGTGTGGATAGGATGTGGTATTTGAGAGGAGTGCAATTTTTTGTTGGTTGAACAAAAATTGTTTTGTTATGAAGATAAAGTCACAAGGACGGACGACCTGATTAAGACTGAAGAAAGACGCTGGATGGTTCTTTTGGAAATCTACTGGGTAGGCCTATGTCCAGCAGTGGACGTCTTGCGACTGATGTGAAGATGATGAAAGTCATTGTAGCTAGTTCATTGAGAGTGTCCGTGGAGTTGCTAGCTCGTTTGTCTCCATAAAGGCCTACCTTCGTTTTAGAACGAACAACTAGCGTCAGCTTTCTGACTAACTGATCAACTCCTTGACAGTTTAAAAGTACCTGTACATGATCTATCTGAAATAAATGCTTTGACTTTTGATTGACCGTTTGGGCTGTTGAATTGGCTAGAAAAATGTCAAAATTCAGTTTTTTTTAATAAGTTTGCCATATAATTGAAAAGATTACCCTACCACACTACACTCCAATTTGATAAATAAATAAAATCCTTTTGAAAAATAATCTTAAATATAAGGGTTCCTTTTTTTCTCTAGAGGCCTAGAACCGAAAGAACTACATATTATTTTCCTAGCTCACCACACAAACATGATACTGTTAGTGCTAAGATTATGAGCTACAAACTGCAAATCCCTAGGGTTGCTTAGCGAGGCAGTACAAATCGAGGTTTCTTCGTATTAATGCTAGGTTTTGTGCCAAGGAGGCCTCCATGCCATGAAATATTCACGCAACACGTAGCACATAAATCTGCACCTGATTTGAAAAAGTAATCTCACCGGGGAACTACTCTTTGGGAGGAATGTTGTTGCTGTGGTCTAGCTGTTTGGCAAAAAAGCTTTTTGTAATTTGCATGTATCTTCGGCTTTTTAAGATATTAAACATGTACCTTGAGGCCTGGTTTACGGCCTCTGAATAGATGCTATTCATCAGATAACACACTTTGTGTGAAATGATCTGCCAAGTAATTTAATGGGAAGTGTTTTGATGGCAGTGAATTGGCTCTTAGTCTATTGTCCAGTTAAACCTACCCCAAAACTCAAAATATCGTAATGGCCAATGGTAAAGGTCCTCATGCGTGAGGTTCGATCCCGGGCAAGTACCAAGCCGACATTTTCATCTCGTATGTACTTTCTAAGTTTATCTTGGACATCATTGACTTTGCTAACACATTAATCCGGCTCGCGCAAGAGTGATCAATGCTCATGCTTCTTTATATGAAAAGGGTCTTTACCCTGCACTGGAATGATAATAGGCTGGTGCTATTAAAAAACCTCAAACCTTCACAGATTTTTCCCAAAACGATCTACCACCACATCTACCAGGTTTCCTATCTCCAAGGTCAACAACAATCTGAAAAACAGGTACATCGGTATGAGATTCCGAAGGCGCGACAACGCGAGCATCCTCAGTCCATTGCTGGCTATGATTGGATGACACTGGCCTCTGATGGTCCAGGCTTATGAGTCTTCGTAAGTACGTGAGGATTTTAGTGTAGAATGCAGGGTTATTTTGTTTTTGTTAAAATTACTTTTTTGGGCATAAATCATTTCGTCACGCTTTTTATATGTTGTATACGTTACATACTTTCATGCCTGTATTGCCTGAAAGGTTAGGCAGAGGGGTACCAATGTACCCCTGCTAAGTTGTAGTGTGTTCTTAATAAATCAGTAATGTGCTAAGGGGTAAATTTATTGTCCGTTTGTGAAACCTTCTTACCTTATCCTTGTCTTATTTTATAGTGCCTTTTTACCTTTTTAGTTTTGAATGCCTTCTTGTAGTTCATTGGGCTGTAATGTGAGCTATACTGTACCTACGTAGACCATTATAAAGATGTTACAAAATAAACTCGTTGATACTTTCTGCACTAAAAATAAATAGAAAATGTCATCAGAAAATGATGTCGGTAATATCTCGTGTTTATTTTATGGAGCAACGCTTGAAAGAGTCTTAATAAAAGATTCGATTCTCCGGTGTTGTTTCTATAAACAAATCCCTTTACCACGCCATAGACTCTGTCCAAAAACAATTACATTACGCAAATCGACTCCACTCCAATAAAGTAATCAATTCCATTCTAATCCGTTTCTCAAACAACCCGGAAATATTTACTGAATCCGAATAACGGGCATATTCGCCATAACATCCCCCATAACGCAGCTAAAGATTCGGGAAAACAACATTTATGTAGGTTCGCGACATATATCGTAAGAAAGTGGAGCGCTTCGGGTCCCAGTAACAAGAGGGGGCGGGGGGCGAGGGGAACACCATAGTTAGGCATGTCGCCAGTCCAATATTCGAGATTTATGGACAATTTCATTAGAGCAACTCTAAGGGCGGTTGTTACACCGTAGTGTAGTGTATTTACATTCTCGTGTTCGGTTGTCAGTGTGGTTCGGAGAATCGGGGGATGAAGAAAATTATTGTGTTGAAGGACTACATTTTTTTAGATGTTATCTGGGGGACAATTCCATGAACTATGTGTTCATCATCATTATATCAGCTGCAGGACGTCCACTACTAGACATAGACCTTCCTCATAGATTTCCAAGAGGATACTATGCTTACGGTAATCTAATCTGTATCAATCTGTCGATAATGCGTCTAATTTTGATACATATTTTGTCATTGATTGCCAATGAGATTGCAACTAGATTTTTAACGATTTTATTAAGTAGAATAAGTTTTTAGCAATTAACGTATTTCTTTTTATTTCCCTATGATTTGCTTCTCTAATAGGATTGAGGAGGAGTAGACATCCCGATATTTTCAATCATACTTCGCAGTTTCTCCCTGTTCTACCCCGGTGTGACAGTCAGCCGCGTTTAGCCGACGCACCGCAGTGAATGCATAATGCATGACGCTACATTTTTACTGTTCGAATACTGCCACTGTTCTACAGTGCCGACTGTTCGGAGCTCCGACTTAATGTCGGAATCGCTTAGTTTGTGCTGAGGCGGACTTTTTGCATGGAGGTAGTTGAGAGTTTAATTTGAAGACGCTGTCATGATTTGTGAGGAAGATGGCGGATGTTTTTGAATTTGGAGTGTTTGACGGTCAAAATCTTTCGGCTTATATCTGATTAAAAGCAACTATCCCGTCTTTTGTGGTTTCATAGTCGCAAGCGCGGCTGCTGAGCCAAGAGTACTAGGTTTGATATCCAGGCCGGCCAAAGCATCACTGGATAGTTTCACTTGGAATACTCAGTAGCAGCACGGGGTTAAGATTTTGGGAAGACTCCCGTACCTCCGTTTGCACGTGTCGGCGTTGGTCCTGCGCCTGACCTCCCCCGGGCCCTTTCGGATTGCCGTCCCTTCGGACCATGAGAATGAAAGAAGAGGGCAAGGACCTGTTTGTGCAAAAATTTGAGCAATATGAAATCTCTAGCTAAATATAGCCCGTTTACATTGAGATATATACTATGATATTCGGTCGGGAGCATAATGTTATTATTAATTAACAGTACGGCTAGCACCAATTTTAAAAAAAAAGCCGATTATGGAAAATATCCGTTTAGGTATATGACAGTTCAGCCCCGGTGCGATGATATGTAACATAGTAAATAGTCTGACAGTTGCAACAGTAACATTTATCTTGATAAACATAGTTTATTGCCCCCCTTTTTTATGGTTCAGCACTATTTATGTACACAATTGCTTTTTATTATAATATTCAACTATCGTTCAGTGTTTTCCTGTATGCTGTTCATGTGAATAAGAGGCAGGGCAATGACCTCTTCTCATACTAAGAAGGCACGAACATTGATCACTACGCTTGGTTAAGGCATATTAGCAATCTCAAACCAGATATACAGGAAAAAAAAATAACCAGTGCGTAAATTTTGCCATAATAAACTTCAACACGTTTTATTAAACACGTATATTTTATTTTGATATGTCTTAGTACTAAAAAAAAAGTTATCGCTTACGAAACATGTTTACTTAAAAACCATATTTTATTGTCACTCGGCGCTAGCGCATTCCCCACCCCCTCACCCCAGCCATGCGCCCGGGCGGCGGCTGCGAGTTTTCATTGATAGTATGGCGAATAGATTATAAGCAAAACAGGGACTGTTTTTAACCCCCGACGCAAAAAGAGGGGTGTTATAAGTTTGACGTGTCTGTCTGTCTGTCTGTCTGTGGCATCATAGCTGCCGAACGGATGAAGCGATTTCAATTTAGTTTTTTTTGTATTAAAGGTGACCTATGTACGAGTGTTCTTAGACATGTTTGATGAAAATCGGTTGAGCCGTTTAAAAGTTGTGGGGGTGAAAGTAGGGAAGAAAAACTGAATGTCTGTAAATATACTCGAGTGGGGTCTCAAACTTAACAAAATCGGCATTATAATAAGTAGGTACCTATAAAAAGTATAAAATAAAAAATTAAATTAAAAATTTAAAAAACCCCCAACACAAAAACCAAGTTCCCTTTAAAAAGTAAAAAAATAACAAAAAAAATACGTCACGTTGGGGGACCGCTCGGGACGATCGTATCCTAAATGCAACATCGGTCCCCCAACGTGACGTATTTTTTTTGTTATTTTTTTACTTTTTAAAGGGAACTTGGTTTTTGTGTTGGGGGTTTTTTAAATTTTTAATTTAATTTTTGCTTATTTCAAACTCGGATAAGAATGAATTTTTTTTTTTTTTTTATCTAAACCCGTCAATATGTTCTATTACTGACACTGAACTACCAAAAAAAATTTACGCACTGGTTAAAAACTTTTCCTGTATAATACCAGGTGTTGGTGTTTTCCCGATGTTTTCTTTCCCCGATGATAAACTTAGTACATAGTGTTATGAGTTGAAAATTCGTACTTGCCCGGTTTCGAACCCACAACCTCATGCAAGATAAGCAGGTTCTATAACCACAAAGGCAGTAAACAAAAAATTGTTGTAAATAAAATGACACGCGTAAACCAATGAGAATGGTCAAAACCTAAAACGGTATAAATTTTCCTGAAACTGTTAATGTATTTCCGAAATAAAATAAAAGCTCAGTAACTATTTCCACCAATATTTTAATGGCTAAATTGTAGTACACAATGTAGCCACAACACCGAAGTACGTATTTACATGCAATATTCAAAGTCCGAGCCCCATATGGCTAGCGGAGGTTCGTTATCCCCTCCCCTCGGCCCCCCAACGACCCCGCGCAAACCCTCTAAAGGTTAGGATACACGGACTATATTTTGTACAGCAACAGTCGCTGGACGTAATGAAGTAATAATGTAAAAAAAATACCATCACGCCTGTATTCCCCGAAGGGTTAGGCAGAGGTGTACCAATGTACACCCACAGTTCGCCGGTATATTTAGGTCCCATGTAATAGGGGGCGAGCCTATTGCCATTAACCGGGCACAAATCCAAACTCCGAGCTGCTACTGAGAATGTCAGAGAAAAACCCAATAACACTTTTTGCTCGACCTGTGAATCGAACCCAGGACCTCTAGCGTAGCAGTCGTGCTTAGGACCACTAGGCCAACGAGGCAGTTAAAAATATATATATATTAAAAAAAAATGAAAATAAATGAAATGCATCATGTATTGCTCAAGTTCATTAAGTTTCGCTATTCTGGTATTGGTAATTATGGTATAAATAGTGGCATATCTATCAAAAACTGCACTATACTAGATAATACAATAAAATAAATCGCTGTAAATTGCTTCATGATGTCGTGAGATGATACTAGTAAATTTTTACCATCATTGCGGTTGGAGCATTATTTCTATTAGCATTTTTTTTATTTTTTTTTTAAATATGAACATACCAGCAAACCACCTCCACCTCTGCCTAACCCTTCGGAGAATACAGGCGTGATGGTATGTACAAATCCTTACTAAGAGCTGCTACTGAGAACTCCATAAAAAAACCCAATAACAGTTTTTGCTCGTCCTGGGAATCGAACCCAAGACCTCTAGCATAGCAGTCTCGCTTATGACCACTAGGCTAACGATGCAGTTCTTTTTTTATTTATGTAAAATAAAATTAGAAGTAAATATGTAAAATAGAGCAATATAATTAGTTGGTGTGCACGCGCCCTTACCCGTGTAGTTGCTATGGTTAATTCTCCTTTTGGACATTCGCGTTATTGAAATTTGTTTTTTTAGCGGCTTTTAGGTTTATATTAAATTGAGTTCGTATTTTGTGCTATCAGTTTTTTTAACCGTTTATTATTATCTGGGTATTTATCCGAATAGTGCAAAAACAGGGTAATGGATTTTGTTTTTGATATTTACATGTTTATTGAGTAAGCGATCGTCCATTGCTGTTAATTGAAGTGGTCTAGTAGTAGTAGAGCTCTTTGTGAAGGAGTTCGTCCGCGGAAGTACGACCATCATACCTATTTCTGCCGCAAAGCAGCGTTGCTGTGTTCCAGTTTGCAGGGTAAGGATGCTGGTAACTGACAGGTACTTGAGACATTTCAACTTTGTCTCTGGGATGGCGACGCATTTGCAAGGCCTGGTATTGCAGATGTCTATAGGCAGTGGTGACCACTTAACATCACGTGCGACGTCAACTTGTGTGCCATCCAAAGAAAAGTAAAAAAAAATGAAGTTAGTTTTTCTGATCTACTTACCTAATGTACCCTAAAACACTTGTAAAATCATAAATTTTCCGTAAAAACGTGACCCGAATTGAAACCAGCTGTACTCCTTATAGGAAGGTGTTCAGCTTAAAGAAACAATGATCAAGCTGCTCTCATAGACATCATCGTAAAACCTTGCTGGTTATGAGCTCCATTCAATCTCCATTGAAATGTTCAAAGGGTAAGCAGAGACCCTAAATAGGATTAGTACAGAAGATCAACTCATAACAACATTGTTAGGAATAATTTGATGAGATTTAGATGGTGAAACAATTGAGTATCGTAAGTCAATAATCTGTAGCTGTCTACAGAGGAATAATTGAAGAACTTCAAAAGATACACCTCTCTAAAATACTAGCTTAGTTGAAGTCTATTGTACTTACCATATAACATAACATGTGACACAGGATCAATTTTTTTCATTGGAAAAATAATTCCTAAGATTATCCCTCTTACAAACAAAAAAATCTGCGTCTGTATTTCCAAACGCATTCAACCCAAACCTCTTCAACCGCTTACCCGGAAAAACTGGGTAAGCTTACTCCATGTTCGACTTTGTCTCTCTCACCTCTGACCTAGCCTGGAGTCGACAGCAAACCCAACTAAAAAGAAATGAAATTATAAAACAAACTTTACCTCTTTTTAATATCAGGACGGACATAACTTTATATCAATACAGATAGACCTTCTACTCTGTCCTGCCTGTATAGTGGCATTGGCCTCACAAAATGCTCCTAAAATATTCACCTATTATTCTTTGTTGTAGTGCTGCGCGCATCAATTATTCCGGGCCGGGACCGCTTCCCGGGATCCCGTGAATGTTTCATACACGCGCCGTGATTGTCCGGACACGGGCACGTACATTTTGGGTTTTTAAACAGTTGATATGGGGATAAAGGAAAAATTGTTATAAAATTCATTTACACGCGAACCGTAAATGGAAAACCGAAAACAATTTTTGATAGGCAAAAGCTGGAAATTCCTGGATGCGGTTCTTTGTAAAGCTAGTGTATGGTTTCGTGTGTTTATGACAACTTTATTATATTTCAACACGTCTCATTTGTTGACCAATACTCCTCCTGCTGATAGCGGTTTTTTCTGTGAAAGTCTCTCACAGTCAGCCAAAGGGGAATTGAACTAAAGACTAATTATACACTATCACACCTGTATTCCCCAAAGGGTTAATCAGAGGCGTACCAATGCACACCCACAGTTCGCCGGTATGTTTAGGTCCCATGTAATAGGGGGCGAGCCTATTGCCATTAACCGGGTGCAAATCCACAAAATTCCATAGAAAAACCCAATAACACTTTTTGCTTGACCTGGGAATCAAACCCAGACGTCTAGCGTAGCAATCACGCTTTGGACTACTAGGCTAACGAGGCAGTAGTTTGTCTGAACTTATTTATTGATATTTCTCACCTTTAAACCTTTATTGGACTTCAACAAATATTTAAAAACCAAAATTAGGCAAATCGGTTCAGCCATTTTGGAGTGTTAGCGATACAAACGAACAGCAATTCATTTTTATATATACAAGGCGTTGATTTGCATCCTCGTCAAATTCAAGGAGTTAACTATGCTCGTGATTCTTAACACGAATCACTAATAAAATAAATTGGTTTTGAATATTATTTTTTTTGACGTGATTTTCGTATTCGAGCTAGCCATCGCGCCAGAGGGTTTGGTCAACAACTCTGCCTACCGCATACGCAACTAGGCGATTCTGAATTTTGCAAGAGGAGTATTCTGGAATACTGTCATTTGATAGTTGTAACTAAAAAAACAAGTATTTATTAGATATTAGCCAGGTATCGTAATTATATTTGATTACTTCTATTTTTTTATGACAAGCTCCTTTAATTTGACGAGGATGCAAATCAACAGCTTGTATATAGAAGACACGAGTAGATAGATCATCGATTCGAAACGAAGAAGAAAAAGATCAAAAACCTCAAGTTATTGTTGTCTGTTCGTATTTCTCCATCTGTAAGGTAAAAACAACAAGTTATATGTTTGGCTGTACGTCAGTTTAGTGCGTATAAAACAACGTAACTGGGGTACATGTGTCGGTGTAATGCTGCATTTCTAAATCCCATGAATACGCTATGACAGCGCGGAAACGAGACGCATGTAGTTTGGGGTGTGGTTCGAGTGATAGTGATTGAAATAGTGGATAAGATAGGAAAAGATAACTGTCTTGTGAAGAACCATAAGACGCTTGTCTTTTGTTTCAGTAAGTAAAGGCTTTTCAATCACATCATTCGTCAATAAAATGTAAGCGTTGCTATTTTTGTACCATAGCCTGGCTGCTTAACAGCAGAATAGCTACATTTTGACACAGCTCGACCTGGCTCGAGTCGAAAGTAGAGAAGATTTTTCCAAATAGGGAATTGAACATGAATCATAAAGACGTTTACAAATATATAACCTCTGGTGAATGACATACAAATATTTGTTTCATGCGGGAATCGAATCTGACACACACAGTGTAGCAGCCAGTATTTGGAGATTCCGATCAAGTAAACGTCTATTTGCCAAACTAAAACCCAACCCGCTAGCACCTCGACCCCACCCCACGCTATAACATGCGAGAGATTTGCGGCAACAGGGGGGATCACTCGTAAACTAGTTGATACGTCACTCATAAAATATTGAACGACATTTAAATTACGAAGCGCGACAATATTTTATCGCTAGCGGATGCGGTGGAACAACAGACTAGCATATTGGGATTGATATATTTTTGGGGATAACATGTGTTTTTGGTATATCAAATGGGTTGTATGAATAGATAGGGAATATAGTCCTTTTGTATATCTAATGTAATTATACCAAATGCTGAATTGTGTGAACAGACTTGCAATACAATTGGCAATGTATAAATTACCATTTAGTTGGTGTAGTAGTTGCGAACACGACTTCAGAGTATGAGGTCCTAGGTTCAATCCCTGAGTTGAACAAATTTGACATATTATATTTCTTAAAGACTTTTGTGACTATTTGGTCACTACAAAAACATAGATGCAATAACAAAAAAAATGTTGTAATTTTAATGACAACAAGATTTTTATACAGAATGGAGGAAAAAATAATTTCCATTTTCGTAGTTAATTCCAATTAGGCACAATATTCTATGTAAATACAAATTTTATTGTACATACACATGTCTCCGAAAACACATACCCAATTAAACAGAACATTCCGAAGCACTCAAAAAAAGCTTTCCTCCTAGCAACACAAAACCTCAACCATTTCTTTCGACAATGAGGAACAAGATAACAGTACACGTTCCACGTTAATGAGGACAAAAAGTGACAAACAGACATAGACAAACTGTTGCTAATACGTTTAGACTTCTTACGTGTTGTTCAGAGGAAAAGTATTTTTTATCTACTCAGGTGAACCTTGAGGCAAAAGTATTGTGTTTTTGTGCTACATGTGTGTTAAAAGGTGAGATACTTAGTAAATTATCATGGAAATGCTGTGAAAAATATGTTCACACCTATTTGTCTTAAGGGTAAGCACGGGGATGGTGAATATCCAACCTAAAGTGATACAGTTGAAGAGTTTTTTTGATTGTTTGTTTAAAATCACTAGAACTACCATTTGGATTGGAAAAAAATATGTGTATAATAGCTTGGTTTCTGGGGGTTGTGGCTGTATAGCATTAAACTACGACACAGGAGCGGAGCAGTAATCCAGGATGTAACTTAAAGTGAGTAAAAAAAAGCACGTAAATGAAATCGCGGGCAGGAGTTAATGAGTATCATAATTAAATTACAGCTTATTACTGTCGCAGTGCAAGCGAAAGGCCTCCTCTCATACAGGGAAGACACGATCACTGATCGCCAGTCGTATATAAAGAGGATTGACGATTTAAAACATATTAATTACTAGCTGTGCCCGCGGTTTCGCACACGTAGACCTAATTATAACTTAAGGATTATTAATTAATAATAATAATAATAATTTATTCAAATAAAAATGTTTACAAAAAGTGTACATAAAACCAAACAGATAAAAAGCTTTCCATAAAATTACAGTGCCTAAAAATTAACTAAAACTAAATAATTATAGGAGCAAGTATCGATAGTTCGGAATTGCAATGTTAGGTAGCGACCCGCCCGATCTAGGTTAATTTAAACCTGTGTTTCAGGCACATTCAGGTTTCAATTATAACTCCATTGTAAAAAAAAAGTTTCACCTCGTATTCAGCTACAACAACACCATTCGCTGACGCAGTCATAGGTCATTGTTTCCGATAGGAAGTTACTTTATTGCCTAACCTTCAATAAAAACCGGTCTACAAAAACCACCAATAAACTGAAAACCTAAAACAACAATATCATACCAGTCTTACAAAGAGAGAGCGCTTAACACAAACTACTGTCCCCTAATACCGTGCTCAAATTCCGGACGTAGGGATGCAAATATGAGCATGTCCATATATTACGACCCGACGACGTAATATGATGTACACCCACATGTATTAGTTTAGCTACTGGCACTTATGTGAGCCTGGTACTTTGGGTGCATTGTCTGGCTTTGTTATAGGGGTTTGTGGAGGAAAAATGCCATGGTGGTATGGTGGCTATGGAAATCTGCTGCTTAGGAGGAAATGCGGTTTGTTTTTTCTCTATAGAAATGCTCTCTACTGTTTTATCACTTTAGGGTAATGACTTTTGACTGTAAAGTAAATACCGCCTATTTGTTTTCCATATGTTTTTCTTTTTAATGATACATTACCTATTTTGATAAGCACTAGAGCTCACCGAAAGTTCTCAAAATTGCCTCATTAAACCGCTGTCAACAGAGGCCTAGTGTGGAAAGCCAAAAGCTATTAACTTTAAAAAAGGATCACATAGGGCATACTTTATATCCTTCATAATTAGTTTATGAGATCATCATCATCTGCCTAGCCTTTTCCCAACTATGTTGGAGTCGGCTTCCAGACGAACCGGATGCAGCTGAATATCAGTAATTTACATGGAGCGACTGCCTGTCAGACCTCCACAACCTAGTAATGGGTAATACGATACTCTTGGTAAGACTGGTTGTCAGACTTTCTGGCTTCTGACTAACAGCAACGACTGTCAAAGATCTACAAATGACAGCCGGGACCAACGGCTTTACGTGCTTTCCGAGGCTCGAAACTCGCTATGGTAAATGGTCACCCATCCACAGACCAACCTCGGCAAGCGTGGCTTAACCCGGAAGATCGGTCTATGCGGCTGTAATTATTTAGCCACGAACTGTAATTATTTACCTAGTTTTTGAGATATCTTTTATAATTATTGGTCCAATATTAGAGAAGGAAATAGGCGAGAGCCAAACCCCGAATTATGACTGTTTGCTTAGTCTATTCAGTCGGATTTGCAGTTGGTGTTTTCGCGCGACACGCCTAGCGGTCACAAGAGATATAACTATAGTTTCTTCTAATACCTAATTTTCAAAAATCTCTCCGCCCATATTTCCTCTTAGAAAACTGATTGCGGTTTTTATATCGATAGTACAGTTGGCGCTGGTTAACTTAGCATGTCTTGGATTCAATTTCCGCGCGGTACAAATATTTGAATGGCCTACAGGTAGTTGCTCCGGCTTGTAAGTGTACGGCCGGCACTGGGGTGGGGCAATGCTTAAAAAAAAACAATTAGTATCGAAATACTTATTGTACAGTAATTTTGACCAGTGAAATTTTAGAAAGATAATTATTGTTCTATGAGTGACAGACAGAAATTTTCAAAGCCGTTTTTTCTTAAACTTGTTTAGGTCCCATGTAATAGAGGTCGACCCTATTGCCATTAACTGGGCACAAATCCTAACTCCGAGATACTCCTTTCGCCTCATCCACATTCATACATCTGGTCATACTAGCACGCCGGTTACGAGTACTGCGCACCTGATCTTTATGAAGAACCTCACTAATAACCTCACCAATAGGGTCTTTCTAGCGCCTCCCCTCCCGGCATCGCCACTCACATCTGCCATATAAATCCCTTTTGTTAGTCGCCTTTCACTCATCCTCTCAACATGACTGAACCATCTAAGCATACTCTTTTCAACCTTTGTCATAGATATGTATATATATCATCACGCCTCTATTCCTTGAAGGGTTAGGCAGAAGTGTAGGTACCAATGTACACCCACAGTTCGGCGGTATGTTTAGGTCCCATGTAATAGATATGTCTACAAAATATATCACTCAAATCTGTTTAAAGGACAGATTATATCCCCGGATGCTGCGTCCCTGGAGCTGAGGAGATGAGTGATGCAGAGTACTGAGAACTACGTACAGTGATACCTATACATACATACATACATACATACTCAGCGCTACTGATTCTAATGCGCCGTCGGCATCGCTGCGCCGAACTATATAAGCGGAAAAATCAGATGCAGACCGAGGTACGGAATAGACAAGGATACATTTTAAGTTTTTACTATAAACTGACCAAGAAGGTGTGAAAGTGGTGTTCTAAAGGCTAATTATAATGAACAACAATCAATGTAAAAAAAAATAGGTAACGATTAGTGACATTTTTGCTAAATTAAGACAGGTACTTTTTTTTACTTCCTAAAAAAATGTGGTATTGCCCTCTTTCATCAGGCAGTGCTCTTGGCTATTAAAATGTCTTATAGAAAATCAGTCTCGCTTTGTGGTTCACTTGTAATAGGCTTACCACGTATTAGGTACATAGATAACTTTTATTTTTATTTTTAATAATAGCTTATACTATCATTACAGGTTACCCTTATGCGATAGTTAAGAACTTAATCCTTTTGTCTCCCTAATAAGGGGAAACTATGTTTTTATCTAGAGTTTAGTTGTGTTGTCTTACTCCTCCGCTGTTCTTTTCTGATTAATTTCCTTGCGCGCTTCAAGACAGTTAAATTGCTTCTCTAGGACTCGTAGAGCTTTATTGCCTCGCCGCTTTGGTAGATGCAGTGGTTGGAAATAGTGGGACCAGAACCCTGACAATGCAGATGTGTTGATTTAATATCAGAATAAAATACGTGAAAATAATAATCCATAAAATCCATCCATTACGACGCTAGAGGTCTCGGGTTTGATTCCCAGGTCGAGCAAAAAGTGTTATTGGGTTTTTATATGAAATTCTCAGTAACGCTCGAAGTTAGGATTTATCCCCTGCTAAGGCAATAAGCTCGCCCCCTATTACATGGAACCTAAAACGTACTGGTGAAATGTGGATGTACATTGGTACACCTCTGCCTAACGCTTCGGGGAATACAGGCGTGGTGGTATGTTATGTTATGAATTTATAATCCATAAACAGTGCATGTAGATACAATATTCCCTACCCACTATTAATAGCAAACATTAACCTAAAACTAATCTCACAAACTTAACGCAAGTACATTACATTAAGGCTGGCTACAGACAGGGAAACTTGCGTTATTGATACATTGTTTGTTGCACACAACGCGACTTTAGCAAGCGACACAATTCACTTAGTTAGCAAGCAGTAACAAGTTGGCGCAAGTTGTCAGTCGCTCGGGAACAATACTGTGCTTCAAGTTGTCGCTGCAAGTCGGCCTGTTATTATAATTAACGGAGTAAGTAGGCGTTAAGTAAATAGTTGAACATGGAAATAGGTTTTAATACAAGTTTGAAGTCCCATAGATGTTGCGGGATTTGTTCCTAAGAGTTATCGGGGCCCAGGAACACAAAGGGCATGCAGGAAAACAGATCACTGACACTCCATTCCGCTCCGCTCAGAGCAAAAGATGTCATTTGATTTTCCAAACTTAAAAAATAAAGGATCAATCATGGATATGTCGCAGGTTCTTGACAAAATCAGGACCCCGCCAACTAAAACTAAACCAGTCTAGAGTCTCAGGTTTATGATAAAACTAGCTGTTGCCCGCGACTTCGTTCGCGTGGCTTATTTCACCCTATAGGATACGTCTCGGGTTACCGCTCCCGTGTGTCATAGCGAGATGTAAAATACCCTATAACACTTACATATAACGTATTTTCTATGGGTAAAATATTTTTTTAAATCGATTCAGTAGATCCAGAGATTACCCCCTTGTGCCCCGCGGTATCACCCGCGTTACGTTAGGATTTTGGTTACTTTTCCGTTCCCGTGGCTCAAAGCGCGATGTTATGACAGCCTATAATCTGTTATTCTGAGGCAACTGAGGTAAAGGCTACGGAATGTCACGCAGAGTCATTATTTTGCTGCGAAGTTATTTTAAAACTGTGATATCTCCTAAGATATTTATTGAAATTAAATGATGTAAAGGGCAATTTTGTTCAAAATTAAACACTTGTGATGAATAACGTATTTATGTTGATAAGGATTAATACTATGTTTATAAAAACACCTTCGCAAATAATGCATTATTTTAAAACAAATTGTCTGCCCATAAAAATGGCTATACTGAGTCAACCTTTAAAGTTAGGCATGTACTACCGCGGACTTTTTTTTAGAATATTTTAAGAGGAACAATTCTCTGATACATTATTTTTGCGTAACTTTAACCGTTTACGCAGCGCACGCAACAAAAGCCCTAAAAAAGAATATTTTTTCCCCGTTTTTGCCACATTTTTCATTGATGCTCCGCTCCAATTGGTCGTAGCGTGGTGTTATATAGCCTATAGCACTCACGAATAATGTAGCTTTCTAACAGTGAAACAATTTTTAAAATTAGTTTATTACTTCCAGAGATTACCCCCTACATACAAACTTACAAACTTACAAACTTACAAACAAATGTTACCTCTTTATAATATTAGTATAGAAGTATAGATATAGATATAGATAAAGTAACATTTTTTTTGTTTTGTGCCAGTTCTTGATCAAACACCTGATTTTATCTGCGACAGATACAAGAGATAGCAAGTCAATCATTTGACAGTGAGACGTATATTCTAGTGATTTCTTATTTTGTTGACATTGTATTTGATACGACATTTTTTTGATAGTTATATTTATGACATCGAATATCTATAGACACTATTTTTGTATGCGGTGGGACATAGTATGGACCAACATTTTTAAACAACATCTTAATGTACCTTGTGTTTACAAAATGAATTTGTAATGTTTTACATTTTTCATGTACTTGAGTTTAGTGCAGTTATTTAGTCAATGGTGTCGATTCTGTTATGCACAAGCTAAATTTAATTTAGACTATTTCTATCTTTTTCTTTCCAATCAAACAAGAAAGGGACGGACGTGAATTAGACTTGTCAATTTTAGTTGATCTAAAACCTCTATACAATTATAGTTGGCATGTCAGAACGCGTCGATTAAAAACACGGAAAAGTTCAAGGCAAAACTAATTTGACATCTCTAACTTAGTTCTAAGGTATTACCGTCCTTTTATTTCGCTGTATGTTAGTAAGAGATGTCAATTCTCTAATTTTAGTTAAGTTTGTGAACAAGGGAATCGGCACCATTGTCAAAGTAAGAAAGAAAATTACAATATTTTTTACTTGAATTTTTCATTTTCTCGTTGTTACAAAATACAGAGAAATCCTAATAACAGATTTATTAACTTACAAATACAAAATTCTTTTTTTGTAATAAAACGAAAAGCCGTTTTTCTGTATTCCAAGAAAATATAAATATTGAATCTCTTACGTTTCTAATTCACCGAAGTGTAGCGTATTAAGGCCGGTCACAGACTGTCAAACTTGCTTGGTATTATTGATGCATAGTCTATACTCGCGCGTGGAACAACGTACTATGCACTCAAATAGAGTGTTTTTGTAAACTTTCGTGTGTGCGGTACTTAACGTTATATGCTTGAACCACTACCATTACATAGGTGTATCGTATATTACTATTACTAAAATGAGAACCTGATTTTTCTTTTGTTTTGTGTGCTACCTAGTTTTTTTTTGTTTTCCGCTAGGTTATTGATTAGTGGGATAAGGTAAGACCGTATTATCAAGAGCATTAAGTCCATATTTTATAGTTTTCGATTGTATGTTAAAAAATCCGTACTAATATTATAAATGCGAAAGTAACTCTGTCTGTCTGTCTCTCTGTCTGTCGGTCTCTTCTTCACGCCTAAACCACTGAACCGATTTCAATGAAATTTGGTACAGATATAGTTTGGGACCCGAGAAAGGACATAGGATAGTTTTCATCCCGGAAATCCCCAGGGAACGGGAACTATTAATCCACGCGGACGACGTCGCGGGCAAAAGCTAGTACAACATAAATAGACAAAGACAAGCGATAGGTAATCATGATGAAAACCATTTTTATTTTCCTTTGATGTCAAACAAGCCCCAGCGCACCCGATGTTGAGTGGTCACCTCTGCCTATAGACATCTGTAATACCCGAGGGTTTGCAAATGCGTTGCCATCCCAAAGACAAAGTTTAAATGCCTCATGTCATACTCTTCAAACTGGAACACAGCAACGCTGTTTGCGTACTTCCTAGGACGAGCAACGAGCTCTACTACTACTAAACAATAATATAAATACTAAGTAATAATGTCAGTAGCAGCTCGAAGTTGGAATTTGTGGCTTGCTAATGACAATATGCTCGTCTCGGCAATCTTTTTTCCTTTTTCGGATGGGAAACCATCAAATGACTTCTCCTGCCCTTGTGTCAGGCTTTTACTGACTAAAACCCATCCATGTTCTTTCTTGTGCCCTTTGCGTTCCAGGGGCGCGGTATCTTTTTCAAACAACCCACAGCCCTGGCAGGCATCGGCCCTGAGTGGCCCCTCCGATTTGCTGACATCTCGTTGAGGCGTCTGACGTACGACCGGCGAACTGCACTCCACCTAACCCTTCGGTGAATACAGCCGTGATGGTACTAAGTAATTATTTATTTACATAGTCGCTAAACATGGAATATAAAGCGCTCCTCTATATATTCTTAACCCCTGCCGATATCAGCGCAGTATCGCATTCAGCATTAGCATACGTGTACCTGTGTACGCCGCCTGTGCGGGGAGGGGGCGAGGAGAGGGGCGGTGTAGGGGGGGGGGTGTAGTGTACCTTACGGGAAATGGAATCTTCTGTGAAGGTGGCTCAAGCTGCTGCGGTGTTGATGCGTTCTTCTTTGTGACGTCGTAATACGTGGCTTTGTGTATGAGTTGGTAAATTTTTTGTTTGTGTTTTTAAATACTTTTTTGGCAAAAATCTTGACATTTTGATAATAATTTAATATTTATAATAATTATGACCTTTGTGTTTAGGTTAATTATTCAACAAATAAATACTCATAACATACAGATACGTTAAAAGCTTTGTCAAGGTTACAGCCCCTTTAGTGTCAATCTTTGCCGCTAATTAATGAATAAATAAAATATCTATAACAAACCCCTTAACCCATGTCTTGAACTAATTTAATTGACCAATTTATGTTTATTTATTTCCCAACTTACATCTATTAATAATAAAAAAGGCATTACTTACAAAAATAAAAACTACAAATGTCCACAAACAGTACTTACAACCTAGAATCGTATTACAAAGTGTGTACATCAGCAAGTTGGTACCACGGACAGATCCGCTCTATTCAACAAGCTTCCTTTTGATAGACTCGCCGGAGCGACGATGTGTTTTAATTCATAAAGTGGCCCGACGCAAAATGATCACTATTCATACTTTTACTACAACGTGGATAGTGTGCAGAAGTGCCACTGAGATAAACGAAGAAGACAGATTTCATGTCAAAATTAAACACATACCATCAAGCCTGAATTCCCCGAAAGGATAGGCAGAGATGTACCAATCTACACCCACAGTTCGCCGGTATATTTAGGTCCCATGTAGGCATGAGCTTATTGCCATTAACCGGGCACAAATCCAAACTCCGCGCTGCTACTGAGAATTTTATAGAAAAACCCAATAACACTGCTCGACCTGGGAACCGAACCGAAGATCTCCAGAAGTCCTAAAAGTCGCGCTTAGGACCACTAGGCTAACGAGGCAGTTAATAAGATAGTAGTTAATTAGTTATTCTAGATTTTATAAAACTGTTAAATCCGTTTCCATAAAGTGTAACAAAATAATAATGAAACCTTCTGTACTCGTCCGTACAGTGGCCGCCGCCGACTCCACGGCTGTTGATATATTTTTCTATCTGTGTTGCTGACTCCCTCGGAGAATCTTTCAGTCACCATTTGATCTGTTAAGTAGCTTATTTATTGTTTTGCTTTTATTTTCATGTGTTTTTCTTTTCTATGGGGAGTGGAGGGAGGGAAGCGGTTGTATGGAGCCGGGGAGATGCGTTTTGATCTGTATGATAAGTTGTGTGCAAGCTTTCATGTGGTCTTTGTAGGATCGTGTCGTGTAAAAAGATATTTTAAAGAGATACATTTTAGTTCCTGCCTGCCTTGTTAGCCTAGTGTCCTAAACGCGACTGCTACGTCAGAGGTCTCGGGTAAGATTTCCAGGTAAAGCAAAGAGTTTGTGGGATTTTGTATGAAATTCTCAGTAGCAGCTCGATGTTAGGATTTGTGCCCGGTTAATGGTAATAGGCTCGTCTCCTATTATATGGGACCTAAGCATACCGGCGAATTGTGGGTGCACATTAGTACACCTCTGCCTAACCCTTCGGGGAATACTGGCGTGATGGTGTGTATGTAAATTTTAGTTTTATTTTTTTGTCAGCTAAGTGGGTACAGAATGGATGGCATCCTCAGAAATTAAAGATAGGAAGCACAACACAGAGGAAAGTGTAAGGAATGGGGAAGGCTCAGAAGTGGGACAGTAAGGGGTAGCAAAACATAACAAGTAGGTACAGAATGGGGTAACAATGTTTGATATACATAAAATGACAGTTAAAGGAATGTATTTAGGCGTTAAATTTAATACAAGTGAAATAAAAATCAAGGCGTCAAGCAAAATCAAAGTCGATACTCCAAAAATCGAACGTCAATCGGTTTCTGAGTAAATCGGTGTTGACATACAGACACCACACGTGTTTCCAGAAGAGCTCTTCTGTCCCAATATTAAAAAGATCACTCAAATTGATTCAATTCCTCTTCAGAACAAATTGTACTCCACATCACTATACAACGCTCCTATTAAAAGCCCGCCAGTTACAACGAAAAACGTCCATCGCTGGCTGCAGCTGAGCCCCATACACAACGGCAGTAAATAACCGGCAATGTATCGCGCCGCTTGACGTTCGCTCGTACGTATTTATTGTTACGAATCGCTGACAGCGCGAGTGGAATTCATGATGGTTTGCTTTTTATTGGAATTTATTATTGTAATAATAAAATAGGTGAAAAATGGCAGAACAAAAAATTGTTCCATGATACTTTTTTACGTGTGTTATAAATATGTATAATCATCAGTCTGCAACAGTCCACTGCTGGACACAGGCCTCTCCAATCGCACGTTACTTAGCTCGATTCTCGGCAACTATCATCCAGTTACTTCCAGCTACCCTGCAAAGATAGTCGCTCCACCTGAGAGCCTGAGTCTGAGGGCGTCCTACTTCATGCTTGCCGATGCGCGGTCTCCACTCAAGAGTACGTCTACCCCAAAGGTCATCGGTTCTACAGCCAATTTGGCCGGCTCCTTGACACTTCAGTTTGTTTGTTCTGTGAGCTATATCGACATATCTGGTATATATGCATATAAGCACAATAACTATGTCCGAGAACCTCTAATATTAATAAATATCTCAAGAGATTCTCAATTCCCATTGAGGATCTCTTGAGATTTCTATTAACTACATAGCTGAAGATTCTTTTACGGCACTTTGAGGTAGTTTCGGTAACCAACAGTAACGAATGCACCTGTATATTTAAAACTTCAGTTGTGTTTAAACATAAATGTAAAATTCATCATCACGTGCTTAGCCTTTTCCCAACTATGTTGGGGTCGGCTTTCAGTCTAATCGGATGCAGCTGAATACCAGTGTTTTACATGGAGCGACTTCCTATCTGACCTTTACAACCCAGTAACTGGACAAGACGGTACCTCTAGGTTATAATGGTTGTCAAACTTCTTGCCTTCTGACTATCCGGAAAGACTGTCAAAGATCTACGAATGACAGCCGGGACCAACGGGTTTACGTGCTTTCCGAGGCACGGCGGTGTCACACAACCAACTTCCAAACTCCGGGCTATTACTGAGAAATTCCTCATAAAACCCAATAACACTTTGTCTGACCTGGAAATCGATCCCAGGACCCCACGCTCATCAGTCGACCTTGCGACCACGAGACCAACGCGGCTGTTGGTAAAATGTAAAAGTATGCACTTAAAATTTGGAAAAACACAAATCATACATTCATGGTTCGTGTAAAAAAAACAGTAATTACAAAGATATTATGTGAATAAACTTGTGACACGTTAGGTGTAGTGGCTAAGCGATTGTCTGCTGCCTTCCGTGTGGCGGGATCGATTGCACAGTTCAAATATTTGTATGGTCTACCGATAATTGTTCCGGGTTTGGTTGTTTGTATCCATACATACATGAACTCAAGCCTTTTTCCCATGAGGGTAGGCTGTAACCACAGAACGCCACCAACTACGATACTTACACACTCCAGTATAATATTACTTGTTTGTATAATTATGTGAGGGAAATTAATACAAGGAGAGCATTATTAGAAAAACGGCCAAGTGCGAGTCGGACTCACGTACGAAGGGTTCCTTACCATTATCTATAAAAAAAAAAACACATTTGTTGTATGGAAACCCACTTAAATATTTATTTTATTCTATTTTTAGTATTTGTTGTTATAACGGCAACGGAAATACATCATCTGTGAAAATTCCAACTGTGCTATCACGGTTCATGAGATACAGCCTGGTGACAGACGGACGGACAGCAGTCTTAGTAATAGAGTCCCGCTTTACCCTTTAGGTACGGAACCCTAAAAATAGGCAGTCATGGGGACTGCCGACAGAAGTTAACACTTAACGTCACATTAGCATGTTGTGTACAACTTTTTCCCTACTAAAAGTCACACGACACCACCAACTTTATCCTCAAAAAAAACAATCGAAGGTTTGGTACTCGTGACCTCTAGTGACCCTTTTTTCAAAGTACCTAGAGACATGTATAAAGTTTTTTTTTTTTTTTGGGACATGCCCGCCACACTTTTCCCAAGCCACTGCAACTCCTGTAAGCCAGAATCAACAGTGGCGACCACAAGAAAAGCGCCGAGGCAATGAAGCTCGACAGAGAAACGATTCAACTGTCTTGGATCCCGCAACGAAATTAATCAGAAAAGATTAGCGGAGGAGTAAGAAAAATATAATTTCCACTTCCCTCCAAACAAGCAGGAGACAGAACAGAATTAGGCCAATAGGCACAAAGGGATTATTTACAACTGGGAGAAGCCCAGATTGCATGTATAAAGATATATATATACCATAAGCCTGTTTTCCCCGAAGGGTTAGGCAGAGGTGTACCAATGTACACTCACATTTCGCCGGTATATTTAGGACCCATGTAATAGGGGGCGAGCCTATTGCCATTAACCGGGCACAAATCCTAACTCCGAGCTGCTACTGAGAATTTTATAGAAAAACCTAATAACACTTTTATCGACCTGGGAATCGAACCCAAGACCTCTAACGTAGCAGTCGCGCTTAGGACCACTAGGCTAACGAGACAGTTTGAGGTTTTGACCCTTTTTTCTAAGCATCTAGAGTCCTAGAGACATGTAAAGATACTTTAAATAAAATGGAAGCGTCAACTTTTCAATGTATTATCAACTATGCCGTAATAAAAAGTTAGTTAGTACATAAACTGGTTTAGTTGCAGTTAGCCGACATTGTCCGGTTTGATGCTAAGTTTCTAATAACCGCCGCACACAATATACATCGATATATATTCATGCTGCAGGCACTCTGGGGAGTCGGGATTTTTTGATGTTACCTGAGTTTATAATTACCTTTTATTATAAATTGTCAGAAGTTAGGACAAATATTTCGCAAATTACGATTATGTAGTACAGGAATAAAGAAAAAAAAGAAAAACTAAACGCGATTATGACAAAAAAAAAATTAGAAAGCATGAAACAAGCAAATCTTCCTGTTTGATAGCTTGATATTCTTTAGAAATCGTCTCATAAGTCCGATGATATCTAAGTTCATGTCATCATGGTCAGGTCTAGTCATGATCGCATAACACCCTGTCAGCCCAGCTTATTATTCAGTATTACGGCCGCGACCGGTATGTAACTCATTTGCATTTGTATGTGATTGGTACAAATCGGGGATTAATATTTCTTTTTAGTGGTTATTTTCTGATAAGTACATTGATATCTATAGCCCCCGATCTTCAGGATTGTTAAATGATAATGATTAAACAACAGCAAGCTGATAACATAAAATTAGTAGCATAATTATTATTGGGCTTAGTTTTACCAAAGTGAGCACATAAATCTCTCAATATATCAAATGAATGGATTTATCATCAAATTAGTTACGTCAAACTAATTTAATATGGTATTACGTTACTGTCAAATATAATAAATAGTTTAATGAACGTTCAAAGCATATTATGTTCAGAATATATTTGTAACTAGCTGTTGCCCGCGGCTTCGCTCACGTGGACCTAAGTGATACTTAACTAATTAAGTATTGAATACTATGTCATCATAATCTTCCAAGGATGTCGAATGGTTGCTAAGGAGTAACTTTTGTGGGTTTTAGGAATTTGACTGTAGACGCCTGGAGTCTGGATTTGTGCCCGGTTAGCAATGGGCTTACGCCATACCTGGGACTAAAACATATTTGGCGTAAGGAGCCATAGGCTTTCGAAAATACTATTTGATGTGATTTACTTAGTTTTTCTTTCTCGAACCATTGAAAAGCATCTTTAATAGGTACTGCTTTAACAACCTCACACTGTAGCTTGGATCGGTCTAGTATCAAGACCGTAGAAATGAATCTGGTAATCAGAACAACTGCCAAGATAATCTGAGCTTCGTGTTAAAACCAAATTAATAAAATGGTTTTGGGAGAAACTATGGACAGTGAGCAAGACTTATGAAAACGCTAAGCAAAGTTTTACCTCTCAAATTACCCTACATCTTTTGCAGAATGACGGTAATGTAAATAATGTATTTCCATTTAGAAGTAATTTTTAAATCTAGTATAATTCTTCTGTTTAAAGTACCTACCTATTAAAAGAAAATCTATATGCAATGCATGATACATGATTGATGCATGATTCTACATGTATCCTAAGAACTTGAAGTCTGTGAGACATTCAACGGCAAAAAATGACTGTTAAAGAATTTTAAATGGGTGAAATTGATTTTGGTACACTTTCTGTAGTTGCATTTTTTTTTCTGTTTTGCTATTTTAATAGAAGTACACTTTTTTGGTAGCGTAACTCAGTCCAGACAGTAAAATGTTGCACACAAAACGTTTGCAGATAAATCGTCCAACACTTGTATGAAGTGAAGTGTCGAGGTTGGTAGGCCCACGGGCTGCGAACCCTATTTTTTAAGCCTAGTAAGTTATCAAATTATTTCTGCCGCTCTGGCGGAAGGGATACTGGCCCGGTAGGGCCAGTGCCTACCATGGTTGTGGAATTTGTTTGAAAGAGTTACTGCGACCTTGGAACGCCTAGGGCATCAGGAGAAACACGGATGGGTTTTAGTCAGTGAGACACTCCCTTGCGCTCCGCCCAGAGCGGAGGAAGTCATTTGATTATTTCCCATCCTTAACCCGTTTAGATTAAGTAAAATAATTGAGGGTAGTGGTCCAATTTTTAAGTTATGGTTGTCTTTTTTCACTTATTTTAATAGTAGATAGATAGTGCTACAAAATCATAGCCATTTAAATGGTTAAATCCAGTAGTCTAACCATTTATAGTTACAGGTAGGTACACCTTTTCCCTTTTTTTGGGTTTGCGTGTGACTTTTTTGTCTTATAAGTAGGTGTGGTTTGTATAATTTACATATTTACGTTTAAAATAAAGCCTACTCAACCGTCTTGCGACTTATATCTGCAAAGAAATCGTTCTTGGAAAAGTACCTATTTGAGTACAACGGACGTATTCCTACAACAATAGCACTTTTTGCCAGGTTTCTGTAATAATGAGTCCGAACTGTTTTAACATTTCCAATCATTACAATGACCTAGAGGAAGCAGTTCATGCCTGTCTAAAACATACTGACAGGGTCGGTGAGTACGACTTGGCAGTCACACCACCAGAACCGAGCGATAAAGAAAGTACCGAAGATAACCTTATTTGCCGCATCTTTGCTACGGGATGTGCCTGGTAATATAGAGGGGACGACACGATAACAACAGCAGCGATGATAAGCCAGATCCGCTAGTGCAGCGTAACTATTCTCCAAAATACTCTTCTACAACCGAAGATAAAACTAATGTGCTAGACAGACAGAAACTGGTAAAAGAACGGCTTGGAGATCTTCACAAACATTTGGAAGATTTTTCGATGAAAAAGTAGGTGTTGAATTTATATCAAGGGCCATGCCACCACAAATATTTCGGGATGTACGGGTAAAGAAGTAGTGGTGGGTCTGATTTACCTACATGGTATGATATGGCTCTTGCAAAGTCACAGCCGTTGCATGGAGCGACTATTGTTGAGCTGTTCCGTGGCAAGATGCCATTTCCGCAGAAAAATCTTACATAAGGTGCGACCTTCATCTTCGTTGATCTCAGATTTGCCTCAAGATGGAGCAGGACGCTATTCACAAAAGCTATAAAATCCATGAATATGCATTTTATGTAACGCAAGAGTACGCTGGTAATGTAAAAAGTGCCTAAAACAATGTTTGTGGAAAGTCATGTTTTGAAAATGTTCACCTGTAATACGTCGTTGTACCCAATTGTGTTCAGCCCCCTTCAAAGAAGTCTACTTGTTATTATTATTTATTTGGTTTATAAACAACCATAAAATAAACGTTTCGTAAAAATGTAGCTATCCTTTTTATTGTAGAAAGAATAATTAAATTCGCGTAATAATATACAGCCATGTGTTGGCCCAACATTTAAAGACTATTTTGACAAAATTAATTTTGAAGAGTCAAACCAACAGAAATTCTTTTACAGTACGTATATTTCCCGCTCTACTCGTTCCCACACCTATTCGTTTTCTTTCTTTCGATGAATAGTTTTGACTTCAATGCTGTTTTATTTGTGACTATGTATAGACATAATTTTTTTAAATAATAAAAGATTTGGAAAAATAAGCTAGTTAAATGTTATGGTATAAAAATGCCTACTTCTGTTTTATTATTGTTTGGAAGTCCACTATCATTCAAAGATAAAATAAAAAAAAACGCAAAAAGTAAAACACTTATTGGGGACCGAACTCAAGCCCAACGACTCAGAAGGCGGTTGTCGAACCATTAGACCACATGCTTCGATGGAAAGTGTTCTAAAATAGCCGTTCTAGTTTGCCATGATTTACTGTTTAGCTCCTTGAAGGAATAGCGTGATAATAAATATTTCAGCAGTTCAATCCTCAGCTATCTAAAGCATTCTTATATTGTTTCTCGTCTTTTTACAAAAACCCGTCGTAATCTGTAGGAAAATACAATATAATGCAACATTACTCATCCCCTAAAGCAGATAGCGTGATAGTTTATAGCCTACGGCAAAATTTGGCTCATGTGGAATATATATACTAAAATTTAACAGAATCTGTCCGGCAGTATTTGCGTGATGCGTTCACAAACAAACAGACAAACAGACAAAAATTTAAAAAAATATATTTTCGGCATTAGAATCTTTCCCCGACCTCGTTGCAATCACTCTTTTCCAAAAATATTAAATGTACAGTTTTGACATCGCTACGATTTTATTATATGTATAGATTAATCACGGTTGAATATAAAAAAAAAACACTAGCCCGTGACTTCATCGGCGTCAAATCACACTTCACACTAATATTATAAAGGCGAAAGTTTGTGTGTTTGTCTCTTCTTCACTGCCATTCCACACTACAATCTATCTCAGTGCCAATTTTCATCCAGATCCGTTCCGCCATTTAAGCGTGAAAGAGTAACAAACATCCATCCATCTATTCATCCTCACAAATTTTCGCATGTACAATATTCAGTTTAGTAGGACTAGTGGGATAGGATAGTAGAATAGTAGGAGTAAGTTCCCGCTTACTCATACTAATTGTCTAAAATGTGTATTATTTTTGTTACAGCTTGTTATGGTAGAGAGAGAGAGAGAAAATATGCGAAATGTTTGATTATTTCATTTCAATCATGTGTAACGCTTTCAAAACCCAATACTTCCAAAACTAGTTGAGTGTTCCTTATGCTCACATCCACCTGGCGCTAGGCGATTATCACAAATATTCCATCGCACGCAACAGTTCTTTATAGCGGTGTGTAGCCCATTCCCGGACGCCTATTACCGGCAGTGGACCGTTTATGGGTCGTTGCGTATATTTATAATGTATAGTTACTGTCAGCTTAGTGCGCCATTGGTTTCAAGTACCTTTCGGACTCCCTTTCTTGAAAGTTAACCCGTGTGTGTCGGTTGGAACTCAATAGTCTATGTTTTATTGTTTTTTAATGTTGTGTTTGGATTGTAAGACTATTGAGTAGCGATAGAAATGGTCTGGAACAAATAAAATTAGAAAGGAAGAAGTAAATACATACTTACATGATTTTTTTCTACTAAAACGTAGGTGTTGTTCGAGTAATGGGTAATTAACGTTTTTATTTATTTATTTATTTATTTAATTTCAGTTTTTGAGTCAGAGATGTGTTTTTAATATTTTCTTACTGGTGCTTTAACATATATATAAACAACTATTTAGTTTTTTCTCCACGAAAAGTTTACATAGACAAAGACAGCTGTAGCTCAGTTCATTGCAACTATGGCGATCACATTATTACCTGTGAATTGCGCTAGCACAATAAGAGTTATAAATAGTAAAAAAAAACAAAAACAATAATTTCTATTCATCAAACTTACTCTTAAAAATTAGACCTTTCACCAACCCACCAACTCCCTCATACTCCCAGCAACACGTTAGCCATACACCATGCATACAGCAGTGTTGTGTACGTTCGCAAGTTAGATCCTCTGTAATCCGCACCTAATAGTGTGCAACACGGACGGCTACACGGGGATCCAGACACTGCCTTCCCAATACTGATTAAATTTGTGTTAGAGGAAATTAAATTATTTCAATGTGGATGGTTGCTAATGATTTGATGACGGTATTATGAATATTTTTCTACTGGAACTGTGAAAATATTACGGCTGTAATTCCTTATAGGGTAAGGCTGAATGTATGCCACCTATCTGCACCAACCTGCCACCAATTCTGTGTAAAGCAAGTAGGCACCTAAGCCTATTTAGCCAGACTTCATATATTGCTACTAGAAAAATTTGCTAATGGAAAAAGTAGTCAAAGTATTTAGTAATAGGATCGAATCTACGAGTGATCCTGAGATAGTAACACTCTTACATCGTTGTCGTGTCCAACAGTACCGCTTTTTCTATGACACCCGTGATTCACTATAATGAAAAGGCAAGGTCTTATATAGTTGAGGCTCTTGACTATGACATCTTAGGTTGTAGTAACTGTTGACACAATGATCACTGAGTCTAACTATCGACAACCTTGTATGATAAGGCAACACTTTTTTGTTAAGGACTATGTACCCCACTACCAATTTCTAATAACACATATAAACTCACATACACCAACATTCAGACCCGGAACATTTACTTGCGGGCCATACAAATATTGGTTCCGTGTTGGAATCAAACCCGCGCCACGAAACGCAGTTGCCAATCGATCAGCTACTCTGCACATACATGACACACATATGCGTATAGGCTAGGCCTATAATAAAAGCCTGATCAATACAGTTGCCTTAAATACCTGACCCAATGAACAAAGACAAAAACGATTTCAACTAATTCTGTAATTATGTGCCACCCATCCAAACACAGAAAGAAATAGTTTTCTTTTTCCGTAAAAATCTTCTAAAAGTAAAATAATCGGAAGTAGGTCACAGTGTGACGGCTATTAGCAGCCAATAAATATTAATTGGCTTGTCTAGACGACAGGCGAGCGAGGGGGGCGGGAGGGGCAGCGGGGGTGGTGATACACGGGTGATAAGGATGATGCACGCCTGTATTTTTCGAAGAGGTGAGCAAGGTTGTGCTGTACCTCATCCAACATTTCAAAAGTTATATGGTCCTGAGGAACTCGCTATGGTAAATGGGTGACCATTTACCATAGCGAGTTGCCTTCGTGCCTCGAAAAGCACGTAAAGCCGTTGGTCCCAGCTGTCATTTGTAGATCTTTGACAGTCGTTACTGTTAGTCAGAAGCCAGAAAGTCTGACAACCAGTCTTACCAAGAATATCGTATTACCCATTACTGGGTTGTGGAGGTCTGAAAGGCAGTCGCTCCATGTAAAATACTGATATTCAGCTGCATCCGTTTCGACTGGAAGCCGACCCCAACATAGTTGGGAAAAGGCTAGGCAGATGATGATATGGTCCTGAGTATATTGGCAATAATAAAATCGAGTAGGAACCCCACTTTCAGTAGTGTGTTTAGGGCGGGGTTAATTATTTGTGTGCAATATTCGTCCTATTATTGCCACTAAGTGGCGTTATTCCTTTCTATTCCAGATAATATTATCAGTATCTCGAACGCGTTCGAATATGTAGGACTCACATTAATTACAATGGAAGGAACATTCTTTTTTAGGGATTTAGTACATTATTAGATCAGTGGTGACATTTTTTGTCGGTCATTAAAAGAAATCAGGTTCGTATTAATTCTTCGTTCGTTCAGGTTCGTAGTAATTATTATAGTTGGCGTATTTTTAGGGGTCTAAAATCATGACTATTAAATTATTATTATAAGATCCAGCATGTTACTATCAAACTGTCAGAGTAGTACTATATATTTTGTGTAGCCACATTATCCCACCGCTGGGAATAAGTCCAAGCCTTCGCTAACCAAACAATCCAACCGTGTGTCACCTTAAAACCACTACTCATCCAATGGACCGTGTAAAAATGAACTTAACAAGTACTTAGGGAGGCGAACGCGTGTGTGTAACAGTTCCGACGTGCTCCCTACAATCTGCGGCAGTACTTGTGAGAAGGGGTGTACGCTGTTATTTTATATAGAAATAAGTTTCTTGTGAGTTTAATTGTCTGTGAAGTTGGATTGGAGTGCGGGATAAGTGGATTTGTGGGGACTGGTTACCTGGGGCCCGGAGCCCGGGGCCTGTGTACATACGCGCTTTGTCACGGATTTGGTATTGTTCAATCTAGGTTATTGATTTGTAGAGTTTTGTGAGGGATAAGGGTGATCTAACGAAGTTAAATTAACTAGGATATAAAGCCCTAGCTGAATAGCTGGATTCTTTCATACTAAGATATTTTGTCGTGCATCGTAATATTTTTTTTTTAATTTAGGAAAGCTTACAGGCTAATAACATTATAACAATAAAATAATATATAAGAAAATTGTTAATAATAAGCCTCCACAGATTAATACGAAATAATGATGGTACTAGCTCACGGTATCCTGCCTTTTCGCCGAAAATTGTTTGCCAGATCTTCACTTGCCAACCAACGTTTCGCCGATGTTTCACTTTGACTACTAACCATTAGCAAATTTTTGTATGTCAACTTGTTATTTGGAATTAGCTATTTGGCTGCAAACTATAAGTAGGTATGGCAGATAATGGTGCTGATTCTCTTGTTCACAAACTTAACTAAATTTAAGTTATGTTCATCTTTCTCTTTCCATTTCATTAAGAAAAGGACAGGAGATAAAATTTTAGTTAAGTTCTGTCAAATTTAGACATTTCATAGATAATTTAGACGCGATTAAAAACGTGGCGATTAGAAACACGCCAATTTTCTTCAGGCGCTGTCTAATTTGACAGGACTAAACGAATATGTATCTTCTGTCCTTTTCTTTAAGAAATTGAAAGAGAAAGATGCATTTAACTTAAATTTAGTTGAGTTTGTGAACAAGAGAATCAGCACCATTTTCGTTCTTTTTTCTTATCTACCAAACCCCAAGCTTAATTACTTATTAACCAAACTATTCGACTAGAATATTTTATTTTATTAGGAAAACTTACTAATAACAAAGCATAGATACAAAGCTTAAAAGATTATTGTTAATTACACGTATTCACGTATTGTAAACTCTTTTGTATGGAACACATTGTTCTGACCTAATGACTGCGTCGGCGGATGGTGTTGCCGTGGCCAAATTTTGGGTCAAACATAGTATTTAGGAAATATCTTATATAATTATTTATATTTTATTATTTGCCATCGATACGCTAAGAAGAAGATTGTTCTGTTAAACAAATCTGTTACGAACTTTTATTATTATTAAATACATTTAAGATAAAAACTAACTGCCTTGTTAGCCTAGTGGACCTAAGCGCGACAGCTACGCTAGAGGTCTTGGGTTCGGAAAAGTGTTACTGGGTTTTTCTCTGAAATTCTCAGTAGCTCGAAGTTAGGATTCGTGTCCGGTTAATAGCAATAGGCTCGCCCGCCTATTACAGGGGACCACATACCGGTGAACTGTGGATGTAGATACATAGGTACACCTCTGCCTTCCCTTCGGGGAAAACAGGCGTGATGGTACTTAAGAAAAAAACAAAACCAATAGTCTCAGTTTAATCAAACACCGCTACAGTTTGAGCTTGTTCATACCACTATCGAGTCCATTGCCAAATACTATTAGCAAAGTTACAAGCGGTATCAAGACACCACTTAGAACGAACCGTTGATAAAACTTCACCTATAACGAGACTATAACCAGACTATCACGTCACTATCACGTTACTATCACTTCACTATCCCACTGGATACAAGGGCATAGGGTCAGGTCACACCGAGCGCGAGGCGACGCGACAGTACTGGAAGAGGCCGGTGGTTTCGGGTTGCGCCGCGCGCCTCGGCGAGACTCATCGTAAAATCGTCGGTAGCGCGACGATGCAAGGGACGCGTACCGGCGATGCACCGCTACGTCGCGTCGCGATGTCATTCTCAGCCGCGAGACATCTTGAGGCGCAGTGCTCCATGGTGCAACGTATTCAGATTTTTTTACAATGAAATGTGTATTAATTAATTTATTATGTATTTATTTATTTATGAATGAATGCCAGATGATGAATGCTGATGCCCAGATGTATGAATGTGGAGGAGGCGAAAGGAGTATGTAAGGATCGTAGCAGGTGGTTTCTGCTTACGCCCATGGGAAAAAGGCGTGAGTTTATGTGTATATGTTATTTATTTATTAATCAATATAAACTTAAAATATAAATTAGAAAAATAGACGCCCAAAACCATCTAAACGGTTTGACGGTTTACCGTATCTTATCGTGTAATAAATGAAGTTATATTTTGAGTCGCTCTATTAAAATGGGGGGCCGCGTCGCGTTGCGTCGCATCTCGGTGTGACCTCACCCTTAGTCCCGTGGTGTCAGCGAGTTGGTAGGAGCGCGACGGACGGTAATCTGTGAAGTAATGGACTTAGTTCCGTAGTTCACTTTAATTGTTTGTAGCTCATTTGTGAACGGAGCCAGATAAAAAGGGGTGGTGGCAGGTTAAGTACAGAATACTGTGGAATATAAATATTAATACAAGTCTGTTATTGTCAGGGGCAATGGCCTCTACTCATACAGAGAAAGTACGAACGTTTACCATCAGCATCACGCTTGTTCAAGGTGGTTTGGCGATTCTAGACTTATATTAATTGGAACTCTGGTCCTCTCACGATGTTTTCCTTCACTGATGTTAACGATAAACTTAGAAACTTCATTCAGCTAAGAAAAAATCACATTTATACTTTCCGTGCCCAGTTGCAAACATCCTACGAGTTGTCTTAAAAACTGGGCCATTACAACATGATTTAAAAAAGTTTATTTATTTTTTAAATGCAGATACATCACGCCAGCACTGAGAGTATTATGCATATGTGTGGTAAAGTGTATTCTCATTTCACCTGTTTCCCAGCTTAAAATAAACAGCAGGTAATAAATACATTTAGCTGGGTAATCCTATTGCCATCAGCCAATCAGAGATGCAAACGCTGGACTGCTACTAAGAAATTTCTTATAAAAAATTCTAATAACCCTGCACGAGCGAACCCAGTATATTATACGCTCAGCATTCTCTGGGTCAACTGCGAATTTACCAGTAAATAATCTATTCAAAAATAAACCCCTAGGTATATCAACTACCCAAACGAAATAGCAAAAATCATCATAATCAGAAAATTCCTATTCACATAAACTTTATTTAAACCAGAACCCCCCGTAGCCCAAAAGCGGGAGTTAATCAAAGATATTGAACATTTCTGGTCGCAGTCCAACTGCACTGCCAAGCATCTGATTACGTTTCTACTCTCCCGACTACTCACTGGTAGCGAACACTTGACGACAGATACTCGCGTTGTAGTGGCGATGTACGCTCGCGGACTCAACGTGTTCAACAGATTAATAATGAGAATTATAATTTCATCTAAAGTCATCTAAGGGGTTGCATGCAATCCAGAGGTTCAGGAAACCCAGTGATCCAAGATACATAAGGTTAAACAAATATAATTTTTTATAAGAATGTATTTGACACAGTCACATTATTCAGTTTCTTGGGTTACAAACTAGGTTTATTTCCTGTAAAAAATAAATCGCATTCGTAATTTTTGGCCACAAATTCAGTAAAATAGATGTTGTGTAGACTTTTCAGTGAGCAGCCTAAAAAAAACAGCACCCAAATTGTCTTATCACATGCCTTTACATTTTGCTGCGGGTTGTTCGAAAGAGATACCGCGCCCCCGGAACGCAAAGGGCACATGAAGGAACATAGATGGTTTTTAGTCAGTAAAAGTCTGACGCTCCCTCCCGCCCCGCCCAGGACGGGGGGGGGGGGGGGGGTCATTTGATGATTTTACCAACTTTAAAAAAAAAAAAATGCCTTTACATTTTGAAAATATACCAACTTTAATATGCACTGTTTCATGTTTGACAATTATAGCTATTCTTGAATTGTCAAAATATAGTTACATTATCATTTATGTTTCACGTATTTTTTAAAAGCTTTCCAAAATGGGCACAGTAACGTTTTTATTTACATAACACAAACATACAAAACTCAGCGTCAAAATAATCGCCTCTTAAAAATTTTGCAATAAAGATGCTAAAAGCCATTTTTGCACAAAGGTGCAAAGGTGCGATTGTAAGGTGCGCCACGTGTCTTGTCATGTTTAATAACAAACTAATCGTTATACCAAACGTGTTAAGTAATTAATCTATTAAAACATGCGGTTAACATTAAGTCCCCGACTGTACAACAATGTACAGTCCCAAGTAACACATCAAAGCAGTATATCAGCCGACTTACAGCATTTCTGAATCGTTTTAGCATTTTGAGTTAGCTTTATGGCAGCATTACAAACGTTTATACGGCTCCTGTAACTCTTATTTGGGCACAAATTATACGGCTAAAGACCCTAAATAGGTTAACAATTAATTTAATTGAATTACACGCGCATTATATAAGCATTATTATGGTCAATGAAGATGCCAATCGCATTATGGAAGCATTATTACGATCAATGAAGTTCCCAATCGCCTTACAGAAGCATTATATTAGCAATATTACTAAAAATGAAAATGTTAATTGAATTACAAAAGCATTAGACTAGCATGAGAATGTAGTAAAAGAATTATTAAAGCTTTTTAAGTATTCACAGTTAGAAATTAGTTAAACCCTGCATCATTGCAAAAACATCTCTAATACCACGGTACAAATATTATAATACAATTATCGTTGTTATTTATTACTTTTTCTCACAATATAATTATGGATGAAGATGGTAAACTGAATTAGTGACACCATATTTGTTTGCATCAAAACAAAATTTATATTACTGGGTAGTTTTGTCATGTCATGCATTCAAATATTACTGCGCAATGTAGTTTATTGTAAATATCTATATAGGTTTCATTGAAAATTTTCACGCGCCTTCGATATTTTGGGGTTTTGTTTAAAAAAGTTGTATAAAGATATGTGTGAAATAATCGAAACAATTGTAAATTTCAGGATAGAACGATTGTTCCATAACTAACATAATAGTCTTGGTTTGGCATTATTGAATTAAGTTATATAATTACTATATAGGTCTATTGCTTTTATAAATAGGTCTAAATGGTAATATTTTTTGGTTATAAAATATATACAAAATGGTGTCCATCTATAGCAGCCCGGTGAGCCTTTAGAAAGGCTAATTAATGCCGCCATCAGTATAAATACATACATGTGAACAATTATTAAGCCAGAGGCTAGAGAGAAGACTTTTGGTGAAACACTGTAGTGCCATTGTCTATAAAGTAGTTTTATATGGATTCACCGGTACACCAGTGGACTTGATGTAGACTGAAATAGTGTAATTACTTGAACGCAATTTTGGGGATCCTTGAGCAAAATCATAAAATCCATTATCCGTTTGCTAAGAATGAATAAAAAGACTTTCTGAACTCATCGTCTACAGTATTATTCCTGTGCGTGGCTTATGAAAATGACTATGTAATGGTGCTGTAAACAAACAAAAAGATGATGGTTTCATTCGAGTACTTGAAAATCATTTAATTAACAAGGCTATTTATTGTGATTTTATAGATTTTATTTATATATACCTATAGACATTACACTGATAACAAGTGATGTGATAACAAGTTAAATTAAAGTCAGTTAAAACTGTTATGCAGTTCATTCTTTTTAACATAATATCATGTTGGTGACCTACAGAACCTTTTTTAATATCGCTACATTTTACTTTACATAATATGTGCTTTTCCCCAATATGGCCGACAAATGGTTTTATGCTTCTTACTAGCTTTGTGTATTACAACAACTCACATGAATTTGATAAAAGAGCTGTTAGCTGTACAACAGAACTCAGTTGATCTTTAAAAATGCAAGCATTACATTAATTCACGTTTAAGCTGTTCAGCAGTTCTAGGATTTTACTTACCACTTAAAAGTGCCATTACTCAACAAAGGGCAGTAAAAACAGCTCAAAGCTGTATTGCACATTTACGTTGCATTATAATGGTTCATGTTTATGCTATTAAACGGCATTAAGAATTTTTCGCTACCTTAAAATGCTATTGTAGATCCAAATGCACTAAAAATAGCTGAAAGCTGTGCAGCAGTATTGTAATTTGCTGCACTAAAACCAAAGGCTTGACAGAAGCATTTTGATATGCCATTATCCAACCGTTATCCAGTGTAAAGCATCATCATGGTTTTGAAATGCCAATGTAAAGCGTCAAGATGGTCAGTGAACTTATATAAGAGTTTATACGGACCCTAAGTTTTACATAAGTTTACTATTTGTTTGTTAAAGTGCTAACTGTGTTACTTGGGAGTGAATTAGCATTTGTATCGGAGACCGCTAATCCGCTGTACCGCGACCGATGTCTGTAGCGTCTGCTAAGTCCCTTAGTTGTCCCGTCTGTAAAGTCCTTTACTTGTCAGCGGCGAATAGCGGGCTAATACAGGCGGAGCTTGGTGCCGATTTGTCGGTATTTGTATGTTACATGGAGAAAGATGGGGTTTTATTGCGGTGTTGTAAAGATATAATAAATAACGTAAACTTTGTCGTTTGAAGACAAGGTTGGCGCAGTAGCTGTGCGATTGGCTGCTGCGTTGTGGGTCGCGGGTTCGATTCTCGCGGGGAACATTTTTTTTTAAATATTTATTTTTAATTCCTAGTGTGAAATAAAGTTTTATTTAAAAAAAAGAAACGAGACAAGTTTCTTCAATCATAATTTGGAGACTGCGCCGTGTTCAGCTTTTATATTAAAAATAACGTTAAAAATATCTTAAGAAAATGTCTAATGTATGCAATATAGCAAACACCTCTTCTTAAAAATCTCCTTGTCATCTACTCAAATATTCATGCAATAAAGTTCCTTCCTCAAAATTAAAATAAAAACAAAAAGCCGTTACTAAAATTAAAAATAGCTAAATGCATAGTGAACCCCCACACTGCAGCGTGGAGTCTGAAACAGCGACACAATGCAATACATTAAAACTTGTTCGCGTTGCAGTTGGAGTGAAGCTCGGCTGTGGAGGATCGTTTACATGGGAACAGTTTCTCGCATTGAATATGAGATTATTAAAAGAATAAATAATGTTGACTCGTGAGTATAGTATGTAGGATTCAATATACTATTGAAGAACGAGAATTGTTTTCTTGTAAAAAAATATTGTTTGAATATTTTAAACCTATGCCAGGTATTAACTTATCTACTTATGGGACTGAAAAGGTTTTATAAGAGTCGACAAAGCGCGGATGATGCCTCTAGTGCTACAGGCGTTCATATATTACGGTAATCGCTTACCATCAGGCCGCCCGTGTGCCTGTTGGCCACCTTCGTGGAAAAAAAAAACGTAGTACTGTATTCGAGATTTAAAAAAAAAAGTATGTCGCACGCTAGTTTTGTTTCTATACACATAGATGTGATAATTGAAAGGAAAATCTCGTTTGGAGCTTCTCGCCTCCCGACGAGCAAGAAACTCTCCTGGTGTAAACGAGCGTCAAATAGCTGATTAATATTATAGTTATCTTTTCTTATAGCCAGTATCAATATCATGCTTTCTTTTGTCTTCTGTTCGCCGAGACAAAGGAGTTTTTATTAAATAGAGACTTACATTGTTTTGAGTCTGCCAGGGCTCTATTTAATAACGAAAAAAAATATATATTGGAAAAAGTTACACAGTGAAGTAAAATACGGTCTTGCTAGATAGAGAATGCTGAACCAAATATAATTATGCAGGTACCTACAATAAGAAGAAACTACATACAACAAGCAGAAAAACAGTTACAATATGCTAGGAATCATATTTTTTTTAACCGACTTCAAAAAGGAGGTTCTCATTTCGACTGTTTATTTCTTTCATATGTTTGTTAAGCGATTATTCCGTCAATGACGAATTGATTTTGTTGATCCTTTTTTTGATTGAACATGTGGTGTACACCTCAATGGAACTCAATAACGAACAGTATTCGTATTGTGCCACTTTGTAGTTTTTGAAGGCGGTTGTTTTTGACCATTTGACTATAACAGGTGTAATAAAAAGATAATCAACGAACCCAAAAATTAGTTTTAGAAGTCGGTTGTTTATTGATCTTTTAATTACAATATTGTGTAAAAAGACACTTAATGAACCCAGAGGTTACATGCTCTTCTCCTTATTATGAACATATTTTTGCTTCACACATTACCTGAGCAACTTTTAGTTACGGAGATATTGCAGGTTAAAGTCTCAACTTTTTATTACGTTTGTTCACAAATACAAGTTTGTTTAAATGTTATAACGAAACTTTAAATACCCTTACTGCTCCTGTACTGTTGGTTGCACCCGTGGGAACATTGATTTTTCACACGAAAAATGAACACGGTATTCCTGGAAATAACTTCTAATTACTTAGTTTTATTGGCTTAGTTTAAGGCGATGTGTCTTTTTCATCATCATCATATCTTTTTTTATACCACTGGAGGTGGCAAACAAGCTATATCAGCCGCAAGATGTCCACTGCTGGACAAAGGCCTCCGCCAGAGATTTTCAAAAGGACCGGTTGGAAACGGCCTGCATCCAGCGTCTTCCTACGTTCTTAATCAGATCAGGTTGTCCATCCACCTTGTGGGTGGTCACAAATAATAATATAAACTTATTTTCGCATTTATAATATTATTTAGGATTTTATATAGCCGGATACATAGACCATAATATGAAAATGCACACTCACATTAAAGCCGGCACTTTCACACGCTTACTCACTGAAGCGTGAAATGAGAATGCGTTGTTGTCCTTTATTTTGTTTCGGACTAACTTTTACATTTGTGGCCATGTTATTATACTGTACACAATAATTTAGCTAGAATTCAGAGATGCATAGCACAGTGCTGTGTTAATTAAACATATTAATATTTAAGAAAGCTGCTGATTGTTTAGTTTATTATTTAATTAACTAGCGAACTGGTGGCTTATTCTACCCGCCATAAGTTACGTCTTTGGTTAATGCTCCGCTCCCGTGGGTTGAAGCGTGATGTTATATAGCCTTTTTTTTTTTTATAGACGGGAAATCATCAAATAACTTCCCCCGCCCTGGGCGGGGCGGGAGGGAGTGTCAGACTTTTACTGACTAAAACCCGTCTATGTTCCTTTCATGTGCCCTTTGCGTTCCGGGGGCGCGGTATCTCTTTCGAACAACCCGCAGAAAGAAGAGAAGCCTATGTTACTCAGGAATAATGTAGCTATTCATTGGTGTAAAAATGGTTAAAATCGATCCAGTGTTGCCTCAATGTTGTAGTCGTGGTGATTAATACAAATGTAGGTTATAATTGTAACGTTTTACTAAAAAAATATTTCAAAGTAGTGCATACGAATAATAAAAATATATGGATTATAATATAACAATCATTTAATTATCCAAGTAAATTAGCGCTTACATTATATCTCAAGCGAACACCACCACAATGTCCCCACACCGCAACCTAGTCAAACATTTCAGTCTGAACTAAACCGAGCCTATGTTAGCCAATCTGACGTCCGCAATCAGGCTGTGTTAGCCAATTAGCAGCGTATGACGTCACCGTTGATTGATGGAGCCAATCACACGCCGTTGCCACTAGCTGTCTATTGGTCTATCAGTTTCAAGTACTATTGACAGGGAATCGGTGAGCGCGTTTTTATTATGTCTGTAATGGGACCAGCAGTTGAAAGGTATAAATCGTCTCAGAATTCAGGTAGATGACTGGTTTTTTTCTGTACTATTTCTGTGAGGTATGTTCTTATTATAACCAGTGTAGTAAGATTCCAGAGGCAGAGGTGTACCAATATACACCCACAGTTCACCGGTATATTTTTAGGTCTCATGTAATAGGGAATGACGAGCCTATTGCTATTTACGCGGCACAAATCATCACTCCAAGATACTACTGAGAATTTCATAGAAAACCCCAATAACACTTTGCTTGAGTTGGGAATCGAACCCAAGAGCTATAGCGTAGCTAAAGAAAAGCTAGAACGAATCGACGTATAACGTCACTTATTGTTATAATATTTATGCAGGAGAATGAGACTATCTTATTCCCCAGTCAAACCGTCTAGATAGTTTCGGAAGAGATATTTTTACTTTTTTAAGCTTCTAAAATCAATTAATAAATAATACTTGTAGCTAACCTACATAACAGTAAGATAACTAATTGTCAATCGTCTCCATCTCAATCTCAAGCAACAAATCACTCGCGAACAGTATCACAGAGACGTCGCGATGTTAACGAGTTCCCTCTGTTTTAATGCAGTGGCTAATTGTTCCGCGGGGGGCGGGGGGGCAAGGGAGGGGGGGAGGACAACTTGTTCCGCGGAGGGTTGTAACAACTCAATGAGATGGTGGGGCGCAAAGAATAGCTTGTTATTAAGATGTTCTTATTGTTTTAGGATGAATTAATGATCTGTCAGTTTGTCTGTGGCTGAATCTGTTGGTAAGGAGCGGGATCAATGTACTGATGTCTATACAAATAATTAGAATTGAAGTGTCTGTTTGTTATTTCAAAATAATAGTTTTTTACTAAGCATATGATTTTTCACACACAGTACCTACATAAACATTAAAAAAAAAAAACTTTCTTATGTCTGTTTGTCTGTCGGTTTTGCATAATCTCCAAAGCAGCTGGACCGATTCTGACGGTAGTTTGATAGTCAAATAGCTGATATTATAAGAAATAACTTAGTCTACTTTTATTTCAATAGCAATTAGAGTTCCGCTCGAATTAAAACCCCGGAAAAACCGATTTTCACGCGAACAAATTCGCGGGCATAAGCTAGTTAGCAATAAAACAACCAATAATTACGTAACTTGCCAAATAAAATTTCAGTTGAGCACATTTTCAGTACCTGAAACTAGATCTGACGAACAATAAGCAAACTATACAACTGAGTGATCCCGGAGCACTGCGAGCCCTCTTAGTTATATGAGAGAGTCGTAACGGACGACTAAAGGGTTATTATCTAGTTAATAGCCACTAGCATCTTTTCTCTTTGGTAATGACAACATACTGCGGGTCTTACGAGCAGAGTAAATGTATGGGGATGCTTAACTTGTAGTAGTGTTATAAGTGTATGAAGTATATGTCATGTCAGCCATTTTGAGTATAAGTTAAAGATTAAAATAAGGTTCATAATTGTACGGGACGAGTCTATACGGAGACAATGTTGCTCCATTTCGAGCTAGTTTAAAAAAAACATCACGGTCCCCTATAAGAAATTATATTTACTTAATTTTGTGTTTATATTATCTTAATGTTATTAATAAACTCACATGCACAAACAGCCAGATCCCAAGCTATCTGTAGGGACCCAGAACCGAACCCACAACACACAGCACAGCCGCCAATCACTTAACCACTGCATTCAGCAGTTGATTTTTTTAAAACGTTATTTACAGAACCAATAAACTTGTTCATATTCATAAGTACTTCACCCCCTATAAGATGCGCAGTGAATTAAACCCCCCTGTATATGACACACGCTCGCGAGTGGAAAGCCTTCCACCTTCATTCACACGACTGTACTAATAAAGCCAGTTCGTACAACTTTACTTCGTTGCTTACTGATCCCGTTAATCCTACTCGCTCCCCTTGTCAGCGGCGTGACGGTATCCATTAGATATAGAGCACACGAGTGTCAATGCTAATCTATGTTTTGGTGTACCCTATAATTACTTCAAGACTTTGAACTCATAGCTACACGACAAATAAGTTTTATGAGAGAGGTTCTAAAGGGAAGGGAAACCAATTAAGTTTGTTTGGTGTAAAGTTTATTGTATAAAGGTACACGTGGATACAAAATCCTAAACTAATATTATATCGGAAACAATAGGCAAAGAAACGGGCACGTGGCGTTGGCGCGGCGACTTGCGCATGCGTGTGCGCAGTAAGCGTGTGGGCAGCGGACTGACGCGCCACGCCGCGTACCATTGAGGGCCACACGAGTGAGTGAGACAAAAGTAGTAGTCTCACTCTATATACCGAGGCGGCATGCGATCGCGAGACGACCCGATTCGCGATAACCTTCATGAAAGTTATATGTTTGAGCCGTTTGGGGTTGAAACACTAGGGCCATGGGGACCGAGCGCTCATCTAGTTTATCGCGACATCGCGAAGCGACTGGTCGATTCTTCACGTGACCAGAGGGCTGGCCTATTCTTTGGCCAAAGAATCAGCATTGCCATACAACGTGGCAATGCTGCCAGCCTTCTGGGCACATGCCCCATTGACAGCGATGCGGATGAGTTTTTTGACGCCCTATGACCTTACTTTTTTATTTTAACTGTACATAGTTTGTAATTTAATTATTATTTAGTTTTAACTTTGATGGTCCAAATGAAATAAGTTAGTTTTTAATTATATTTTTTCATCAAAGGACTTGAAAGCAGTTTTGATATTATTTATGTAATTTTTTCTAGTATTATGACCAATGGCTGATTGTTATAATCAATTTTGATTTGAACGACCGACTAATTAGATTCCGGTTGAGATGGTATTTAAGCGATTGTGTTATGTGTAAAATTCTTACTGATATTTTATAAAGTCTAATTACGAAAGAAAAAACCTTTTGTATTTTTGTCATAAACAAAATTTACAAAATGGAATTCTTAACCCTTTCTTATTCATACCCTAAGGCCGAGCTACTTACTTGGAGAAAAAATGAAGAAAGTTGTGCAGTAGCGAGTTTGTCACAGATCGACCGGTTTTATTTGTTTACTCGACAGTCGCTCCGAGTTACACACGGGAGGCTGTGTGAGATGAACTCTTAGATTGTGCGTCTCGAGTGGTAATGATAGATAAAGAAAGAATGGAAAAATTGGGACGATGTTGTGTGTTTTTTTTTTTGGGATTTATATATTTATTTATTTATAATTCATTACAACGGCGTGCGCCAATGACAGTTATTAATAAGTAAAACTAAACTTATTACATAAACAAAAACATATAAAAAAACCAATTACAACTTTAAAAAGAGAAAATAAAACAAAATTGAATAAAATAATAACAAAATACAACTAATTTACCTAACCAATATAGCTTTCACATAACATTTGATAGTTTACTGATGAACGCAGACCTATTCAAAACAGTCTGAGAGAAAAACTGGATTAAAAACTAACAATAATAGTTATCTATTTATACTAATATTTTAAAGAAGAAAGATTTTTTGTTTGTTTGTTTATAACGAATAGACTCCGAAACTACTGGTCCGATTTTAACCAACCAACAAAAACATAGGCTATATAACATCACGCTACAACACACGGTAGAATACCAGTAACCAAAGACATAACTTAAAACGGGTAAAATAAGTCACGCGAACGAAGTCGGAGGCAGTTTCCTAGTATTGTAATACTTTCATTTAATAGCTACATTTTCACGCAGCTTCTTCTTAATCTCAAGCAGCTACTTAACCATAACTTCTCATACTCCCGAAACATCTTAACTTTACAACTACAACATTTCCAAAACAAACATCAACAGAATGAAACTATTTAACCGAAAGCCTTTGTCGTACACCCCACTTAGCTACGCTCCCCGCTACGGCGTAGCCTCGTAGAATTTGCTACGACGGTGCTACGAGGCTACGAGGCTACGGAGCTACGGAGCTACGTAACTACGTTACTCGTAGCGCTAAGGTTACGAAGTAATTCAATGTGATTTAGTCTATCATGTTTCATGAGCATGACGGTATATTGTAATTTCGTTAAGTACCGTGTTTAGAATAATAATAGTTTCCAAGTTAAAGACATTGTAGACGCAAAATGGTAGCTTTTAAAAGTTTTAAATATTGTGGCTGTTTGTAATTCTAGTTAAAAGTTTTGTGATTTCAGTTTCGAGTAATGTTATTTGTGTTTTTGACACAAGTCTTGAAAATGTGTTTACTTTTTAGGTACATTGTTAGGATTAGTATAATTTCTAGGCAAAATGGTAAAATAGATTCGAATGAATTCTTTGTAATCTATTTTTGGGTAATCTTAGTTTTGAGAATAGTATTTTGTGAAATCTTACAGTTTATAGAATACTGTATACCACCATTTTTATAGTAGCTACAATATAAAAATGGTGGTATACAGTACCGAAAAATTAATGTATTAATAACTTATTAAAAAAAATAACTGTGTTTATTTTTCACATGTAAAGTACGCATTTTGGTTAATATTTTAACGAAATTGCCTTTACATGTGAAAAATGATCAGCTCTTTTTTATTTTTTGCCTTATATTAGTTTTTCGATACTGAGCCAGCACACACAGCAAATGATGTAAAGTTGATTTTTTACCACCTCAAATATTTTGCGAATAACACAACATTTTTAATACCTATCATAAAACTACTTCACAGTACAAAATATAAAGATTTCCACTTAGAAACTCTTAAATATAAACCTATCTATATCTGAGTACAACTCGTATGAGTACCACTACAGTAATACATCGCACTAGCGGATATTATTAGTGTTATTCACGAGTATATTAAAAATATAACATTTATATATCACCAGCAATATTTCATACTCCGACTGAAATATTTAACTCGACCACTTTTATAACTGACGACGTTGAAATATTACAAAAATATATCAATTTTATCTTTAAAAATCATTTACCAGGCTAAGAGAATCTCGGCGGCGGCGCCCTCTCGCGTTCGGCACTGGTTCAGGCCATGGTCCGGAGCGAGAGGGAATGGGAAGCAGTCGCCTCCTTCTGCGAAGCTGTAATGCTAGAGAAGGAGGCGGCGGGACGGGAGAGGGAGAGGACAATCCCCCGTCCCAGCGGCCGCCACGGTAGACGCTCCGGGCGTCGGGAGCCGCGAGGCTACTCCCGGCCACCGTAGACGCATGTCTGTGGACGGTGAGCAATGGGTAGCTCACCGTCCGTACGTTTACTAGCGACAGACCGTGTCGACTGCGCGTTCGTGTTCCACGCGCGCCTCAAAGAGATGTCAGCAAACTTGGATGGGGCCACTGAGGGCCGATGCCTGCCGGGGCTGCGGGTTGTTTGAAAGAGATACCGCGCCCCCGGAACGCAAAGGGCACATGAAGGAACATAGACGGGTTTTAGTCAGTAAAAGTCTGACACTCCCTCCCGCCCCGCCCAGGGCGGGGGAAGTTATTTGATGATTTCCCGTCTATAAAAAAAAAAGGCTAAGAGAATTTACGCTACGAACCTTTTTCGTTTATAGCAATACCTACACGTGCCGAAAGTTGGCTGAACAGCAGTTTTAATTTATTAATTACTAGCAAACTGCCTGACTTTGCCAGGGTGGCTTGTTTCACCCGCGTTACGTTTTTGGTCCCTGCTCCGCTCCTGTGGGTCGTAGCGTGATATTAAATAGCCTTTGTTACTTCCTGATAATTCAGCTATCTATTGTTGGAAAATGGATTAAATCGGTTCAGTAGATCCAGACATTACCCCCTACAATCTAACAAACCAGATCTAATTTATTCCAGTTAGACCACTAAAAGGCACTTTTGGATGACAATTAATTAAAACTATTGAATCTAGTTGCCCATTCCAAAAGATAGTTTTGTCTGGAGAAGAACGGGCAAGAAACTCCATATATACTCTTTCTTTTTTAAAGCATTAGATTTTTCAAGACTTCTAGATTTAAGACAACTAGATTCAACCTTTTTTTATTAATTGACGTTCAAAAGTGCCTTTTAATGGTCTAATTGGAATAAATGTTTTGACTACTTTTGCCTTTTTTTGACATTTTTAAATATACAAGTACTCTTCTTGCAAATCGTATCGCTACCGTGTCGTCTCCGTGTAAAGTAAATACAGTCTAAGAGCGCGCTAAGTTCACCTGCAGAGGAAGCGTGTGTCGTGACGTCACATCCGCTAGATATTTATCATCCGCCGCATTTCTGAGCGAGCCTCATAAATATGCAATTTGTTGCAATATGTCCCTTATAAATAGAGTTTGGGGTAAAAAATATGGCGGGAAATGTTCTGGTCCTTTTTACACAAATAGGAAAAACAACATGAATGTCTCCTTATCGTGTTTAATCAAAAATAACCTTCTCCTCACTCTCTCTGTCTATACCTTGTGTCTTAAGAAATTCGTAATGGAAAACCTAATAACATTTCTGCTCGACCTGGGAATTGTGCCCAGTCGCATATCTATACTAATATTATAAAGAGGTAAGATTTCTTTGTATAATAAGGCTCCGAAACTACTGGACCGATTTTAACCATTTTTTCACCAATAGATAGCTACATTATTCCCGAGTAACATAAGCTATATAACATCACGCTACGACCCACGGGAGCGGAGCATTAACCAAAGACGTAACTTATGGCCCGGGCAGTTCGCGCGAGTGAATAATATAGACGTACTTAAATCAAAATTATTTTCTTTTTATTTGCATGCTTATCCGTTTGTTTGTTCCGATTAATCTCCGAAACGGCTTTTGAGTAACAGATAAATTGATGTTATAAAGAGAAACTTATTTTACTTTTACTTAAGAAAAAGAATTAGAGGTCCGCGCTAAAAAAATACCTCGCCGATAACTGAAATCCAGGCGCACAAAGTAGCAGGCATTAGCTAGATGTAATGTGTAATTACTTGTAGCTCATGCTTGCCGTAGTAAATAGATAAGCCGCTAGGATGGGGCGCTGATAAGCTTAAACACGTGATAGCAGATGAGCTAATTGGTATTAACCTGGCTTAATACGCGCTTCGAAGTGCTGCTGACGCTATGCTAACGAACAGCCCTAATAAGATCTAAGCCGACATCAAACCTAGGATCCCCACACTCAACAGTCACGGTTGCGTCGTCGATTAGACTAATGAGGTGGCATTATTATAGGATAAATTAATAATTTCTCCCTCTCAATTTGCCCCGTTGGTCTCGTGGTCGCAAGTTCGATTATTGAGCGTGGGGTCTTGGTTTCGATTCCCATATCGCACAAAAAGAACATTTGTTTATTTATTTATTTATTTAAGCTTTATATATTATTTCCAACAAAAAAGTGTAAAGGCTGATTTGACGCCTTAGGCATTCTCCACCAGTCAACCAAATTGATTGTTATTGAGTTTTTCCATTATAAATTTCTCAGCAGCAGTTCGGAATTTAGAAGTTTGTGGTGTGATAACCCCGTGCCTCGGAAAGCATGAAAAGCTCTTGGTCCAGCGTCTGATCTCTTCCCGGTTGTGTCGGCGTGCCGTCCCATAAGACTATAAGAGTTAGGGAAGAGGAAGTGCACCTTGTTTTTGCGCACACACTTATGCACTATAATAAATATGTCCTGCGTACTTGTCTTGGTCTTCATAGAGAATAGCCGTCATGATTAAAATCGGTATGGAGAATAATTATATATTTTTTAAACATCATTGGATGGCTAACAAGCCTACAGCCCACCTGATGTTAAGTGGTCACCACTGTCTATAAATATCTGCAATACTAAAGGCCTTGCAGCTATGCGTTGTCATCCCAGAGAAAAAGTTGAAATATCTCATGTGCCTGTAATTACACCGGCACCCAAATTCCTCAAACCAGAACACAGCAACGCTGCTTTGCACAAATAGGTATGGTACTACTATCATGGGGCGTTACAAACACAAGATAAAACGTAACCTAGCTCTCTGGTTCTCGCTGGTTGTTCGGCACTAAATCTAAGGCTGAGTACACACAGCGCGCTATTTGTAGCAGCGCAAAGCTACCGCTGTGAATCTCTCGTACAATTAGTTGCTTTGTGCCGCGCGGAGCTGACAGACTATTACAAAGTTGTGACCCCATTTTATTCCATAATGGAATGCACTGTGGTGTTGTATTTGGGTAACATAAAAATGCATAGGTCTATTTGTGTCATAAAGTTATGCATGCCTACTTTTTTTAATAAAATAACATTCTACTACAACTGGGCCGACATTTTCTTTTTGGAAAATCTTATTTGTTGCGTTGGTTAATTTATGTACGTATGTATTATTTAAAGGAACATAGAATAGAGGACTTGATGGGGGCAAAAAACCTACAGACTGTTGAAGTTATTTTCTTTTACTATTTTTTTTATTTACAAACGGCTAAAAAAATACTTTACATGAGATAATGGAACAATAGTCGACAGACTATCTATTATAAGTATAATAGAATTTGAGTTGTGAGCATAGAAACAGTAACGAAATAAATAAAGTTATTAAAACATTATTCATTTGACCTCTTTTAAAAAGTAAAAGTGATAATGAATATAAATAAATCTAATTATGGTAAAAATACAGAAATATGAAAAAAATAGCCACACAAAACTGTTCTACAACACGTTCAAAGTGCATAAAAAGTGGTTTTTTTCATATTTCGTAGTAAAAGTTGCCTTGTTCATTAGTAATTTTACACTTTAATAAAAATCAACTAAATTAAATAGTCAACTCTTTATAATAATTAAATAACAAACTATGTACAGTTAAAATAAAAAAGTAAGGGCGTCAAAAAACTCATCCGCATCGCTGTCAATGGGGCATGTGCCCAGAAGGCTGGCAGCATTGCCACGTTGTATGGCAATGCTGATTCTTTGGCCAAAGAATAGACCAGCCCTCTGGTCACGTGAAGAATCGACCAGTCGCTTCGCGATGTCGCGATAAACTAGATGAGCGGATGAACTCTTTATTATATTGTGATGTCTCCTAGTCACGTCGGTGTAAGCTTTTACGGAGAAAGGATAATTATATTAAATAGTAAAGTTTGAAAAGCCAGAAAGCCAAATGAAAATAGCCAGTCAACTAATGAGAAACGATATTGTCTACTGTTACTTTACTTCCTACGGAGAAAAAAATGATTTGAATTTAGTTACTCCCTGTAACTAAATTCAATTCATTTTATTCTCCAAAATTCTCGTCTACCGCTCTTTACTGGTGTAATTAAAATAAACGAGTTGTCTTTAAATTTAATTGCACATGTATATTTACCTTAAAATATTTTATGCATAGATTTAAAAACTTTACCTGGCAAATGTGGGTAGGTGATCATCTTGGAGTTAAAGTTTCTTGCCTATTCTTCTCCATACGAAACTAACTTTTAGAATAGGCAACTAGATTTAAGAGGACTGTATATATTTTTCCTCATAAGTGCCTTTGCATGGTCGAGTTGAAATAAACTATTTGACTTACTTCTTCTTCTGGAATCGATTTTAAGTAAATCCCTTTTTCAATTTTTTACCATATCATCACGCCTGTATTCCCCGAAGGGTTAGGCAGAGGTGTACCAATGTACACCTACAGTTCGTCGGTATATTTAGGTCCCATGTAACAGGGGGCGAGCCTATTGACACTAACCGGGCACAAATCCAAACTCCGAGCTGTTACTGAGAATTTTCTAGAAAAACCCAATAACACTTTAATCAACTTCTTTTTTTTTTTCAATTTTTTGTTTTATTTTATAGTAATTGGCCTTAGTACGTGGCAAGTACACAAAACTTCTGTATTGTTACCGTAATTTAACTACAATCATAAAAACAGACCAAACATTTCAACCTAATGACTACAAATGCATTCCTAAAGTACTTACATAATGTCAATAAAATGATATACGTAATAATCCTCCGGAATAATGAAGTAGCTTCATCTGAAACATCAAAACGCTGAACAAAGTTAGCAAATAAATGATGCACGAAACACAGTTGATGTCTCATGAACTACGAGATCCCCGGGCGATGCCCGTCTGAATAATTACCAAGTGAATCGTAAAACAGCAGGTACGGGGTTCCGTGGGGTTCCGTCAGACTGACTCAATTATTCAAAGTGAATGGTTCAGAATGCAGCTCTGAGATTTGCTTGGCCTTTGTAATATTTTAGCAGTTGAGTTCACGGTATAATAGTTTGTGTGAGCTTGTGTGTTTTGTGTTGTAATATATAGAGATGAGAACGAGATCAATGAGTGTTGTAATGGGAGGAAGGTTTTAAACGCGAAGCTATTACACTAATAATATTGACGTGTACTGTTAATAGTCCTAAGCGCGACTGCTACGCTAGAGGTCTTGGGTTCGATTTCCAGGTGAGGTAAAGTATTATTGGGTTTTTCTACGGAACTCTCAGTAGTAGCTCGGAGTTAGGATTTGTGCCCGGTTAATGGCAACAGGCTCGCCCCTATTAACTAGCTCTGCCTAACCCTTCGAGGAATACAGGCGTGATAGTATGTGTATGTTACTTAAACTTAGACCAATAGATATCGTTGCATTTGCAATTCCATTTACGTTTACACGATATGTAACGTCAAAAGTGTTCGTGAGCCGAAGATCAATGGTCGCAGGTGCCCTGACTGACACAAACAGAGTAACAGTAGGGAGGGTATTTTCCTCCTCTAACCTGATTGACCCTGAATGAACAAATCTTATGTTTTTGTGGAAACTTTTTAAATAGGATGTTTTTTTCCTTAATTACAAGTAGCTTGAGTACCAAACCGGTGGCTGAAAAATATTTACCAAAGAACTTTTGTTTTACAGTGTTTACTGAGATAAAAATAAGTAAAAGTTAATAGCGTGTGTTTACGTGTGAACGTTTACATCATAAAGCCTACTTTGGAAATGTTTTGGGTTGAAAAATAGTGTCTTTTTTTTATACAGTAAGAATTATTATATTAAGTGGAAGTTTAGATGTTTTTTACTGAATAAAAAACACAACTATAACTCATTCTCATTATTATAAATACGGACTGCCTCGTTAGCCTAGTGGTCCCAAGTGCGATTGCTACCCTAGAGGTCTTGGGTTCGATTACTAGTGTACAAATTCCCAAAAAATCCCGAGGAGTCGCCGAGGAGTTTATGGCTTTGCCAAAGAAAACACCAAGCTCAGGACGAAAGACATTTAATTATCTAACATATGTGTAAGGTCATGTTTTGGCGGAAAATCTTAACACCGCCATTCACGAAAACGCGTCACTGGCACAACGCCATCTATCGACGGTGAGGTAAACTAAATGTGGCATTTTGTGCAGACTTAACATTCCGCCCACCATGGACCAAGTGTCCATAAAGACAATAAACCATACAAAATTACAACCAACCGTGTTAGGTACGTATGCTAAACAAAACAAACGAAAATTAATTACAGTTATGCAATTCTACATTAATCTAAGTTTTAACAACAACAATAACAAATAACAAAAATATTATCTAACACTTTAACAACAACCATAATAACAAATAACAAAAATATTATTTATCAGTTTATGTTGTAACAGGTAAAATTATAAGCTTTGATACAGGTCTCTTGATAAACGAACCTTTACATTTCAACGTCACAACACGCGTGAGATTGTCCGCACCAATATGCTTATCGGTTATTATGCCATACAACCATCTTGCCGGTGGCAGATCATCCTCCTTCACTAATACAATGTCTCCTACTTTAGGTTCAGGAGTTGTATGTGCCCATTTATACCGGTGCTGGAGTTGAGTAAGGTACTCGTGCGACCATCTTCGCCAAAAATCTTGGACAAGCCGTTGCGTAAAGTGCCATCTTCTGAGAGTGCTCATATTCTCGTTCTCGTAATTAGTGTCTGGTACCAGCACTAATGGTTCTCCCACAAGGAAATGTCCGGGAGTAAGTTGGTATGGATCTTCTGGATTAGAACTGATTTGAGTGATAGGTCGTGAGTTAAGGCACGCTTCAATTTGACATAAAAGAGTCGTCATTTCCTCGAACGTAAGGGTACTATTTGCAATCACTCTTTTTAAATGGTGTTTGGTGGACTTCACTCCAGCTTCCCAGAGCCCTCCAAAGTTTGGAGAGTGAGGTGGAATGAAGTGCCAGTTAGTGCCATTTGTCGCAAGCCAGCTAGCTATGTCACCTGCTGCTACCGACCCTTCATGATGGAATACATTTTTTAACTCCCTATTCGCTCCGACAAAGTTAGTTCCGTTATCACTCCACAAGTCCGCACAATGCCCTCTTCGTGCAACAAAACGCTTAAATGCAGCCAAAAATGCCTCTGAGGTCAAGTCACTCACCACCTCAAGATGTATTGCACGAGTGGCCATACAGACGAATAAACAAATGTAGCCCTTAGTGGAGCGATAACCACGTCCCTTTGTAGGTCTGATGGCGATAGGTCCGGCGTAATCAACTCCGCTTTGATGAAAAGGGCGGCAAGCAGTGACACGGGCGGATGGTAATTGACCCATCAACTGTTGGTTAGTTTGAGCAGCATGTCGAACACAAACCACACATTTGCGAACATGCTGTCTGACGAGATTCTTTGCATTAATAACCCAATACTGCGTTCTCAGATAGATCATCATTAATTGAGGACCTCCATGAATTGTACGATCATGTGCATCTGCAATAATTAAATTCGTAAGATGCGACTTATTCGGTATAACTATTGGATGTTTCATATCATCCATCACGTTAGCCTGCTGCAATCGCCCGCCCACCCTGAGGATGCCATCGCCGTCAAGGTATGGACTAAGCGAGGTAAGTTTACTGTTTTTATTTATTTCACCTAACCCCTTTAAACTCTCTATCTCTTTCAGGAAACTTTCCCTTTGGCACAACCGGATACAGGTAAGTAATGATTTTTTTATTTCCTTAAATGTTAGCCAACGTGTAGCTTTTGTTATATCCTTTTTAGTTATAGTTAGGAATCTTCTGCAGTAAGCAACAACTCTTACAAGTCTTTTTAAATTCGAAAATCGTGAAATTAGTTCTATATCTTCAATTGTTATGTGACATAAAACCTTAACTTTCTTCTCTTCTAACTCTGTCTTCTTAAAATTTCCTTTACTGTAATGGACTGTAGTTTCTTGTAGCCATTTAGGACCCATTTTCCACATTTCATTTTCAGAAATTTCACGTGGATTTATGCCCCGTGACGCACAATCTGCAGGGTTATCCTCGGACTTGACATGCGACCACTGGCTGTTATCTAATATGTTTAATATCTCAGTGACTCTATTTGCCACGAAAGTCTTCCACACGCTTGGATGTCTACTTAGCCAAGCGAGAACGACGCTAGAGTCAGTCCAAGCGTGGACATTCGTCTTCGGGATCGCTAATACCTCAGAGATCTCCTTGAGTAGTTTTGCTAATAGAACAGCCCCACATAGCTCCAAACGAGGTATCGATACCTGCTTTACAGGAGCTATTCTTGTTTTAGACGCGACTAGATTCACATGAACTTCACCGTTACATGCTATCGTTCTAACGTAAACAACAGCTGCGTATGCTACGTTAGATGCGTCTGAAAATCCTTGCAGTTCCATGTGAACATTATCTCTGCTTGTCCCTATCCACCGTGGAAGCCTATAACTAGTAAGATGAGTGAGATCTCTTCTATATGAAATCCAATCCTTTAGTATGTCAGCTGGTATCTCATCATCCCATCCCACGCCAGCCAGCCATATTCTCTGAATAAAGGTTTTGGCGGTTGTTATTACGGGCCCAATCCAGCCAAGTGGATCGAACAACCTTGCAATGTCCGAAATTACCCTACGTTTAGTCACCGGTGTTTCAAGCGGAGGAAGTTGAACTGTGTACTGAAATTCGTCACACGATCTATTCCATGTTAATCCTAGTATTTTTACAACCGTATCCATTTTCATCTCTAAGTTTTCCTTTTTGTCCTTTTTGCCTTCCTCTATCCCTTGCAGTAAACTATTGTTACTACAATTCCATTTCTGAAGCTCGAAACCACCGTGACTAAGCAGTTCGTTCATTTGGTGATATATTTGTATCCCTTCTTCAACGCTTTCGCAGCCTGTCATGAGGTCATCCACATAGAACTCCTTTAAAACTCTATCAGCTGCTAAAGGATATTTATCACCCTCATCATACGCAAGCTGCTGCAGTGCTCGTACTGCCAAGTAAGGCGCTGAGGATGTACCAAAAGTAACGCGTAACAATCTTAAATGTTGAAGTTCTGAATTTAAGTCCTTTCGCCACAGAAGGCGTTGAAAATCAACATCTGCGTCAGACACTTTTACTTGCCTATACATCTTTACTATGTCTGCAACAAGACATATAGGGTAGCAACGCCAGCGCATGATAATATGCCTTAAATCAGTTTGAAGAGTTGGACCAACCATCATGTCCCTATTTAAAGATGTTCCATTATTGAGCGAACATGATGCGTCAAATACAACTCTGACCTTGGTTGTAGTTTTATCATTTCTAACTACCGCGTGGTGTGGTAATAGCAGTAGGTTTTATTTTTTCTAACTCTGGAACTACTTCCATATGTCCCAGTGCCAAATATTCTTCAATTACGTCTGAATATTGAATCCGAAATTCAGGATTGTTAAGTAACCTTTTTTCTAATAAATAAAACCGTTTACGAGCAATGTCATATGAATTACCATATTGACACTCTGGGTTACTTGTTCTAAAAGGCAACCGTACTACATAGCGGCCTGAGGGATCTCTTTTATGAGTTTTTATAAAGAAGTCTTCACAGGATTGTTCTTCCTCTGATAAGAGCCTTTTTCCGTTGGAGGGAGGCTCCTCTAACTCCCAGAACTTCTTTAAAAGATCATCTGCAGATATACAAGTGTGCATGCTGACAACGTTATCCTGTTGTAGATCACCACGAATTTGTGGCGCGTGTATACTGCCAGAGAGGATCCAACCTAGTTTGGTTTTTTGCGCCACAGGAAAACCAGGCTGACCCTTGATAACACCTTCCATTAAAATTTGACAGTATATTTCTGCACCTAATAAAATATCAATTTTGTTTGGTACAGCAAACAACGGATCGGCCAACTGCAGATCTGAAATTTGTGATGACCAAGCCTGAATGACTATCTTCCTTTCCGGAAGAAGTGATGTTAATTTATTGAGAACGTGAGCCTTCACATAAACTATAAAGTTGGGATCATGACGTGATTGAACTTTTATGGTAACATACCCTGTAGACTGCAATGTTGCATTCTGATCACTGCCAAGTCCTGATATAAAGCTTCTGTTCTGTATCTTCTTCAAACCAAGCATCTGTACAGCTGATTCGGTTATGAAGGATGCTTGAGATCCTTGATCTAAAAGAGATCTTAATACGAAAGTACCTGTTTTCGATTCTGCCTTTATCAAGGCAGTGGCCAATAATACTTGGCTGTTCAAATTGGAAAAACAGGATACAATATTTGACGTTTCGCCCTGTGAAGACGATGGTGGAGTTGACGAATGCTCCTTACCATCTTCCTTATTATCAATAATGGTGTTCTCACTCTTCGGAACTCCTTTTGGGTGTAGAAGAGAGTGGTGTCTCTTTCTACAAATGCGACAATTGGTTGAATAACGACATGAAAATACGGAATGGTTGGGACCCAGACAATTAAAACACAACTTATTGGTTTGGACAAACTCACGACGTGTATCGACATCTTCCTTAGCAAATTTCTTACAATTGATTAATTTATGACTTTCGGAACAAAATTGACAAGTGAAAGCCGATGTAACATGCATAACCCTTGAAATACGAGCACTATTATTTGACTTATTTTGGCTACTATCTAGAAATTCAAGCGATCTGAAACGCTGATCTAGGAATACTATAAATTCGCTCAACTTGGGTAATTCATCATTACCCTTGCTAATTTGAATTTCCCACAGTTTTCTAGATTCTGTATCAAGCTTTAAACTAACAATGTATATTACAATTATATCCCATGAAGAGATATCAATCTTTAAATTCTTAAGGGCATTCAAACATTCATTAGTTGTGTCCATCAGTTCTTTTATAGCAGTGGAAGATTCGGACGGTATATTTCGTTGACTCATGAAACGCTTTAAAATACAATAAGCTAAATGTTTTTTGTTATTATAACGATGTTCTAATTGTTCCCAACAAACTTTATAATTATCGGCCGTGACAGGAATATGCCGCAAGAGTTGCTCAGCTTCACCGGACAAATAACTATAAATATCCATAGGTCGCTGGTTCAAATCCGGCTCGAAGGACCATGTACAATTTAAAATCACTACAATTAGTTTTTAAACAAAATTATTTTTTAAACTTGAATAGCTTGAAATTTTATCAATGCCTTCAGTTGTTTTGTAGTATAAAACCTTACGTTTTCGGGTCCAACACTAACACTTGACTGCATATTGCCGTTGTAAAACTCAACTTTACTCAACCAATTTGTCAATCCGGCTCGAAGGACCATGTACAAATTCCCAAAAAATCCCGAGGAGTCGCCGAGGAGTTTATGGCTTTGCCAAAGAAAACACCAAGCTCAGGACGAAAGACATTTAATTATCTAACATATGTGTAAGGTCATGTTTTGGCGGAAAATCTTAACACCGCCATTCACGAAAACGCGTCACTGGCACAACGCCATCTATCGACGGTGAGGTAAACTAAATGTGGCATTTTGTGCAGACTTAACAACTAGGTCGAGCAAAAAGTGTTATTGCGTTTTTTCTATGAAATTCTCAGAAGCAGCTCGGAGATGGGTTTGTCCGGTTAATGGCAATAGGCTCACCCCCTATTACAAGTGACCTAAAAACATACCGGCGAACTGTGGCTGCACATTGGTACACCTCTTTTTTTTTTTTTTTTTTTTTTTTTAAAGATGGTAAAATCATCAAATGACCCCCCCCGTCCTGGGCGGGGCGGGAGGGAGTGTCAGACTTTTACTGACTAAAAACCATCTATGTTCCTTCATGTGCCCTTTGCGTTCCGGGGGCGCGGTATCTCTTTCGAACAACCCGCAGCCCCGGCAGGCCTTGGCCCTTAGTGGCCCCTTCCTTGTGCTGACACCTCTTTGCGCGGAACATGAACGCGCCGTCGACACGGTCCGTCGTTAAATAACGTACGGACGGTGAGCTACCCATTGCTCACCGTCCACAGACCGTGCCTACGGTGTCCGCCTGCGGGAGGCGCAATGGTGCCGTTATTGGCAATCCATTGCGCCGGCGGACGCGGCGTCAGCGGCGGCGGCGGGTGCGGCCACGGCAGCGGTGGCGGCGGCAGCGGCGGCGGCGGCGGCGGCGGTGCGGGGCCCTCCCCCGGACCTGGCGGGTACGGCGCAGGCCTTGCCCCCAGCCCGGTGATCGGCCGGCCTGTTAGCCCCCGCACATGCATCGCAGTGCGGCGGGGCATCACAAGCCGCGGCCTTGTGACCGGGCTGACCGCAGCGGAAACACAGGGCGCTGCGGTCCACCTCCGAGGCACACCGACATGCCACGTGCTTCCCCACGTGGCAACGGTAGCACCTCAGGGGCCTGGGCTCGAGCAGGCGAACCCGCGCCGACACCCAGCCCACCAATAAGCGGCCCCCCCCAACAATGGCTTTAGCCGCCGTCACTGGGCAGCTGACCATAATGCCCGTGCGCTCTGGGCGGATGGTGCCTGCCCTGACCTCTTCGGCACGGCATCCACCCGCCCTGGTGACGGCGGCCACCACCTCCTCCGCGGAAACTGAGTCGTCCAGACCCATGATGCGCAGATCTGCGCATCTGGCGGGCCTGGACACCCGCACCTCGTCCGCGTTTAGGGACGCTCTAAGCTTCTCAGCTAGAGCGTCCGCGGACGGGCCGCTGGTGGCGCCGGGGATCTCCAGCATTCGGGCCCCAGTTGCGGTGACCCTTAGCTGGAGGCCGGTTATCCCTAGCTCGCCAAGGTTGATGGCCGCCTTGGCCCTGGTGAGCACCTGCGCATATGTCACGCCCCGCTTTTCCGCCTCCGGCTGTAGCGTGACCACTACAGCCGCGGATTTCGGGGCGCGAAGCCTGGCCGCGGCTTTGCGCTCACCACGTCGCCGCCGCTCCTCCGCCCGTCTGGTGGCCGCTCTGGCCGATCTGGCCGCCCTGCGCCCCCTCTCTCTTGCCCCGGCCACCTGCCATTCGGCTTCCGCGGCCGGAGGGTTGGGGCTAGGGGGCGGAGGGGGTGGAGGCGGCTGGGATGCCGCCTTGCCCCTCCTCGTGGGCGCATTTTGCGCCGGCACCGGCCTTGCCGGAGCCGGTTTCGCAGGGGTCGGCCCCGCCCTGCTGGGGGGCTGGCTACCCGGCCTCGGCGCAGACGCGGCGGCCGCATAAGAGGCCCGCCTGTCGCCCGCGGTCGTCCCGCTCGCCGCCAGTGGGGGACGCAACACGATGCCCTCCAGGACGGAAAACCGTGCCTGGAAGGCCGCCAGCTCCAGCTGAACCAGGTTCAGCACCTGGTCATCCACTGGCTCGACTGGCTCGGCTCTCCGGCTCCCCGCCTTGGGCGCCTGGCGGGAGCCGGTCCCGCGGAGCTCAGCCAGGTCCGCCTGGAGCCTCCTGTTCTCTGCCACCAGGAGCTCCATGGAGGCCGACAGGCGCGCCACCTCCGCCCGAAGCTGCGGGACCTCCCCCGCAAAACCGGCCTCCGCAGCCGCCGCAATGGTGGCCGAAGCCTCGTCCATTGCCCGAGACTTCGACCCCTTCATCTTTTTGCGGGCGACGCTCGCCACCGCATCCCGCACAACCTCCATGAACCTGGCCTTACGCTCCTCGTAGCCGCCAGGTTCACCTTCCACCACGTGCGGTGTGTCCGGCTGGACCACACCGTCGCTGCCAGTCTCACTTAGGGAGGGGGAGGGGGACTGCCCTTCAGCGACAGACGTCGCCGGTCCCCTCCGGGCAGCAACCCTCCCTGGGCCTCGCTCCTGGGCCCCACCGCGTCTGCTGGTGGGGATCTTTCGAGCCGAGGCCAGCTCTTCTTCGGAGGACACCCGATCCTCCGGTCTGGGCCGCTTTCTGAGAAGCTTTTCCAGCCCATCTAACTCATGGTGTGAGCCGAAAGGGCTCACAGTCACCATGCTGGATGCCGAGTCGGACTCCGACCCGGCATCCCCCTTCCCTCCTTCTGCATCGTTTTGTTTTATGTGTTCCATTTTTGATCCCACGAGTACTAAAGATATCCAACCATCCAACCAATAGCAAGTGGTTCGCACTAGCGACTGATGTCCCATAGGGACGCCCGTCAGCCATACATCCCGTCACGGTGCGCCGCCGCTTGGGATTCGGGGTGACTTTTTATAGAGGGTTTCTACCTCGCGGTCCGGGCGGTTAAGCCAAGACCCTCGGTGCCAATCGAAGCCGCGAGACATGACCACGACACTCCGATATGGGGTTACGATGTACGACGGTGACAGAGAGCCTCTCTGTCTGCTCGGTGGCAGGGTGAGTGCACGCCGAGCCCGTCCTCACTCCTCCGCTGTGCCCTCTGCTGATCAGAGGGACACGCGGAGAAACGCCCTTGGTCCGTCCTCGGACCCCACCCGTCAGAATATTGGCCACGAGCAGTGACATTCCCCAAAGAATAGGAATCTCTTCCCATTCCTCAGGGAAGACCACTACCCGCGCCCAGGGTGCACCGGCCAGCCGACTGCCGTTCCCTCAAGACGTGTCCGAAGGGACAAGCAGTCGACGGCACGCGTGGAGGTTTTCTGACCAGCACCCCATTGGTACACCTCTGCCTAACCATTTGGGAAATACAGGCTTGATGCTATGTTACGTTATGTCAATGGCTTATTTGCTGTTTTAGTATAATAGATATACATGGATAGTGTGCTGACTGTATTTGATTTGGTAGGTACGTCATAAATTATATGATTATAACTACCTGCATTCTTCTCAATACAGAAACAGTAATTTATTATTTATTACATTATTTGTACTACTTGGAAATTACATTTACACTAAACAATTAATAACAGGACCCAGGTACCTATATCATGATTATACGCCATTTTCACAGTTGTGAGCGTGTTTTGTACAATTGCTTTCTTTCTTTCCTACAAAGGTCTGAGGAGCTCAAGAGCCTTTAATGTATTTATGGCTTCGCTAAAGAAAATACGGAGCTGGGAACGGGAGGATTTTTTTTTGAATTCACGAACGCTGTATATAATCTTGACGTTGCGATTCAGGAAAAAAATGCACGAGGTCATCCATCGAAATAAATTAAAATATAATAAAATACAAGCGAACTATCCGCGACTTTGCCCGCGTGGCGTATTTCAACCGCGTTAAGTTACATTTTGGGGCTTAGCGCAATGTTATATAGCCTATGTCACTCAGCGATAATGTAGCTTGCTATCGGCAAAAGAATTTCTGAAATCGGTTCAGTAGTTTTTAAGTTTATTGGTTACATACAAAAATAATTTTTTTCCCTCTTTATAATATTAATGTAGATGAAGCTTTCACATCTCATACCCTTTTTTTTATAGATGGGAAATCATCAAATAACTTCTCCCGCCCTAGTGTCAGACTTTTACTGACTAAAACCCATCTATGTTCCTTCATGTGCCCTTTGCGTTCCGGGGGCGAGGTATCTCTTTCGAACAACACGCAGCCCCGGACATTTCATGCACCTGACATATCCCAAACAAACCCGGACGAAAAAGCAAGTGACAAATAAATCCGATAACATAGAGCAGGTAACGCTTTAAATAGAGTCAAAAGAGGGCTTTGTGAGTGCTCTACATAATGTAGAGATGCTCCCTGATATGGTAGAGTTTTATTAAAAATGTCTCTACTACACTGTGTATATTTGTAGAGCTACGAAAGGGATGTTTGTATAGTTCGGGATGATATTAAAAAGGAGTTTTTTTGGTCCTTTTGTACGGACTTTCGCGCAGTTGTGAGGCTTATGTACTGAAGTGGATCAGTGAACTGTGTTACTGTACTGTTGCAGGGTCCAGCTTGTGTAGGGTTCCGTGAGTTATTAGCTTCGTTATGTATTACTTTCAAGGCTATGTGTAAATAATATTGCAACCTTTAAGGCCTCTCTACACACGTGTGGTATTACCACCGGGGAGTGAATATACTTGGTTGCATACCAAGTTGACGCCTATGTATAAAGGGGCCCGTAAATTATCTATGGCAAATTATCTATGGATAGATATGACAATAAAATTATAAATCACATCCCTGTGATTAAATCACACTTCGAGGTGATACCTTTACATTCCATCCCAATATCTCTAGTAATTTCCGAAAACAATGGATATGAATGAACACACAGTCAAGTGAAGTAACTAAGAGTTCAGAATAATAATAATAAAGCTAACCTAAGATCTAGGTTAAGTTTTCTTATTCAAAGAAAATAGTACTTTCAATGATCCATATACGGGAGGTACCTAGTACGTAGAGCACATTATGTTAATACGCGCGGGTGGGTACACACAGACGCGTACGACTGTCAACATGGAACAAAGAAACGAACACGTAATTGCTACGCAACGCTCATATTAAGTTGTGTGACATACGGGTGGGGAGGATGGGGAGCTGAAATGCTAGCTAACAGATTCTGATGTCGTTTTTAGACTTGTGACGCATTGGTAGGTAATATGGAGATTTAATGGTTCAGTTTTTCTATAGAAAATGTAAGAATTGATCGAGTTTGTCTTCTTCGTAGTTATAGATTGCCTCGTTAGCCTAGTAATACTAAGCACGACTGCTAGGCTAGAGATCTTGGGTTCGATTCCCAGGTCGAGCAAAAACTGTTATTGGGTTTTCTAATGAAGTTCTCAGTAGCAGCTCGGAGTTAGGATTCGTACCCGGATAATGGCAATAGGCCCGCCCCCTATACCATGGGACTTAAAATATACCGGTAAACTGTGGGTGTACATTGATACACCTCTGCCCTACCCTTCGGGGAATACAGGCGTGATGGTATGTTATGGTTGTGATGTTATCGCACTGTAAAGCTAAATGCTTTTTATTTTGACAGATTTGTTAGCTGATAATTTGTTACAATCGAGAAATTAATTTTAATATTTTGTCATAATTGAAATATGTGTACGAATAAATTTGGCACGCCTTACACGTTTAACTTACAAGTATTCAACTAAAACATCTCATTGTTATTCTTACATTATATGCAAATAAAGTGTTCCATTCTATTCTATTTAAAGAAAGTACGAGCTCTGATCACTACGTTTGTTCACTGAATTATTATAATGTTCTCACCCAGTCACTAAACTTAAGGTGTTTACACACTATATTTCTCCACCGTAAGTCAATTGTGGCTGGAACCCTTAACACCACGCTGGTACATGCCAGGGAAAAAGGTCGTAAAAAATAATAATCCCGCATTGTAGTTGGGAAAGCCCTCTTTCTATTACACAAAGCGGGTCGTGACGTATTTATGGAACAACTCCCATAAGGCGCGACACGCTTCTTCATGGTGGCTTTTTATTTAGGCCAACAAGTTATAAGTGTAGCCATTGTCACGTAAATAACAAAATAATAGCTTCTAATGTTATTATTTTGAGAGTCTTTGTCTCCACAAAAACTGTCAAAGGGAATTGGAGGAAATTGCCAAGTAGAAAGACCTAAAAACAGCTTATTGTTGTTACTTTATCACTTAAATAAATCTTGATAAATAAGTAAAACTACTTACCATAATTTACAGACTTACATAAATCGTCAGAAACATTTCAGCCCTCACACTCAAGTACCCACAGAAATAGCTTTGAATAAAAACTTTTTATGACATAAAAACTTATTTGAAGCCCTCAACAATAGCTCAGTGCTGTTAGCATCACTGGCCGTTCAGAATCAAAGAGCATTTCATTCACTTTTGTTATTCAAATCGAGCTAAGATTTATTCTTCTTACAATACCTCCTTTAAAAACATATGCGGTTGATCCACCCTTATTCCTTAACTTACAAAGTTCATTATCGCTTAGCTAAAGTTGTTGGATAACTTTGTGAGTTTCCTTTTATGAGAAAAAAAAGGAGATTATATTAATTTCATCTCATTTTGACGAAGGGTCCTATATCCCTTAGACATGACTCCTTTCATACTATCATAGTGGAAATGGATTTTGTAAATAATTTCTTTTCGACTATGTATTGAGGTTTCAGACACTTTTTCCTGTTAAGATGGTTTCAGTATCCGTTGGTTTCGGGATCGTTTCACTTTTTGACGGGATTAGAGTGGTTTGATTGTGATTGTTTAAAGTCGTTTTTTTCTATAGTGGTTGGTGTAAATGGTGATACTAATACCGATAAGTAAACTTCTGTTTGTGTTGTGTAAAATGTAATTCTCCAGACCGATTCCGGCCACGGCGGCTAATCTTAATGCAGACTAGCCTCGTACGCATGAGATATTATAGTGCACAAGTGTGTGCGCAAACACAGGTGCACCCCCTCTTCCCTAACTCTCATAGCCCGATGGGACGGCAATCCGACACGACCCGAGAGAGATCAGGCGCAGGACCAACGGCTTTACGTGCTTTCCGAGGCACGGGGGTGTCACACCACCAACTTCCAAACTCCGGGCTGCTACTGAGAAATTCCTAATGGAAAAACCCAATAACACTTTTTGCCCGACCTGGGAATTGAACCCGGGAACCCTTGCTCAGCAGTCGCGCTTGCGACCACGAGATCAACGGGGCAGCGGGGCTGTGTTAGAAACGTTTTAAATAAATGAATGAATTAAAGTAGGAAAAAAGGGAGCGTCTAAATAATGAAAAGGTGTCTTATTATTTGTTACAAACTATCGTAGTGTCTTCTTGTTATACCGAACTAGCTATGCCTGTACTTATCCGCTGAACATCAAACCAAAGTTTCATCATAATCAGATTAATGATTTAGATGCATATAGAACAAGCATACAAACATACATAGATAGGTATCGGTACATACAACAGCACCATATAATTCAATAACTACATAATAAACTTCAACAATACCTCCCAAAAAAATGGTCTGTTGGAAAAAAAACAGTAAAATCTTCTATTCAATATTCCGGAGTACCCTCCTAGATAATTTCTAAATAAAACAAGACCAACACTTTGTACCTACTTAAACATTCAAGATCAGCAGAGCTCAAGGTCTCATTCAGCAGTAATTTGACAACGGTACCCAATATCGACCACGGACAGACAGACTGTCTAATATATACGTGAGTGCAGCTCCCTCCGACCCTCTTTAGGAGTTCAGCTGATGTATTGACAAGCTGAAGTCTTGAAGTGTTTGTTTGTACAGTACAACCTCGATTATCCGAACTAATTGGGACCGAGTTTAGTTCAAATAATCAAAAGTTCGGATAATCGAAATGTGGGTTTTTTGGGACAAGATCTAAGAAAAACAACAGCTTTTCACATAAAAACGATCAGTTTATTAAAATTGTATATGCATATTAACGTTGAAATATAAAACACCTAAAAAAAAAAATTGAGAAAGAGCTAACAAATTTGTGCCACCGTTAGGATAAGTAAGCGTTCGGATAATTGAGGGTTCGGATAATCGCGGTTTTACTGTATATTTACTTTTGTGTGGGTAATTACTATTACATGTTGAATAGTCATGCGGATGGAAGGACTAAACAGTTTAATAGGAATATTTGAAGAAAAACAATTATGATGAACAGCCTCTTTAGCCTAGTGGTCCTAAGCGCGACTGCTATGCTAGATGTCTTGGGTTCCATTCCCAGGTCAAGCAGAAACTGTTTTGGGTTTTTTTTATGAAATTCTCAGTAGCAACTCGGAGTTAGGGTTTGTGCCCGGTTAATGGCAATAGGCTGGCCCTCTATTTCATGGGACCTAAAACATACCGGCGAACTGTGGTTGTACATTGGTACATTTCTGCCTAATCCTTCAGGGAATACAGGCGTAATGGTATGTGTGTGTATAATAATGGATAAAAGGACAGAAACTGTGGCCGGAAATGTCAGGAAAAACCTTATCATATTACTATCTAAAACCATGATCTAATATATTTATAGGGAAGTTATAATAGTTCGCTACATTTCAGTGACATATCCGAACAAGTCTGTTCAGTTAGGACGTTTGTGATTTATAATGTACATAAAGATAGTGTTAGGACCAGTTTCCACTATATTGTTTAAATGAAATACGTTTGTTTGTACTTAACTGATAACTGATATACTTATATTACTTAATCTAGTAATATAAGTATATCACTAAACTTGGACCGTTTTATAACTATATTCCTAGTAAGATAGTAATGAATCGCTTTCGTATATCTATGTTACGGTATATAATTATGTACATCCCTAGGGATATAACTATATTACGGCTTTATCTATCTTACTGCGACATATATACAAGTATCTACAAGACATTAAGTAAGTAGCAAGATTAAATTAAAAATCTTTATGCCTATTTTTAATCACTTATACTTAAGTATTGGTACAATTTTAATTTACTTATTTCCTTTACATACTTATACAATTTTAACTAGCTATAAACAATTATATCAATCTATAAGCTTCTTCATCTTTATCGTATGGGCAGTAAGGTCTAACGATCTCAGACACCCTAATGTCAGAGTTTCTAAACCGCCTCAAGGACCTCTGACATGGTTACTGATGTCAGTGATATTCAAGATAAACTTTTAAAGTACATAAATGAATTAGAAAACGTCATATTGGTACTTGCCCGTGCCCGGTTGCGAACCCACAACCTCGTGTATGAGAGGCGGGTGCCTTAACCACACAAATAACTACAAGACATATACGTAATAAGGCTAAATTTAAATTAATACTTATTTAAAATATTTATGTCTTTTTTTATTACCTATACTTAAGCAATCGTCTACCCCTCACCTCTGCCTAACCCTTCGGGGAATACAGGCGTGATGGTATTTTTTAATTTTTTTTTAAGTAATCGTACTATTTTTAATTTATTTATTACCTGTACATACTTATATAATTCTTACTAAAATAAACAATTATTATCAATCTATAATAACATGAGTATTTCAGTTGCTATTCGAAAATAACTATTAAGAACCCCACTACCAACCTGTCATTCACCGACTGATCTCTGTAATGACGTCACAAACTACACTCATATTTAAATTCCAAGTTGTGCGCTTCTACAGAAACTATTAGGCTATAAACTCAAAGAATTCAAACGATCTCTTTGCAAATGCAATACAACATGTACAACAACAGTACTCGTTACACGATAATACAATGTTACAGTTCCCAACTCCAGTGTATGCCAGTCTTTACCAACACATACGTAAGGAGAAAGCAGTCAATTTATTCGTGAATACGGAGGAAACACAAAGAAATAGTTCCTACTTTCTGAGCAATTTACCTAATGCTATATGGACAGCGCTGACTCTATTCTGACATGTTGTACAGATATGGGACAGAAGGACCACTTTTATTGTTACGTAATTGACTAACATTGAAAAAAATATTTCTTTTCAGCACTATTCAATTATTTTGCTACTGAATAAAAATAGACAAGCGAAAATAGATCTCTTTGCTTTAAAAATACAGGTTATGCAACCTATAAATTTTGGTCCTTCCATCAATACTACCTATACTTTATTTTAATGTCTACGTAGTCTACGTTTAAACAAGAACAATAATTGTTGATTTAGGGCCGTATTACAAAAGGTTATTTATTAGATTTAACCAATGTGAAGGTGACTTGCGCTTGAGTATCGTACTAATTACAATATAATAACAAAAGGGTTTTATAAAATAAGTACCTAATCAAAGTATTCAAAACAAGTGCTTAAGTAGAAAACATAAAAGTTAGTAATGAACTTAATTTAATACAAAGGCACTTAAATACTTCACAAAAGTTTTTCTTCCATCGGATTTTGTATTTTTGAAGAATTATTTCTGAAACGAATGAAAGAGTTTTGTGAAACTCGTATCGAGGCCACAGAGTTCATTGTGGAAGAGTTTGATGTAGTCATAAATATTATTAACTAGCTGTTGCCCGCGGCTTCGCTCACGTCAGCCTTAGTGTTACTTAACCAATTAAGGATTGAATACTATGTCATCATAATCTTCCAGCCATGTCAAATGGTTTCTAAGGTTAATAATAGTTACAACTGTGAGTTTTAAAAATTAGTCAGTAGACGCCCGGAGTCTGATTTTTTGTCCGGTTGGTAATGAGCTTGCACCATACCTGGGATTAAAACATATTTATGCGGAGGGTATATGATATGGCTTTTCTATTCCTTTCGAAAATACTGTGATGTGGTGTCAAAATTTACTTGTTTTTCTTTCTCTAACCGTTGAAAAGCATTTTTAATGGGTTCTGCTTTAACACTCACATTGTAGCTTCGATCCGTCCAGTATCAAAACCGTAGAAATGAATCTTGTAATCAGAGCAACTGCCAACTAAATCTGAACTTCGTGTTATAACCAAGTTAATAATAATTATGTTGTTGGGAAAAAGTATGAACAAAACTAAGTAAGCATCTGACTTATTAAAAGGCTGAGCAAAGTTTTACCTCTCAAATTACCTTTCATCTATTGCAGAATGACGGTAATAGGTAACCTTCATTTTCATTTTGAAGTTCATTTGTAAGCATGCAGAATATGGTCTGTTGACAGTACCTACCTATTAAAAGAAATTCTGCATGCGATGCATGATTAATGATTGATGCATGATTCTACAATTCTACATGTGTCGTAAAAGCTTGAAGTCTGAGAGACATTTTTTATATCATATAGGTTTAATTATTTTTGGTACACTTCCTGTTGTAGCTAATTTATTTCTGTTTAGCTATTGGAATAGAAGTATGTTTTTTAGTAGCGTAGCGCAGCCCAGACAGTAAAGTATTGCACACTTAACGTTTGCAGATAAATCGTACGACACTTGTATGAAGTGTCGAGGTTGGTAGGCCCACGGTGCAGTGATCCTTCTTTTTTAATGATGGAAAATCGTCATATGAGTTCTTCCGTTCTGGCAGAAGGAAGTGTCAGACTCTTACGGACTAAAACCCATCCGTTTTCTCCTAATGCCCATCGCGTTCCAGAGCCGCGGTGAGTCTTTCGAACAAATTCCGTAACCGTAGCAGGCACTGGCCCTAGCGGGCCCCGTCTACTGTGCTGATATCTCTTTGAGACGTGTGTCAAACACAACGCGACGTCGGCACGGGTATGGTTCTGATCGGACGGCGAGCCACCCAACGCTCGCCGACCGGAGGCCCGTTGCCGTCGATCGCCTCTATGAGGACACGGCGGTGTTCCGCCAAAGCAGGGCAGACCTCCACCTAATGCTTCACCGTGTCCACCGGATGATCCTCACAATGATATCACTCTGGCGTGTCCTCATGTCTCATGTCAACATGTCCGGAGAATACCTGCGTCAGAGCATCATGGTGTTGCGTCGATCCTACTATCGATATAACTTGGTAACTCTTTAAATAGTCAGAGGCGCCGTTTTTTACTTTCGAAAAATATTATTAGCGTAGCTAGAATTTGTGGAATCAGTACAATTCTGTTCCGGTCATTCCTCTTCAGTCGATCCATGCATATTTTTTAAGTTATGTAAGGCAAAAACTAAACCCACCTAAACCTGTTTTATTATAATATTGAAATCCTACTGCATCAAAACAAAAACCTATTAAAATAATAACAAAAAGTAACATTATTTACGTAACACAATTAACTAAAAACAACTATGTCATATTTGAACGGCCCCGTTGGTCTCCTGGTGGCCAGCAAAACTGTTGATCATGGGGTAATGGGTTTTTCCATTACGAATTTCTCAGTAACAGCCCGGAGTACGGACGTTGGTGGTGTGACACTCACGTGTCTCGGAAAGCACGTAAAGCCGTTGGTGCTGCGCCTGATCTCTCCCCGGTTGTGTCGGATTGCCGACACATCGGACTATGGGAGTTAGGGAAGAGGGAGCGTTTGCTCACACGCTTGTGCATTTTAATATCTCCTGCCTACTTGGCTAGTCTGCTATATTTAGCCGTCGTGGCCAGAATCGGTCTCGTTTTGAATTCTATTACACAATTAACTGCTTAACTCCTTGTGGCTATGACTTGACGATTTTTATTTCATAGGATAAACATTATGTTAAAAATCTTGAATATTTTATGTATTTTACACCAGTCCCGTGGTAAAATCTTCGCGGATAATAAACATAATGTAATAATGCTTACCTACCTAACTCCATTATTTGTTACAAATACCCAAATAGCCTCACTTTTTATTACAAAACCCACCACACAAAGAGAGAAGTAGATTGTGGGAAGGAAAACAGCCTCATGACTACTTGAAGCTGCCAGAGTACCTGCTTCCCGGTAGTGAACTCAGTGATGTATCTAGAAGGTACTGTACATGTCTCAACTGGTGTAAATTATTGTTAGGGAAATCATCGATGCGAAAATAATTCAATCGCGTTATATAAAACAGCCATGTGTTGCCCGACATTTAAAGACTATTTTGTCATTTAATTTAAAGAGTCAAATAGACAGAATTTTTTTAACAATACGTATATTTTCCGCTCTACTATCGTTCCCACACCTATCAGTTTGTTTATTTTTTTGATTTTGATAAATTAATAATTTTGGCTTTAATATTGTTTATTTGAAACTATGATTGTATAGACATTATTTTTTGCAGAAATAATAAAATATTTGAAAAATAAGAAAGCAAAATGTTATGGCGGAAGAATCCCATCTTAATTTTATTAAATTTTTGGAAATGTTCTAGAGTTAAAAATGTATGTAAAAAATCACAAAAAGTAAAACAGCTATTGGGGATTGAACTCATACCCAGTGACTTGTAAGGCGGTCATCGAACCATTAGACCACATGCTCTGATAGAAAATACTCTAAAATAGCCGTTCTACTCTGTCACGATTAACTGCTTAGCTCCTTGAAGGTATAGCGTTATGACAATTATTTCAGTAGTTTAAACCCCAGCTACCTAAAGTATTCTTATGTTTAGTCTCGTATTTTTATAAACGCGATGTAATCTGTAGGAGAACAAAACATAATGCAACATTGCTCAGCCCCCAAAGCAGATAGCGTGATAATTTATAGCCTACGGTCAAATTTGGCCTATGTGGAATATATATACAAAAATTGAACAGAATCTGTCCGGCAGTATTTGCGTGATGCTCTAACAAACAAACAGACAAACAGACAAACAGACAAAAATTCTAAAAATTGTATTTTCGGCATTAGAATCATTCCCCGACCTCGTAGCAATCACTTTTTCTCAAAAATATTAAATGTACAGTTTTGACATCGCTACAATTTTATTATATGTATAGATGAACGAACAGTATTCGAGATTACAGTATGAGAAATTGCTACAGTAATATGTACTTTATGTGCTTAGTAAGACAATGATTTTAATAATTATTGCTTTAGCAAGAGTGGTTAAGTACAGGCGAGTCTGTGGGCGTTTTAATGAGACATTAACCTTTATAACAGGAAATGGCAAGTACTGATTCTGCCATTTCCTGTTCTAAACATCGATATCTAAATAGCCAAACAATAGCTGAGGAGAATTTCTCTGAGGACAACTTTCTCAAATTCGATCAATTTTGATTTAAAATTTATCAACGCTAATATTATAAGGAGGACAGATTTGTATTTTAGTATGTAACGAATAAACTTAAAAACTACTGAACCGATTTCAAAAAATCTAATGCCGTTAGAAAGCTACATTATCACTGAGTAACATAGGTTATATAACATCACACTAAGACTCACGGGAGCAGAGCAGTTACCAAAGACGTAACTTAAGGCGGGTAAATAAGCTACGCGGACGTAGTCGCGGATAATTCGCTGGGTTCTTATTAAGGCTTACTTAATATAAGTCTGTGATAATAATAAAATTGTGCTTGTCATATGTAAAATTATATCATAGTTTCGAAGATCTGGATTAAGCCTGCCTCTTTTATTATTATTTTGTTGCAGGGATGGAAAATCCTCATGGATGTCCACTACCCTGTGGGGCTCGGAGGGGTCTGTCATACTCTTACTGACTAAAAACCACCCCGGTATGCCCTGCCTGTATTATGTATTTACCCCTAGCCCTAATTGACACAACAGAAACAGTTGAATACCAAACATAATTTCTTCTGTTTTCCTCTTATTTCCATTATGTCCCCTCTCAAGAGACTTATAAAGTCAGTTGACAATTTAAAATAATTAATGGCGCCGTCTACCTTACTGCTAGTACATTAATTTCAGTAATGCACCGCCATCTTGTTCAAGACATAAACAATGTTAATATTTTTAATGGTTTGTATTGATTTGTTGTCTTGGAAATATTGTTTCAAATGTATGTTTATCAGACATGACTATAAATTATGTTAATTTGAGAAAAGTTAAAATTGGTACATACCTGAAAGAAAGAGTTATTGCAGAATACCTATAATTTTACCTAAAACCAAAACCGCACTATTTTTGTTTTTTTTGGTTGGCATACAACCTGATGGCCCACCTGATATTTTGTGATCACCTCTGCCTATACACATCTGCAATACCAGAGGCCTTGCAAATGCATTGTCCACCAAGAGACAAAATTGAAATGTTTTATGTGTTTGTAATTTCACCGGTACCCATACCCTTCAAACCAGAACACAGCAACCGTCAACGTTTTCACTTTGTAAATGTAAACATGACAGTCATAATCGTTCGTGTAACCTTAATCCAATTCACAATAAAATTAACTTAATCACATTCACTATGAAATGTACCTATACTTAACATAACAAATTGACGGAGGGAAGCTTACAAAGAATAAAATTATACAACTTCCGCAAAATTAAACTTCTATCCTTCACTTTCCTTACGTCCCCCTCCCCCCCCCCTCCTCCGCCCCTCCCCCAACAGTTATTACCATAAAGACTGATAAATATCCACATACATGGCTAGATCTATCGATACACCATCCCTTAACCTATTACATTGCCGCTCCCCAACTATCTAGTGAATCAAGTTGTTTGCACAGCCAGCGATGGATGGCGAAATTTATCGTTAGGGGAAGGTGTCATTAATAATGTTAGGGGGTTGTTTGTGCAACTGAATGATGGCTAATATTAATATATGATGTGTTCTGGGCTAAGCTTTCGGAGTAGATTTATTGGGTCGATCGGGATTATAAGAAAAATGATCTCAATATGTATCACTAGGGTGTCTCTTTATCTAGAAGAACGGCGCGGCTTTGCTGTGTCCCACTTTCGATACTGTAGTTTTCTTACAAAGTCAAATCATTTATTTCAATAACCTTTTTTCCTTAATGAAATATTATTAAATATGTACAGCATTAAAATTAGACTAAAAAACCTTTATAATGAGAAAAAAAGATAGGCATAAAAAAGTGCCCAAAAGACTGACGGCATTGCCACGTTGGATGGCAATGCTTAACCTCTGGCCAAGGTAAAAGCCACGGTAATATAATAATACAGTAGTGTAACTCGGCCGCATGACAGAAATAAATGCCTACAGCCGAGCGGTACGTAAACATGCGTTAGAGGCTGCCCGTCTCCAGTATTTTAATGTGTCTGCACCGCGCGCGCACCCCAGGATTGAGGCGCGTAGGTATAGCTCGCGTTTCGTCCGTTTGTATGAAGTTGGAGTACTGTATTATAATATTACCGTGTAAAAGCCGGCCACGAGAAGTGTCAACCAGAGGTGTTACTTCAATTGGATCATTAAAATACACTTTTAAACGTCAATTACATGAGAAAAAAATACTTATATTGAATCTAGTTACCCATTCCAAAAAGGTAGTTTCGTATGAAGAAGAATGGGCAAGAAACTCCATACATAACAATTATTACAATACGTTGTACACATTAAATAATTCCATAAAAATATATTATTTACCTTGAATATGTGAATATAACAAAGATGTCTTCCACATTGATTATGTGGAATAAATGATTATGTTAAAAACACCTTGAGTGATCTCATGTGTGGGTCGAGATGAATTCTCCATTCATCTATTGATCCATTCAAATATTTGTATGGCTTACATGTTCCCGGTTTGGTTACTTGCGTATGTACATAAGTTAAATATTTGTAAATGAACCCAAGTTTCTAGAGAAATGTGTTTCAGACTACAGCATCCCTATTTTTTATGCTTCTTTACTTTATCAGTTGTGTAAGATAAACTTAGAAGTAGCACTAATTATCACTTGACGAGTTTTGAACTCATCCTTTTGTGGGTAACTTACTTACACTTCAAAAGGAGACTCGATGTGGTGAAGTACCTTGGCTGCTATTATTATTTTTTGTTTTATATTCACCTTCATTGAAGAACAAGAACACAGTAACCAGGACTTTGTAAAAACCAAATTGAAAAGAGTGTCTGTAGAGTTTCTTGGTCATTCTTCTCGATAGAGACCACCAACCATCACGCCTGTATTCCCCGAAGGATTAGGCAGAGGTGTACCAATGTACACCCACAGTTCGCCGGTATATTTAGGTCCCATGTAATAAGGGGCGAGCCTATTGCCATTAACCGGGCACAAATCCAAACTCCGAGCTGCTACTGAGAATTTTATAGAAAAACCCAATAACACTTTTTGCTCGACCTACGTTTTAGACCTACGTTTAAAAACGAGCAACTAGTTTCAACTTTCTTTGTAACTTCTTAACATTTCAAAAGTGACTGTAAATGGTCTCAACATCATCATCATATCAGCCAGAGGACATCCATTGCCGAACATAGGCCTCCCCCATAGATTTCCAAAAGGGCCGGTTGGAAGCGGCGTGCATCCAGCTTCTTCCTGTAAATGGTCTAATTGTAATTAATGCTTTGACTTTGATTTTGAACTATCAGTAGCTTTACAATTAATGGTGGATAACGAGACTACAAGACCTCCACTTAGAATTACGGTTAGAACACAACTTCAACTAAATTCTGAGCTACATTTTTTAACAGCAAGTCGGAAAACGCCGTTGAAAATGTTGAAAAATCCCACGTTGCCTAGCCAAAAGTGCTGTGACAACACCAAGCGCACCCCAAAAATCGAACAGTTTGAAAACTTAGTCGATAAACCTCGAATGAGATTTAATGAAACGTCACCAAAACACGAGGATGGGGGGTGAGCAGTAAAGCTGGTGTGCTATAAATACTGACAGCTTATGAATTCGTATCGTGGACGAGCACAGTTTTGACACATTTTATGGGTTTATGGCACATAGAATGGTGATGTACCTCGTAGCGTCGTTTATGGGACATCTTGATGGGTTCTGTGCGATATGGGTTACTGAGTTATGGACGCGTAACGTTTTGTTTTTGGTTTGGTTTGTGATGATTAGTTTTACTGTTTCTTATGTGAGGCTGTGGTCTGTTCGGCGTAGGAGAATAGTGTGGAGACAATATGGGTTTAGCGGTAAGAAATCACTATGCATTTATGCTTTAGGTTAGTTCAGCCAAAAAAAACAAAACCAAAATAATTTCCCACATATTTTGGGTATTTATTTTACATATTTTACAATTTAATATTTTATTTTATTATGCATATTGAATTAGTTTGTCATCCAGGAGTTACGGAGATTATTCAACACAAGCAAAAAAAAACCCTTTCTATTTACAGTAATTATAAGCTTCTGCCCGCAACCACGGCGAACCACGCCGACTAACAAGGTGGTCCTTTACCCCATGGTTACTGCTCCATTCCCGTATGTCGTAGTATGATATTTTGTATCCTATACTATTCTTCATGAATCTGGCTATCATTATACAAAAATATTTTTCTAATCCGACTGGTAGTTCCAGAGATAAGCCCGCTTGAACAAACCAAAACTCTTTAGCTTTATTATTTATTTACTAAGTGAAGATGTTAATAATGCTAAAATTTACAGGGAGATAACAACCTCGTCTCCATGTCATAGGAACAAACTTCAACATTGTGTTAAAGACGATACACCCCGGAATTGTAATGAATGCTCACGAATCCAAGATGGCGGCGGTACGCGTCACATGTGAATTGTATTCCGTCAATAGCTTCCTCACTTGATTTCAACTTCAAGTTATTTCTGTCTTGAGTTGTGATTACGTTTATTTATGTGTGCTTGATATTGGAATGTTTGGTGGTTTTCATATTGTAAGTAATGAATACCTTCCTACCTATGTAATTTCTGAATCCAGTTTCAATTTAGGTAGTTACTTGTCGACTATTATTTTCTGCAAAAAAAAATGTTATTTTGTTTTTTTATTTTGCACGTAAAACAAGCTTTTGTGTGGTCTTTTTGCCTAACTGTGGTAAAGTTCAAAAAAAGTTTTTGCGTTTCACCTATATGTATGTATGTTCCAAAGTCAGCTTGTAACTACTCAACGGCTCAACCGATTACGTTGAAACATATTATTTTTGTTTTTTAGCCTAATCTGCCCCACTTCTGGGTGAAAGTCTTTAACAGTCTAACTAATATAAAAATATATTTCATTTTGGCTTTTTATAAGCATTATTATTCTCGAATGCAGTACTAAAAAGTACTAACCTCCTTCATTACAACAACAAAACCGACGGAACCACTCGTACTTGTAATGCCCAACCTAATTTCCATAGGAAGCGTAGAAAAATACTTCAAATTCACTCATGACATCTGTGCTAACGAGCACTATTGTTTGACTTGTGTACCTGCCCCTCTGCTTACCTCCTTTTAGCTTTATTGTGGACTCCGCGACTAACTTGAATAACATTTGAATTTTTTGCGAGAACTAAATTAGGTGCTCCGGTGAACGTGTTTTTGTTTCTTTGGGATTTGGTGTTGAGCTTTCAGAGCAAAATATTTTTTTCGGTGTAGGACTATGCTTTTAGGGCTATGATTACCCAGTGGTTAAGGCGCCTGCCTCTTATACATGAGGTTGTGTATTCAGATCCAGGCAAGTGCCAATGCAAACCTATTCGATTCACACGTATTTTCTAAGTTCATTTTGGACATCACTGATATTGTTATAATAAAACTTTGTAAGGAAACATGTACTTTCAGCTTAGGAGTAGCATAAAATGATTAGTTACATCCTAAACTTTACCATAACGCTTGTGTTTCTTGAAAAGGTAAGCAGTGAAAGGTACACTATACTTTCTTCGCACACCCCATGCTATTCAAATAAAAACCTCTCTTATTACTTTTAATTCTAATTTTAGATTCAACTGCTGTTTATTGTTTACACTAACAAAAGCCTGCCAGCCAACGCAATATTTTTTTCATTAAACAATCCCCTTTTTTTCTCCTGTACCGAAGCACTGCAAATGTCACCAGCTCTAGAATGGCTCACTCAAGTCCACTCAAGTCACCTCCTGCGAATTTGTACAAACAGTTCTACTTGAAATGTGTCGCGGGGTCTAGAAGCTATTTACTCCCCCCCTCCCCCTGGCACCCTGCCCCCCCTCGTCGCCCCTGTTAGTGTCTCGATACAGTTGAAATCGGAATTCCTTTATCTAAGTATCAATATTATTTATTAGCTTGCATTTTCCCACTGCAGGGCAAAGGACTCCTTACTCGGGACAAGTGTTAATCAAAGGAGACAATTTGATTTATTATATTTGTAAATATTATATATTCTATATTAGGTTATAGATTCTACAGAGATAACGTGCTCACTGCTCTTCCGTCACATGGGCATGTAAAATTTTATACTTAAATTACAAAAATCTGAATCTCATGCTGAATTGTGGTTATGCTCATCTAGTGACAACCACTGTTCTTTAAATATGTTACCTGCGGATAATGCAGTGGACTGCAACGCTCTTACTAAACGCTGTTTTGTTAACCTTATATGTTATACATGTTGTAGTTGTTTGTTATCCCTTAATAAATAAATAACTAAATAAATAACAAAAAGAAAATATAATATTATTGACTGCCTCGATAGCCTAGTGACCACTATGCTAGAGGTCTTAGGTTCGATTCCCAAGTCAAGCAAAGCGTTATTGGGTTTTTCTATTAAAATTCTCAGTAGCAGCTCGGAGTTTGGATTTATGCCCGGTTAATGACAATAGACGCCTATTACATGGGACCTAAACCTACCGGCGAACTGTGGTACGCCTCTGCCTAACCCTTCGGAAAATACAGGCGTGATGGTATGTTATAAAATACAATATTATTAAATTGAAAATTGATAAATCATTATAAACTAGTTTGTTCTTTAATGTCAAGGAGTATCTAATACTGTCGATAGAGGATAGGAGAGAACTTCAAGATTTGGAGTAGTACTTAGTCTTGAGTTCTTGTCTCAATATAGATATAATTAAGGGAATGAGCGAAGCCGCCCCAACACAAGTATCTTTGATAACTTAATGGGGATGTTTCATTTTACATGTATTGTAATAATTTTGAGACACAATAAAACTATATTATTTTTATTTTTTATTTTACTTAGACATAAGAAGCCTTAGTTATCTGTCCTAGAGTCTAGAGAGGTCAAACCAATTAATTTTCGGCTAATATTGTTTCCAATCCGATTGAAGCCTCATCACAAAAGGAGAGAGTCGCCTATTGTCAGCCTCTAAGACAACAAGCTTTACTGAATTTGTAAATCAGTCATGAATAAGAACCCTTTTAAGTGCATTTATGAATAAATTTTGTGGAGATTTAAAAATTAATTTGATCACAAAAGATGACTTTTTTCTATTTAAAGTTTAATAAACTCGGCTTTTTTAGGGTTCCGAGCGTAAGAAGGAAAATTGGAATCCTTTTAAGACCACTCTTGTGCGTCTGTCACAAAGCGGTTTTCCTCAAGATCTTTTTAACGGAGTAGAATTTAAGGACAATGTTAGATTTTAAAAATAAATACACAAAAAGGCAGTAAAAATTATTTGGTTTATTTGAGGGATCTGTTAAATCCTACAAAAGCATAACAATGGCAATCATAATTCCTTATAACTACAAATCTATGGTAATGTAATAAAGCGAAGAGGTTTTTGTGTGTTTATTTAAATGCGCTAATCTCTTAAACTAACAGTCGGAATGGGAAAATTCTTTTTGGATATGATAGCCAGATTCATGAGTAATAGTATAGACTATAACACTATAACATCACGCCACGATCTAAGCGGAGCAGAGCAGTAACCAAAGACGTAGCCTAAATCAAATAAAAACTAAAAACATCATCATCTTCCTGCCCTTATCTTTCTGTTACTTGGGGTCGGCGCAACACGTTTTCTTCTTCCATGCCGTCCTGTCAACCGTCATGCTATCACTGACTCCTTTCTCTTTCATATCATTTTCCACACAATCCATATGTTTTCTTTGGCCTTCCTTTTCTTCTCCATCGATCCACATTTATATTCATTACTCTTTTTAAATAAAAACTGAAAACAAATAGCCTAAATAATTTGGCAGTCATAAGGTGCAAACAATAGATATAAAAAATAATACAATATTCTGCAACTAAGCCACAGTTTAACATTAAACTCTGTACTTTATGCTATCATAAAGTTGCTGACAAAGATGGCTGCCCATGTTAATGAGGACAAACCGGGCCAATATTGACCGGACACTACGACTTGACGATACTTTACGGTTTTTCGGTTTTTGGCAGAAGGTATGGAAGTAAGGAGGTATCCTCATAAAGTGCGGAGTTGAGAGGCTTGTTAGTGAGGTCCTGGAGGGTAATGATTATGTGGAGCTGTGGGTTGGAGCAGTACTGATGAATATGGTAATGATATATTAGTAAATGTATTATCATTGTTTTTTGTTTTTATTGTCGTCTTTGAGAGTGAGGATAGAGGGGGTACACCTGTGTTTGCCTCTATAATATCTGATGCGTAACTACATGGCTTGTCTATTATAGAAAAAAAAAATGTACTAGTAAGAAAACTACTACTTACTACAGGATGCAGGCCGCTTCCAACTGGTCCTATCGGAAATCTATGGGGGAAGCCTTTGTCCAGCAGTGGACGTCCTGCGGCTGATATGATGATGATGAACCAAATAAAAAAGTATTTTACAACAATTAATTTTATCGTATTTTTCGCCATAAAATTATCTACATATTTTTGGGCCGTTTATTTTAATCAAAATATTGCCTATTTTAACTGCCTCGTCGGCCTAGTGGTCCTGAGCGCGTCTGCTACGCTAGAGGTCCTGGGTTCGATTCCCGGGTCGAGCAAAAAGTGTTATTGGGTTTTTCGATGAAATTCTCAGTAGCAGCTCGGAGTTTGGATTTGTGCCCGGTAAATGGCAATAGGCTCGCCCCCTATTACATGGGACCTAAATATACCGGCGAACTGTGGGTGTACATTGGTACAACTCTGCCTAACCCTTCGGGGAATACAGGCGTGATGGTGAAACTAAATAACTCTTTATACAATTGCAACTTTAATTACCGGGTACACCAGTTAAACCGGGTAATAAAACGAAAGAGCGTCACAAAACCGTTAACACTTTCTTCCCGACCTCTTAAAACTAAACTAACTAACTAAAACTAAGACTAACTCCTGCCTAACTTTAAAACCACTTACTCCCTCACATCGCAACTTATGACAAAGCCAGTGAATCTCTGGCGCTATCGAGTTTCAAATTAAAAGCTCAGGTATTTATTACTTGGAGTAATTTATCGTTTTTAATGAGCGCCGCTTCGTTATGCACGGGTGTTGTGTTACAGATTGTTAGTTTGTTGGTCTTAGATATACTTTTGTGAAGTGGGAACATTGTTTGTGTGTGTTCTGTTCGTGAAGTGTAGGTCGTTGTGTTTGTTGGCAACTTTTAGGAAGGGGTAGCAGCATTTGTAATATAAATTTGGTGTTCATTTTGGGAATCAGGAAGGCTTTTGTTTAATTTGTCAATATTATAAGTTATGAGATGATAATACTATGGATAATAATTATGTTTCTTTAAACCACCTTTTTTGTAGGTAGACAACCTACAAAAAAGGTGGTTTAAAGTAAACTATCTTTCTCTTTTTTTGAAGGGTGGGAAATCATCAAATGACTTTTTCCACTCTGAGTGGAGCAAAGCGGAGTATCAGCCTGTTACTGACTAAAACCAACGGATTTTAGTCAGTAAGAGTCTGACACTTCCTTCGTGTCTCTCCTAATGCCCTTTGTGTTCCAGAACCGCGGTGACCCTTTCGAACAAATTCCGCAAACCGGACAGATTGTTCAAATAAGTATCTTTCTTTATTATGAGCGTCATTTGTTTCGTGTAAATAACTAAAGCAAGTACCTAATAGAACATATAAATACAAGAGTGAAAAATAAAAACAAAATCCGTTAAAATTTTGTAAAATTTGATAATATCAGTTGTGTTCACAGGACGGTTTTTGAAAAGCGATATAATAAGCTGGCCACATGTTTTTCCAAATTATTTTGTTATTTGCCCACGTCACCCTATCCACACATACATAATCTCAAAAAATACAAGCCAACATAACCTTACTTTATGATATATACAGAACAACAACACGCCATAATCCGCGTCTAGACGTTTAATCAAAATGGTGGACAAGATGGCCGCCACTCCACATGTTCCATTGGCCAAAAACCCGCCATATCTCGGTCGCTTATTCCAATGTATGTGCGTCTTGTCCTACTTTGGCCATTATTTATGGCCAATGGTACTTCGCCGCAGATTGGCCAATTACATTAGCCGACATCCCTCAAGGACCTACTTAGGAGGAGTGTGTGTGAATTTTTTAACATCGAATAAAAATTTTGTTTTTAATCTTGTGTCGTTCCGGAGTTAGTGAGTTGTGTTTTGTTTGTATTTTATTTTATTTATTTTTCCAAAGCAATGACTTAGAATTTTTATGGCTTTTTTTTTTTTTTTTTTTTTTTTTATAGACGGGAAATCATCAAATAACTTCCCCCGCCCTGGGCGGGGCGGGAGGGAGTGTCAGACTTTTACTGACTAAAACCCGTCTATGTTCCTTCATGTGCCCTTTGCGTTCCGGGCTGCGGTTTGTTTATTGTTTGTTTCTGACTTCTGATAGTTTGGATTCCTTCGTAGAAGTTCTTGTCGTAGCTAGGCAAAGTAATATGATGTCATCTTGATGAACAGTTTGTTTTCTACATGAATGACTAGCTTATGTTAGCAGAAAATGAACGAGACCGGAGAACTTCGTCAACAAAAACAGAAAATAAGTACCTAATCATATATGATTAGGTACACCATCCACCAGTGATGGTATACCATCACTTTGGGTGCGAGCCTATTGCCATTAACCGGGCACAAATCCTAACTCTGATCTGCTACTGAGAATGTCATAGAAAAACCCAATAACATTTGCTCGACCTGGACACCGAACCCCAGACCTCTAGCGAAGCATTCGCGCTAAAGACCACTAGGCTAACGAGGCAGTTTTCTACATTAATGGCTAGCTTATGTTAGCAGAAAACTAACGGAGATACTCCCTGAAGTCAGCAAAAACAGAAAATAAATAATTATAATTTCATGGAAATAGTAGAACATAAAAACAACAAAAATAATAAAAGCTGCCTTCAGCATTAACAATCAATAAAGACACATGGCTCCAATTACAATAACAAGTGTCCAAAAAATGTAAAAAAACTACATAAACCTAAGATTTATATCCTTAGGCTGTACACACGCAATCGAAATAAATTGGCACCATTATCTCCAACGAGTAAGGCTCAAAATAAAATACAAAAATATATAATCCTTTTATTTTAAGCGCAGAGCCATCGCATTGAGTAATGACTATGTGGAGTGGCGTAAACAACGATGTATTGAAGTAACGTGTTTTTAAATAAAATTGGTCGCCATTACCATCTGTTTTGTTTTGTGTCGCTTTTATTCATGTTAGAATTGGTGCTAACAAGTCGGGAACGAGTGACGACAAGTCCAATTCGTCTGGAATATTGCTGGCATTAATATTTGTCAAACTGGCATAGGTACTGGATTGCCAAGACTATTACCAATTGGCAATTGCCTTGTTCATGAAAATGTCCGTGTTTGTGATTATGTTATTGACGTTCGTTAATAAAATGTAGTAATTACCTATAATACCTCGTTATTAACCGCCTCGTTGGCCAAGTGGTCCTGCTACGCTAGAGGTCTTGGGTTCGATTCCCAGGTCGAGCAAAAAGTGTTATTGGGTTTTTCTGTGAAATTCTCAGTAGCAGCTCGGAGTTTGGGCTTGTGCCCGGTTAATGGCAATAGGCTCGCCCCCTATTACATGGGACCTAAATATACCGGTGAACTGTGGGTGTACATCCGTACATCCGTACACCTCTGCCTAACCCTTCGGGGAATACAGGCGTGATGGTATATATAATATATAATTATAATGAGTCATCAATTAGGACCGGTCATTGTGGTTACCTTCAGAGGAGGCCTAGGATTAGCAATGGAGGACGTTCAGCTGTATGATGATGATGATGAATTACCTACCTAGTCTATCTTGTGAGCTATCAGGTAAAAGGTTCATATATAGAGCGGTTTTAATGATTTTATGCTCATTATTATAGTAGATCTGGGTCTAACTTGACGCTTAGATAATGCTCTTCTTGATGTAGTCTATACTAATATTATAAAGCTAAAGAGTTTGTTTGTTTGAACGCGCTAATCTCAGGGACTACTGGTTGGAATTGGAAAATTCTTTTAGTGTTGGATAGTCCATTTCTTGAGGAAGGCTATAGGCTATGTAACATCACGCTACGACCAACAGGTGCTGAGCAGCGAGAGTGAAACCGCGGGGAACAGCTAGTATCTAATAACCATAATAATATCAGTATATCATTGTACTACTGTAGGACAAAGGCCTCTTTTCGTACAGATGAGGAACGAGCTTCGATCACCACTCGTGCTCAAGGCGCATTGATAATTTCAGATTTAAATTAATATTAGTTTAGATTTCCTCATGATATTTTACCAATGCCAGTGATATCCAAGATACACTTAGAAACTACATTACGTACCTATTCAAAAGATCACATTAATGCTCGCCTCGTAATTAATGACGGGGCGTCTTAACCACTGCACCATTGTGATATTATCATGTGATATTTGCATATTAACATTGTATTAATATGTAATACACATAGATTTCTTACATAAGATTAAACTATTTCTATTAAAACCGATTTTATGAATATCGAGAAAACCGCCAAGAAAAACCCCACATCAAAGCCTTCACAAATCGATTCCCCAACCGCTTCGCTTCCCTCAAAACTAGAGCACACATGAAGATAGCATCGCCACAAACAAACACACAATAATGTTCACAATAGTGACGCGCGTATTTATGATATCTGTATAATGGCCGGTGATTGATCGCTCGCGGGGATGGGCCCGATGATTTATTCGCTAAAGCCAATCGCTGTTGTGGTGTAGGCGGGAGACTGGCCGACTTTTTTTAGTTTTGTCGCTGTTTTGGTCTAACAAACAGAGGTAGGTGAATAGGTCAAGCCCGCTAGGGCCTTAAGAGGTCAAAAGGTCGGGAGCCGCAGGGCGATTCCTGACCACTGCCCGGACGGAGAGTGTTGGGTGGCTCACCGTCCGATCAGAACCAGGCCCGGGTCAACGGCGCTTTATGTTCCACGTGTACCTCAAAGAGATGTCAGCATAATAGACGGGGCCCGCTAGTACCAGTGCCTGTCAGGGTTTGGGGAATTTGTTCGAAAGTGTTACCGGGGCCCTGGAATGCAAAGGACGTTAGGAGGAACACGGATGGGCTTTAGTCAGTAAGAGTCTGACACTCCCTTTCGCTCCAGTCAGAGCGGGAGAAGTCATTTAATGATGACCTATCCTTGAAAAAAAGGTAAATAGGTGAAATCAAAGTCTATGAGACTCGCTTCATCCGCTGCTTTGTCTACAAGCAGATTTAAATTAAAGCCGATATTTTCAATTATCCCGCGGTAACAGAAAATCTTAATACTAATTTCCTTATGTGAAGCTAAATTAATCTAAATATTCTTCATTTTGTCTAATTTGGTTCAGCGGTAGCGTGAAAAAGTAGTAAACATTCATCTTCACAAACTTTTGCGTTAATAACTGTAATTTTCTTGTGTGGTTTTCAACTATTCATCACGTCGGCAATTGACCCATATAAAACTAATAAGGCACAATAAAGAATTCGTTATAGGTACAACCAATAACTCTTTATAAGTATAATATTACAGTTGGTTTTACAAATTCCGATTTAAACAGCCAGAGATCGTCACGCATCGAAAAAGCTTTCTAACAATGTTGACCAATAAAAGCAACTAAGTCCGTCGTGCTGAGCGTCGCGCCTAATGACATCCAACACGCACACTTCTAATCCAAAGCAATAAATTAAGCTTTTTCCTTTCATAAAAATCGTATTCCACATTATTTCGTACAGAGCTGCCATTTTTAAAAGGAAATCACGTAAAATACTTAAAATAACGCCGTCTTCCTGGATCATATCATTTGACGGCAAAACATTTCTATTTTTCTCACGTTTCATTAAGAATTTGAATAAACATTTGGGATTACACCCTGAACTCTACAGGGGCTATTAAGAAGTCAATTAAGTGGGATTCCATTAAAAAATGCGACGTTTTTGCGTTTATCCGTGTCTCGTGGGAATCGCGAGTCGTCCGTCTGTGCTGACTTGTGTAATCGTATTTATTGCTGTTTGTTTTGTTGTTCTTACTGAGGCGTCTTCGTGGTCAGTGGAGGGGGAGGGGACTGATTTGAATTATGTTTTTTTAATAGTTTAATAGACTTTACTTACTTTTAGGATTGAGCGCGGAAGACTGAAGTTCAGAGGAACAACTCTAGTAACTTTTAGAAACAATCGCAATTTGTCAAAGATACCTGTAATTTAGTATTTTTTTTGACGTTGATTGTTGGTTTTGTAACGAATTTTAGGAGACGTATTTATTGAACTCAAATCATCAAGAGAAGGCTTTTTGCGACGGTAATATTGTAGACGGAAATGTCTTAGAATAATTTCGTATTAAACACACAAAAAAATGTATGTGACAAAATCCAATAAAATTGATGTCAGTAATATAAATAAACCCATCTTTTTAAAGGAAAAGCACAATCGCAAAGTCGCAAGACTGCCCCGCCAAGCTACTAACATAATCGCATTTACATCTATTTGTTAATTCAGTATCTATATTATGTCGATCCGTCTTCCGCGGCTCGATTTGTTCGCATCGTCCATCGCACATCGATTGTATCTCATGAGCTCGTACTTTCATACCTAGTATTATAGAGCTTTTCTATGAAATTATCAGTAGCGGCTCGGAGTTAGGATTTGTACCTACTGAATGAATATTGGGATATGAATAACATAAGGGGTCCCGGGTTCGATTCCCGGGTCGAGCAAAAAGTGTTTTTGGGTTTTTCTATGAAATTCTCAGTAGCGGCTCGGAGTTAGAATTTGTACCTACTGAATGAATATTGGGGATATGAATAACATAAGGGGTCCCGGGTTCGATTCCCGGGTCGAGCAAAAAGTGTTTTTGGGTTTTTCTATGAAATTCTCAGTAGCGGCTCGGAGTTTGGTTTTGTGCCCGGTAAATGGCAATAGGCTCGCCCCCTATTACATGGGACCTAAATATACCGGCGAACTGTGGGTGTACATTGGTACACCAATTAATTAATTAATTGGCGACTTTTTTCGGTTTGTTGAAGAAGTGTATGAGCCATGTGTTTTCGTAAATGAAAATTGACTTGCATTATGAAAAACAATAGAGTTTTGATGGCTTTACTAAAGTATTCATCTGCACTTTAATCAAAATTGTTCGAAACATTGCTTTATTGAACAGCAAGTAATTGCTGGCCAAGCTATCAAAATATGTTAAATACTTTGGCTTTAAATCCCCTTTATTTATTTAATGAGGCTTGCAAAGTTGTTTAATAAAAAAATATTATAAGTACATTTTTATCGATAGTCTATATTGATCAACTCTGCATGGTTTTAAACATTCCCTTCTTATAAGTCCCCCACATCTTTTCCTACGATCACACTACAGGTCAACCCCCCCCCCCCCCCCCGCCTTCCCTCACCCCCCGTAGACCCCTGACTCACATCACATCAGGATGTCTAATTTCCATTTCACCCTGTCAACTTGTAAGGGAAATCACTAACGATCAGGGAACGGATATTAAACGGATCTGCGAAGAGACAATGCTCCGGGCGGTATACATCGCGGCTTTTGTACGTGCGTGTCACATTCCGTGCTGATCCGAGCGAGCGATGGTTAGGAAAGATTTTAAAGTTACGTAATGAGATATAAGGAGTTTAGGCTTGCGAGTTTTTGGGGAGAATGTTCGGAATGGAGCCGATGCGTTTTTGTTTCATTGCTTCTTTTGAAAAATGATTTTTTACTTTAAATTCTTTGTTACCACTTATTTATGAGAATTTGGTCTCTAAATAAGTCTGAAGATGCCAACTAGATTTTACTACACTAGACACTACTAGACTTTGATTAGACTTATGGCCTAAGGCATTATTAAGTCCGCCTTTGAACTTTTTTTAAGCATAAAGTTTAAATAAATAAATAGATGAAGTTCAGGTCGGTTCAGTGTGATGCATGGCAATCGATTAACAATCGTCTGCAATCTACTGACACCTTCAAGGTTCCAGTACAATCACACACCTACAGCTGAGAATAATGAATAAGAACTTGTCATGTGATATATCGTGCCTACATCTATTAAGATTCCACCAAACGCTGTCATATTTCCCACCAAACCACCCATCAATTATCTTAAATACCTCGTAACCTAGCCCAATTACTTACTAACATAACAATATATTCCCCAAACAGCCACTAAAACTAAACGAAACAAGGTGATCGCGTGCCCGCACACAATACAACCGCGTATGTTTCCAACACTTATAAATCTAAGTGGCGTCACGCTCATCTTAATGGCCGTAACATCTGCTAGAAATGATTGCAAATTTTTATTTACTACCAAGAAGTGTAGCAGGAATACTAACGATTATCATTAAGGTGTACTCCGTAGGGAGTAAGCAGCGACAAATGAACAGCGTTTAGTGAAACAGGTGGGCTTAAGATATTTAATCGGGGGATTCTGTTTTGTTTTTGCGTTTTTCCTTTTAAATCGTTGTCATTAAGGGTGATGTTGGTATATTTAGATTGTTTTTGTAGTGGGAGGGCAGAAGGCTCAGATTATAGGCTTTTATAATATAACTAGCAAATTGGTCATGTATAGATGTATAGTTATGTTCACCTCTGCTGTCTACTTTGTGGAATACAAGATTGAGTACCTAAGTAATTTGTTGACCTTGATCTACTAAATAGAATGACAGACACATACCATCACGCCTGTATTCCCCGAAGGGTTAGGCAGAGGTGCACATACAGCCACATTTCGCAGGTAACTTTAGGTCCCATGTAATAAGGGGCGTGCCCCCTACAAAATGGAAAACCTATACCACCAAACCCAAATAGAACGACATTACAATTGAATCCTCTACTTGTTCCCTCGTTACTTCTGCTAAAGATATTCACTGCTGGACATATGAATCTTTTATATTCGCCATAATAATGTAGTAAGCCATGTTTAAAAAAAAAATAGAAATAAATGATACAGAATTATGATCAGATTTATAGGAGAGTATCTCTTTAGCAGCTCAGGATAAAGGTTCTATTTTTATTTGGGAACGTGTTCATCGGTTGCTTTATCACTGAAGGGGTTCCGCGAAAGGTTCATTATAAACGGACGATTTTAGTAATATTTGCATTTATGCTGACAGAAACATCGAGAAGGCATTGACTCCCTGTAAGCCTTAAAATGCTAAAACGCACTAACCTGGTGTGTTACTTTACTTTTGAGGTTTAAGACCGACTGCTACGCTAGAAGTCTTGGGTTCGATTTCCAGGTCGAGCAGGTGTATTGGGCTTTTCTATGAAACTCTCAGAAGCAGCTTGGAGTTAGGATTTGTGCACAGTTAGCACAAATCTTACACAAAGTTTAGTTATAGCAATAGGCTCGCCTCCTATTATATGGGCCCTAAACATACCAGCGGACTGTGGGTGCACATTGGTACACCTCTGCCTAGCCCTTCGGGGAATACAGGCGTATGTTTAGGGCCCATATAATAGGAGGCAAGCTCATGAGTAGGTAGAGCTGCCATTCCTTTGTGCGTATGCTAACATTATCACTTAGCAGAGGACCTAAGCTTTAAGGGAATAAAGGCGTGAAATAACAATAATTAAAAGAGTGTTTGTCCCACGTAGATTGACGGTACAATAACCCTTGTCCAGGGTTCACAATACCTGAAATAAATGCCTGACGTACCTAAAATGTTTACAAATCATTCTACTTATTTCACAAACTCCACCTACACCTTTGTTTACAAATTCTGCTTCACTAAAAGGGTTTAGTTCCCACGTACCTGAGGTCATTGACTCGAACTGTCACTCTCATGTAAGTAAAACAGCTTAAAAGTTGTTGACCTTTCTAGTACCCAGGTAATATTTGTAGGTAAAAGGGAGGAAAAATATTTTAAAATGTACGAGTTATTAGATTGATCTAGATGCTTAAAACGTTTTTTTTTGTAAGTCAGCTGCCATAGTAGATTAACATTTCAGATTTTTTAATTCTAATTATTGAGCACAATGTCAAAGGAAATACGAAGTGGATCTGAAATTAAGATAAAATTAACTCTTAGTTATTGCCTAAAATTATGAATAGCAGTGAATTGTGTTATTTGATTTCGTGTCTTTTTAAATGATATGTAAAAGTAACATTGTTAATCGATTTTTGTTGCTGACCGTATCTAAATTGTTGATGGGTTTTAGATTTGGAAATTATAATTATTATTTTTTACTGGTAAGAATAAAGGAAGTTTTTTTTGGCCTAGTATTTTATTTTAGTGGGAAATCTTGCCTAATTTCTTTTATTTACGTGAAAAGGTATTTTAAATTCTGTAATCAAAACAATATTAAATTTGGAACATCTTTTATTTACCAGATTATGAACGTGCACGAGGCGAAAGTAGTATGTAAGGATTGTGGGGGCGCCCTTACAAGACGGTGCGGTGGGGGCGCCCTTACAAGACGGTGCGGGATAAGATCCGCACCTGGGCCCCCCCGCTGACGCAGAGTCTCCGGCCGGAGCTCGTTGAGGACGTGGTGAGCGCTCTGTTCCCCTCGCGGGGAGAACATCCTCCCCCGCCCATGGCTCCGCCGCCTGCGATGCCGGAAGCGGACCACACCGACGACGACACACCAGAGGTGACTGGGGTAGACCTGAGGGTGGCGGTACGTAAGCTGAAAGGCAAAAATACCGCCCCGGGACCCGACGGCTTGCCTGGGAAAGCCTGGGTCCTGGCCTCAGAGGCTCTAGGGCCCCGATTGGAGGGGCTCCTAAGCGCATGTTTGGAGAGGGGCCAGTTCCCACTTCGTTGGAAGACGGGGAAGCTGGTCCTCATTCGGAAGCCTGGGCGCCCTGCGGACTCACCGTCCGCATACCGGCCCATCGTGCTGCTCGACGAGGTGGGCAAGCTCTTTGAAAGAGTGATTGCGGGCCGCCTCGTCGGGCACCTGTCTGGGATGGGGCCGGACCTTGCGGACTGCCAGTTCGGCTTCCGCAGGGGGCGCTCTACGGTGGATGCCATCATGCGCGTCAGAGCTCTCTCGACGGGGGATGCTGTATCCCGGGGCGGGGTTGTGTTGGCGGTGTCGTTGGACATCGCCAACGCGTTTAACTCCCTGCCCTGGTCCTGCATTAGGGAGGCACTCCGGTACCACCGGGTGCCGAACTACCTCCGTCGGGTGGTCGGGGCCTATCTGTGTGATAGAGCCGTGATCTACCCTGGTCGAAATGGTGAATGGAACCGGCGAGAGATGTCGTGCGGTGTTCCGCAGGGATCGGTGCTGGGGCCGCTCCTGTGGAACATCGGCTACGACTGGGTGCTACGTGCTGACCTCCCCGAGGGCGCCAGCGTAGTGTGCTACGCGGACGACACACTGGTCCTGGCGCAGGGGAGGTCGCACGAGGCGGCGGCCGACCTTATGACACGCGGGGTTGCGACAGTCGTTGAGAGGATCCGGCAATTGGGTCTCGAGGTGGCCTTGCACAAGTCCGAGGTTCTGTGTTTTCATGGGCCTCGGAACGCGCCACCGTCGGGATCCCAAATCACGGTAGGAGGGGTTTCCGTCGGCGTCGGGTCGACGATGAAGTACCTGGGACTTGTCCTCGACAGCCGATGGAACTTCGTGGAGCACTTCCGACGTTTGGCTCCCAAGTTGGCACGGGCTTCGGCCGCTCTAAAGCGGCTCTTGCCCAATTTGAGGGGGCCAAACGCCTCCTGCCGGAGGCTCTACGCCGGGGTCGTGCGTTCGATGGCCCTTTACGGGGCCCCGGTGTGGGCGCGGGGCTTGAGGCGGCTTGCCGCCCACTACCTGAACGCGTCCCAGCGGGTGATCGCCATAAGGGTCATCCGCGGATACCGCACGATCTCCGGCGAGGCAGCGAGCCTCCTTGCCGGATTGCCGCCATGGGATCTGGAGGCGCTGGTCCTCGCGCGCCTACACGAGTGGCGCGCGGAGGCACTGGGCCGGGGCGAAACTCCGCTGCCGCGGCAAATTGCCGCCCTGCGGACGGAACTCCGGCTCGATCTCATGGCGACATGGAGAGAACGACTGTCGCAACCTCGTGCAGGGCTCGCCTCGATTGAGGCGGTAAGACCCCTCTTTGAGGAGTGGCTGGAGCGGCGCCACGGCGCCCTCACCTACCGCCTGACGCAGGTCCTCACCGGACACGGATGTTTCGGGAGGTTCCTGCACCTCATCGGGCGGGAGGAGACGCCCGGGTGTCACCATTGTGAGGATCGCCCCGAGGACACGGTGGAGCATACTTTGGCGGTGTGCCCTGCTTGGGCTGAGCACCGCCGAGTCCTCGAGGCGGCCATCGGCGGCGGCGCCCTCTCGCGTCCGGCACTGGTCCAGGCCATGGTCCGGAGCGAGGGGGAATGGGAAGCAGTCGCCTCCTTCTGCGAAGCTGTAATGCTAGAGAAGGAGGCGGCGGGACGGGAGAGGGAAAGGAGGGTCCCCCGTCCCAGCGGCCGCCGCGGTAGACGATCCGGGCGTCGGGAGCCACGTGACGACTCCCGGCCACCGTAGACGCGGGTCTGTGGACGGTGAGCAATGGGTAGCTCACCGTCCGTACGTTCACTAGCGACAGACCGTGTCGACGGCGCGTCCGTGTTCCACGCGCGCCTCAAAGAGATGTCAGCAAATTGGATGGGGCCACTGAGGGCCGATGCCTGCCGGGGCTGCGGGTTGTTCGAAAGAGATACCGCGCCCCCGGAACGCAAAGGGCACATGAAGGAACATAGACGGGTTTTAGTCAGTAAAAGTCTGACACTCCCTCCCGCCCCGCCCAGGGCGGGGGAAGTTATTTGATGATTTCCCGTCTATAAAAAAAAAAAAAAAAAAAAAAAAAAAAGTATGTAAGGATTGTAGCAGGTGGCGTTCTGTGGTATCTACCTATCCCCATGGGAAAAAGGCGTGAATTTATGTATGTATATTTTATATACACATTTTAGTATGAAAATAAATGAATATGAATATTTCCCGATGAATTTAATTCTTTACTTATTTCTCGAAAGATTGTTGAACAGAAAACAAAAAGTTTTCTCCAAAGACTTCCCTCATACACAAGGAAGTCTGATGAATTAGTTGGAAATATTTTTATCAAGTTTAATTAAAATCGGCCCATTATTTTCCAAGACTTCGGACTTGAAAGTTTCTAAGATAGTAGACGCTCTTAATAACAGACCACGATGTTTATTTTTTGTTGATTAATATCGGATAATCTAAGTAAATTCATTTGACACCATACCGGCGAATTGTAGATGTACATTGGTACACCTCTACCTAACCCTTCGGTAAATACTGGCGTGATAGTATGTAATTTGACAACGTAGTTATATAAAATGCAATAAAATATCTACATGTGCTCGGACGAAACAAAGGTAGGTAAAGACAAACTGTTGTAAACCTATTATTTCTCAGTAGGTACTACAAGCACTCTGACCAGATTACCTATCACAAGAAAATGTGCTCTATACCTTTAGAACAAAACTGCAAATTGCTTTAACAATACAATATCTTCGTAACAACTCCACTTAATGACCAGCAAATCTGTTCGCAGGTAAAGTGTCCATAAAAAGCGGCGGACAAACGGTGTTCATTCCACTTGCTCCCAGTTTACGGACAACTGAAGTGCCGGCATTAGGGACATTAAACCATTCCAATGAATAATCTCCGCACGTAACACCGGCTGATGAAATATAACGCTTCATGCGGCCTGAGTTATGAAAGAATATTTATTCATTACTATTGCTGTTTCATACAATTCACTTTGAGCCTCACTCAATTTGAAAGCGGAACAAAACAAACAAAAAGTTGATTAACACTGAACACTGATTCAGTGATAGTAAATACTAGGGTTTATATCGGTTTGCGGGAATGTCAGTTATGACGGATGCAGATGAAATCGCGGATTAAAAAAAGTAACCTATTTTCTTTGTTGGAGTCAAAGTTTACCTCGTACTAACTTCATCAAAATCGGTTTAATAGTTTAGCCGTGAAAGCGTAACAGACTGAAACAATGATTTTCTATTTATAATAATATATAGTTCGGAAGTGTGGATGAATAACGTTTCATTTCATAATTTGTACGATATCTTGTTCTGACATTTAAGTGTTTACTTTTAGCTCATAGTGCAATTACATGAAAAAAAGGCTAAGAAATTGTTACTAACACCGTAGACCTCATTTGTAGACTGAATAAATAAATAATTGACGTTCAAAAGTGCCTTTTAATGGTCTAATTGAAATAAATTATTTGACTTTGACTTTAAATACTATGTTTGGGTTTTATAATTGTCGAACAATCGTGAAAGATGTTATTTCTGTTATGTAATTGTACTAATATCTATAGAAATTGAACTTTTACTGACCTCCAAAGAACCTATCAACTTTTATCTCCATCAATCCTTCTACATCAAGAACGTATTTCCAGAAAGCGAAGGTACTAAATGACATACTCTATATATGTACTTAGCAGGTACCTGTAACATACTTACGCTAATCCTGCTCATCTCTGGGCGCACTGCCAAGCTGCACAGACGCGAAGTAACGAGATCCGACGTGCGCTCATTAGCTACGACATCAATACCTATCAATTAATATGATTAGTTTTCCAGGAGCATCGGGAGAGATACGTTTTTCCAGGTAGCTACGATAAATATTGCCGATATGTATCTTTATGGTGTATAATTATGTACCTAGGAACTATACCTGTGCCATGTTTATAAAGAAAATGTTTGTCGCGACTAATCAAGTAAATCATCATCAGCCTGCAACAGTCCACGGTTGGGCATGGGCCTCTCCAATGACACGCCACTTAACTCGATTCTCGGTAACTCTCATCCAGTTGCTACACTGTGAAGATCGTTGCCCTACCGAGCCAGAGGGCGTTCCACCTCACATTTGGCGATTCGCGGTCTCCACTCAAGAACACGTCTACCCGAACGGTCATCGGTTCCACGGCTAATATGGCCATGCCATTGCCCATTAGCACTTCATCAAAAAAATCACTGCTTCACAATATTTAGCATGGCCTTCTTGATAACGTACCTGGTGCGTGATTCTTTTTCAGCATCTCACAGGTCATCCTAGGTGGTCGTCTCGTGCTTAATAAATGAAGGTCTTCAGCTAATGCATGCTTCAGCAAGACTTTGAAACTAAGCGTCTACACGCTAAGGGCATTCTCTGTGGGGTATGGACCTCGGCTAAGGGCATCGTTCGGACAGTACAGTAAGGAGACAGGTTGTTTCGGATCTAATTACTAGTGCGTGAGTCTTGGTAATATAAAATAAAGGAATATTGGGGATAACAATAAAATAATTGCCTCGACTCCTCACCCTCGCTCTCTGCCTCGTTACCCTACTGGCGATTGCTACGCTAGAGGTCTTGAGTTCAATTCCCTGGTCGGGCAAAGTGTTATTGGGTTTGCCTACGAAATTCTTAGTAGCTGCTTGGAGTTTGGATTTGTGCCCGGTAAATGGCAATAGGCTAGTCCTTTATTACATTAGACCTAAACATACCGGAGATTTGTGGGTGTACATTGGTCCACCTTTGCCTAATCCTTCGGGAAATGCAGGCAGAATAAAATTATCTGGGACAAGGATTTACTACTGTTATATATAATCGTTTTTTCATCTCTTGTGTGACACTTTTTTTTCTTTTTGTTAGCCTATTCTGTTTCTCTCCTGGGCAAAGGCCTCCCTCCACTCCTTCCATCCTTCCTGTGTGACACTTACTAACTTTTATTTGAACAACTCCGCCATCTTAGATTTGACTTGCCACCTTTTCTATTTAATTTGCTCACTAACTCAAACTCAAATCTCTAAAAGTTCTCACCTTAATCCACCGGCAATCGTTAAACCGCTTCAGTGATAATCGTCCGGTTATTAAGCCGCGAGGTTTTAATAATTCCCGGCCGTCCGGCAGCCGCGCCAGCCCGGCACGGTCTGAACCGAACGACGTGTGAATTGGCTTTTAATTCTATCATGATGGATGTACTGTGTTAAGGGTCATTTATTATACATTTTAAATTATATTGGTATTGCCCTTGATTGATGGGGTTCAATATAGGTACCTACTCCTGTTTTAAACGATTCTTTGTACCCTAGTAACTTGTAATTTTGTGTTTTTTATTTATGATACTTGAAATCAGATTTTAAAAATTCAATATGAAGTCTTGATTTCATATAATTGCATGTTCATAAAAGTAATATGTCAAAGTCAAAAGGTTTTATTTCTAAACCATAAAAAAAGTTAAGGTAGGTAGGTTTAAAGGGTTCTATTTCTTTTGGATTATCACGGAGTCAGTTACTTAGAAAGTTGAAGCTAGTTGCTCATTCCAAATCGTAGTTAGCTTTCCAAGAAGAGAAACGGAGAAGAACAAGCAAGAAACTGCAAAGACACACTTTTCTATTAAGTTTTTACGAAATTCTAGTTACATTTTTCTTGTTGTTTCATATATTTCAAACAACAGTAAAAGCTCTCTCAACGGGGCCACATTACAAGTACCTACTCTTGAAAAACGACGAAACTGGTGAAATATTAACCCAAAGTCACAAACTCGCGCTTGACCACTTCATTTAATTATTAAGTAATTTACTGAAGCGTCCATTAAAAGCACCTTTAACAACCCCACCACATTTTACGTTAACTTTACACCAAAAAACGCTCCCTAAATTGCGACGAACATAAAGATAAATCCTTCTCAAAACCGAATCACTCTTGACTTTTCACATAGATCGCCTCCCTTGCCGAGAATGTGGACATAGAACAAGAAAATGTAGATGCGGCACTCATGCGTAAAGCTGCCATTCCTTTGTGCGTGTGCTAATACTATCGAAATTATCACTTATCGCCCACCTGAGACGAAGAGGTCAAAATTACGTTGATGATTAAATAGTAATGATGATACATACATGCATAAACTCACGCCTTTTTCCCATGAGGGTAGGCAGAAACCACAGAACGCCACCTGCTACGATCCTTACATACTACTTTAATGATGATAATATAAACTATATAAGTTGCATTCAGTTTCTAACATAACACATAGCATCACGCCTTTATTCCCCCAAGGATTGGGCAGAGGTGTACCAATATACACCGACAGTTCGCCGTTTAGGTTCCATTTAATAGGGGGGGGAGTCTTTGCCATTAATCGGACATAAACCCTATCTCTTAGCTGTTACTAAAAAAATAATTAAAAAAAAAACAATATTACTTTGCTCGACCTCGGAATCGAACGTAAGACCTCTAGCGTAGTAGTCACGCTTAGGACCAGTAGGCAAACAAGGCAGTTACGAGTTAGTAACGAGGCATTATTTATCTAATATTCTGAAGCTAGAGAAAGGTACTTAGACATTCAAGATGATTGGATCAGCTGTAAAAGATGAGTGCTTTTAGTTTCTGGGAGGCTGTTCAAAGGGTTTGAGACTACAACATAATATGTATAACCTACCGCGTAGTAAACAATCGATTTATTCATTTGTACTACTCGTTTAGTTTACATGTTGTTAAGTTTGAAGGTTTTATTGAAATCAATAAGTGTGATACCACTGCCCCGTTGGTCTCGTGGTCGCAAAGCGCGACTGCTGAGCAAGGGGTCCCGGGTTCGATTCCCAGGTCGGGCAAAAAGTGGTATTGGGTTTTTCCATTAGGAATTTCTCAGTAGTAGCAGTAGTAGCCCGGAGTTTGGAAGTTGGTGGTGTGATACCCCCGTGCCTCGGAAAGTATGTAAAGCCGTTGGTCCCGGCTGTCATTCGTAGATCTTTGACAGTTGTGTCGGATAGTCAGAAGCCAAGAAGTCTGACAACCAGTCTAACCAAGAGGTATCGTGTTGCCCAGTTACTGGGTTGTGGAGGTCAGATAAGCAGTCGCTCCATGTAAAACATTGGTATTCAGCTGCATCCGGTTAGACTGAAAGCCGACCCTAACGCAGTTGGGAAAAAGGCTAAGCAGATGATAAATAAGTGTGATACCAATCGTGCTTCCCGTATAAATTAAACCAAAATGCATAAAATTAATGGTGATATTTCCAGTTCCACAAGTAATAAAATTAAAAATTTTAAGTAACCCCCGACAGAATAATAAAGATCCCTAACGCAGCTAACAAAAGAGCAACCTTGAAAGGGCTGAACCGATTTTGATAAAATATGTCTAAGAACCATCGCTAGAAAACTTGTTTTAAAATAAAAAAAACATATTTAAATCGGTGCACCCGTTTAAGAGCTACGGTGCCCCAGACAGACACACAGACACGTCAAACTTATCAAACCGATTTTTTTTTAAGTCGGGGGGTAAAATTCGACTAGAATCGAATATATTCACGTTGGATCTGTAAGGTTCGGTGGTTCGGTCATGTTGAGAGGATGAGTGAAAGGCGGCTAACAAAAGGGATTTATATGGCAGATGTGAGTGGTAATGCCGGGAGGGGACGCCCTAGAAAGACCTACCTTGATCTTATTGGTTAGGTTCTTCAGAAAGGTCAGGTGCGCAGTCTCGTAACCGGCGTGCTTGTATGACCAGATGTATGAATGTGGAAGAGGCGAAAGGAGTGTGTAAAGATCGTAGCAGGTGGCGGTCCGTGGTTTCTGCCTACCCCCATGGGAAAAAGGCGTGAGTTTATGTATGTATGTATGTGGATCTCTTAGGTCCTGGGTAAAGCTAATCCATTCAAAGCGAAAGTATCGCTTCTGCAGATTCGTATTCCTTGTCGTTTCTTTTTTATTTTATTTAAAGGTTAAAATCGCGCACGTGTCTGCGTTACCGAGGAGGATTGTATTGCCGATACTGATCGCAGATGAAGGGCGCCGAGTTATATCAGCCGGGGCCAATGTGTTGAGTGCTGGCGTTTGTGGCAGAATATGGAAGATGATGTGTTGCAGTGTTCTGTAGGGTCTAGTTGTGAGGTTATGCTGATTACATAACATACCATCACGCCTGTTTGCCCCGAAGGGTTAGGCAGAGGTGTACCAATGTACCAAAGTTTTTTTTTTTTTTTTTTTTTATCTTGGGACAACTCACACACGGCTATCTGATCCCAAACTAAGCAGAGCTTGTGTTATGGTAACCAGACAACTGATATACATACTTATATAATTTATAAATACATACATATTATAGATAAATCACACCCAGACACAGAACAAACAATAATGCTCATCACACAAAGTTTGTCCTGGGTGGGAATCGAACCCACGACCTCCGGCTTAGCAGTCAGGGCCACTAACCACTAGACCAACAGGCCCGTCAGTTCGCCGGTATGTTTAGGTCCAATTTAATAGGGGCATGCCTATTGCTATTAACCGGGCAAAAATCCTTACTCCGAGCTGCTACTAAGAATTTCATAGAAGAACCCAATAATACTTTTTGTTTGACCTGGGAATCGAACACAAGAGCTCTAGCTTAGCTGTCGCGCTTGGTATCACTAAGCTAACGAGGGAGTTACTACAGGAGAAGAATGTTATTAAAGTGGCTCAGTGTAATGGTCAGCAAAAATATGAAAATAATTTCTGAAGAGCTTTAATCATAAATCTAGCTTTTTTGCTAGCCTGGAATACTTGAAATGAAAGGACCTTCCTTAGAGTGCAAGTAAAGTCAATTAGTCACAATGTCAGCCACAGTGCTCATTAACAGCTTACAAAAAGGGTATCACTAGGTATAAGCTTTACAGTCTGGACATAACCTTCGCCCAGGGTTGTTGAGGTTATGGAGCAATTACACCGATCAGATCGATCTAGCATCGTGCATATCTTTCAGATTTAGTTTATCGATTATGTTTTCGCTGCGATCAATATTGATTGATCGACGCCGTTCGATTAATATCCTCCAATTTAAAGACAATTTCTAGTCGTAATTTCAACAATCAATTCAAAAAATGTGTTCAAATTAGAGGCACTTTTGAAAGATTAAATTGCGTTGACTGCTAAATGTTACTAGAATTGCCTTGCTAGCACCTTTATAGCCACTCATAGCGGTAATTTCTCGTAGACAATAGTCTCCTGTTGTTAAGTTGTCTCATTATACAGAAACTAAATCATAAAACTCACCTAACTAGGCACCTAAGTAATCAGATTTCGTAAAATCCGAACAAAGGCATCAAATATTTGTGTAGAACTGAGTTGTTTTGTTAATTATAATGATGATAGCTCCCACGCATATATTTTTGTTTTAGCCTGCATATTTGTGAAGCCCGAGCCGCGTTTAAAATAAGCACAAACTCGCAGTCTGGCTGAATTTGCGCTGTAATTATAGCTTGTGATTCTAATAATGTAGATATTAAAATAATTTGGCAATGGCAGGATGTTACAACCATTATTGTAGTCTAATTATTTTAAGTTGATAAGTATAGCTACTGTGCTTACATACTAAACCGCAGTCTCTTAGGGATTTAGTTTAAAAAATATACAAGATGGAATTTTCCAAGCGTGGGACCTACCTGGAGGAAAAGTATTCTAAATACTGAAGTCAGCAAATTTTATTCAAAGCAAACATACCTTTATTACCCGACTGCGACAGAAGGAGGGTTATGTTTTTCGAGGGTATGTTTGTATGTATGTATGTATGTATGTATGTATGTATGTATGTATGTATGTATGTATGTATGTATAATTGTTTGGCACGCTCTGCAGGCTGAACGGCTCGATGGATTTTAGCTTGAGAGGTGTCGTTAGATTCGTATTTACTGTGAGAGTGACACTGGGTATATAAAAATAAAAAAAACAAAATGGCGGATTTTTGGCGCCAAATACAAATGTTTGGCTCGCTCTGCAGGCTGAACGGCTCGATGGATTTTAGTTTGAGAGGTGTCGGTAGATTCGTATTTACTGTAAGAGTGATACTGGGTATATTAATTTCTTTTTTAAAACACTAAAAAAATAAAAAATAAAAAACGGTAATTTAAAAAACTAAAAAACCCGACTGCTATTCTTTAAAAATCCCTAAAACAAGATAAATTGTAGCAGTCGGGACCCATTCGGGACCATCTGCAATGTAATATAGGTATGTGTTCTCAATTCACTAATCCTCCATTTCTAGAATGGGTCCCGACTGCTACAATTTATCTTGTTTTAGGGATTTTTAAAGAATAGCAGTCGGGTTTTTTAGTTTTTTAAATTACCGTTTTTTTTTTTAAAAAGAATTTCAGTATTTTTGAAAATGCGCTTTCCCCACCCGGGAATCATACCGGCTAAAATCCAGAAAATTTCATTCTATACTTTTACGGCACCAATCGATAGGGTCAATTATAAGGATCGAATCTCTCTGCAAACATGGTAAATTAAATTAAACAAAAACCATGAAATCTAAACTTATTTTATTCGAACAAAAAAAAACGAGTAAAATAACAAATTAAAACTATAATTTTGTTTGAAGTTTCTATGTTATATAGGTCGTTTGTTACTCAGTCAACCGTCGAGTTCCCATTAAACAAATTACTTTATTATTTATTTAAAAATCCATTTACAGGTGCGTGACGCTGGGGTGACGGCTAACATTATCGGCTTTGAAAACGTTACACACTAATTTGATTGTTAGCTTGATATTACAACAGTAATACCAGCCTATTATTAACACACTCCAGGGCAAAGGCCTCTTCTCTTACAAAGAAGGCATGAGCATTAATCACCACGCTTGCTAAAGGTCTGGTGATTTCAAACTTATTACAAGTTTAAGTTTCCTCGTAATGTTTGCCAGTGATGTCCAAGATTAAAGTAGGGTCAATCATATGAAATTTAAAAGGCACATTAGCAGCTATAGCAAACCCACAGTCACCATTAAGCACTTAGGCATCTTGACATTTACTGGGCCATAACAAGCTTTGGTTATGCTTAGTTTGCCACATCATCAGCATTCCTCAACAGCTGCCTTTATTCAGTCACTACAGTATTTAATATTTTTTAACCCAAATCATCGACTTGCACACAGTCCATCCATTTCCATACTTTAATCTTAACGCCATGCACATGTAAAGTTAATACGACGTCATGTGCTTCAATCCCTCACAAGACATGCCACTAAATAACGTATCATCAAGCCTGTATTCCCCGAAGGGTTAGGCAGAGGTGTAAAAATGTGCACCCACAGTTCACCGGTATGTTTAGGTCCCATGTAATAGGGGGCGAGCCTATTGTCCTAACTTCGATCTACTACTAAGAATTTCATACCCAAACCCAGTAACACTTTTTGCTCAACCTGGGAATCCAAGACCTCTAGCGTAGCAGTCACGCTTAGGACCACTAGGCTAACGAGGCAATAATTGCCTCTAGTACACATGCCACCAATTGGAATAACTACACAGATTTTTCTTTATTTATAATTGTTGATTTATTTCTACCATATTGTATCATCGTCTCATCACCAACTAATCAAATTAGCACACCACTTAACAGGCTTGTCGACAAACTTGGCCGCGGCAGCAGCTCTCTGGCTGGCGGCCAAGTGTTCATGGCTCGGAACTAATGGACCGCTCGCTCACTGATATTGACTGTATTCGCCTCTTTATGAATTTTAAATGTCGCTTCAGGAACTCGGTACAGTGTTATAAGTTTGGTGTTGTTATTATTGAATGCTTGTCAGTTTTATTTTTGAGATAAACTTTACTAAGTCTTGGTGTAATGATACTAGAACTTTGCGGAATAAAGAACGATGTATAGACAAATATTTAAAAGAGTATGCTTAGATGATTCGGTCACGTTGAGAGGATAATTGAAAGGTGACTGACAAAAAGAATTTATATGGCAGATGTGAGTGGCAATGCCGGCAACGCCCTAGAAAGTTCTACCCTGCCTTATTGATGAGGTGCGTCAGAAAGGTCAGGGGCACAGTACTCGTGGCTCGTACATGTATGAACATGAACGAGATGTAAGGAGTATGCAAGGATCGTAGCAGGAGACGTTCTGTGGTTTCTGCCTGCCACCTACATAGGAAAAAGGAGTGAGTTTATGTATGTATTAAAGACATCACATTACCGTATAGTACGCATAGTGCCAATCTCGGAACTGAAGCAGTGGATGATGATTTAAAAGTTTCAGTCTTTCTATAACCAGTCACAAGTCCTGATAAAAACATTCAAATGAAAAAGCCCAATAGCATTGCCTGATCCGGGGATCGAACCCAGGAAGCAGTGCTCGACCATTAGACCAACAAGGGTCAAGTTTCAGCCAGATACTGTGACTAAAACATTTTCCATTTTCTCTGACTTCCATGTGGCTATGTAACTTGATATTCGCGTGTGTTACTGTCGCCATACATTTCTCTAGGAAACGATAAAAGTATTGAGCTGGATTTTGGCACTAATTCAAAAACGTACTTCCTTTTATTTTATTTGTCGGTTTCAGAGAAATCTATTCTAATCTTATAAAGAGGTGAAGTTTGTTTGTTTCTTATTTTTTGTTTTTGTTTTTAGTATTAAAAAAAAAATATATCATCACGCCTGTATTCCCCGAAGGGTTAGGCAGAGGTGTACCAATGTACACCCACAGTTCGCCGGTATATTTAGGTCCCATGTAATAGGGGGCGAGCCTATTGCCATTAACCGGGCACACATCCAAACTCCGAGCTGCTACTGAGAATTTCATAGAAAAACCCAATAACACTTTTTGCTCGACCCGAGAATCGAATCCAGGACCTCTAGCGTAGCAGCCGCGCTCTGGACCACTAGGCCAACGAGGCAGTGTTTTTAGTATTGTGAAGGTTGGTAATCTCTGAAATGGTCAGATCACAAAAAGTCTTTCACTGATCGATAGCTACACTGTTGCTGATGGTATATCTACTTGGCTTCGACGTGGATGAAATCGAGCGCAGAAGCTAGTAAAAAATAAAGATGTCACTAAACCCTTTCTTTTTTTTTTTTTTTAAAGACGGGAAATCATCATATCACTTCCCCCGCCCTGGGCGGGGTGGAAGGGAGTGTCAGACTTTTACTGACTAAAACCCGTCTATGTTCCTTCATGTGCCCTTTGCGTTCCAGGGGCGCGGTATCTCTTTCGAACAACCCGCAGCCCCGGCAGCCCTTAAGCTAGTCAGTGAGCTAAGTTTAATTAGTTTTGAATTTACGGGAAATCATCATATCACTTCCCCCGCCCTGGGCGGGGTGGAAGGGAGTGTCAGACTTTTACTGACTAAAACCCGTCTATGTTCCTTCATGTGCCCTTTGCGTTCCAGGGGCGCGGTATCTCTTTCGAACAACCCGCAGCCCCGGCAGCCCTTAAGCTAGTCAGTGAGCTAAGTTTAATTAGTTTTGAATTTTTCGTTAAGCTTTAAAAATTAGACCTCTTGTAAGCAATACGACATGCATACATAACACGATGATTCCTTGGAACTAATGTTCTGGCAAATATCCCAGTTCATCACCTTATTTGGGTTTGGTGAAAGTATTAAATAAGTTACAATTGAAAAAAGAAAATCCATCTAACTGTAAGAAAGACGCTTCATTATATAAAATAGAAACAAAGAATATTTTATTAAACCGAAACACAACCACTTCCAGAACGGAAACGAACTCATACAAAATACATGTCTAATAGAATTTTCTTCCAAAAAATCTACTATCCGATATCGTTACGAAGATGATATATATAGAGAGGGTCCCAATTTCTGTCCGGATTTCAATATTTCCAATGAATACGTTAGTAGGCAGGTTCCAGGAGTAAGTGCGCGATGTACTGGGGAAGTAATGTCAGTGGCATGACAAATGTATGAACTAGATGAAGAAGTTTGAGGTGGGCGGTGTCTTCTGTGGGTGTAGTTAGGGTTAGTTATGTATATTGTTAGGGTTTAGGGTTCTGTTTTACCATGAAAGGAAAAAAGGAAACTCTTATCATTAAACTTTTTTATTTACCTGTGTTTCCTCCAAGCACATGGATATTATTGAATTTATATAAAATGAAATGTATTATCCAGCCCGATTCTGGTTACGGCGGCAGGAGATATTAGAGTGCACAAGTATGTGCGCAAACACCGGTGCACTCCCTCTTCCCTAACTCTCATAGTCCGATGAGACGGTAATCTTTCCGTAATTTCTTTCCGAGGCACGGGGGTGTCACACCTTCAACTTCCAAACTCCGGGCTGTTACTGAGAAATTGGTGATGGAAAAACCCAATAACACTTTATGCCCAACCTGGGAATTGAACCCAGGACCCCACGATCAATGGTCGTGCTTGCCACCACGAGACGTTGCCAATTGGATTAACTAACATTGATTTTTCATTGTAAATGAACAAATAAAAAAAAATCCGAACAGGCTCGTAATATTAGGTGAAAATAAACAGAAAACCGATTGGTAGGTGCCGATTAAAAACATCTTCAAGACTTAGTCTGCACATGGCTTTTGCATGGAATCGTACTAACCACATAGTTGACACAACGTTACGAGTATACAGATGATCGGACATCAATTGTTATTGTACGGAATTCTCGTGACCAACGTGTGTTCTAGTGATTCAGCCACATATTCCAGTTATTGGATTGTTCACCTAATGGCTCCTCTGCTCCGCTATCTATAAATACCTTAGCTTTTACTTTAGTTAAAGTATCAAAACTTATAACTAACATTCATCTTACGCATTACTTACAAGCAGATCTTCTGAAGCACCACCATTTATCTAGTCCCAGATTTACGTGAAAAAAGTTAATTTATCCATAATCTCAGACCCGTGGAATCTCGGCTTCGCCCCGTCTCCGCAGTCTGACCTCAAATAAATCATTCCAGTTTTCATCTAACTTGGACAATAAAACATTGTCTTATCGCTACATATCGCTGACTGCGGCCACGTCTGGTCATTCCAGATTGTTTTGAGAGATAGAGAGATAGATTGTGGCTGGCATGATTATGATATTAATAGAAATTAGGTTGTTGTGAAAGAATATGATGTTGATGACTTTGATGAAATGGTAATGAAAGAAGACGAATCATTTTGTGCTATAGGTTACAGCTTACTGCATTTTTTTTAAGATGAAGGACAGTGATTGCTTACAATAATATAAATATGAACAAAAAAAAAAAAACAACTTCAAGTCATATTAAGGTAAGTTCAAAATTCTTACTTTGAAGAAAAAAAAACCGAGCGTTTATTTAGTTTAGTACAATACATTGTGTTTCGTAAAACTATCTAAATTAAAATCTATCCAATCGTCCGTATAAATCCTGTAGGTAGGTACTTAATCCTTGATTTGGAATACCTCCACCACTTATTGTGGAAAAGAAATAAATCGTAACAGTCGAAGACGTAACTCATCCAACAAAACAAACTCATACAATGTACAAGTTCAGTAAATACATTGAATTCACAGACAATATATTTACAAACAACTTATCCACGAATTCGGGATAGACTTTTATCGCCTAAACGATATCAATTTGTCACCAAAAGTGTACTCGGAGTACTAAAATAGGACACAATCCCTGATAACTCAAGGAACATCCAATAGCATTCAATTTTAAAAACTCCTAATACACGACCCTAACACTTACCTTTAACAACACAAAGTCTAATTTCAATTGAAGAAACTGCAGAGATAAATTTGGCAATTGCGTTCTTGTAGACTTCTAGAACTAGCCTTTTAAGCCTTAACTCTTTTTGAATAAGGTTGGAAATTGTACATCAAGTTAGGACCTAGTGTAGAAATCTGAAGTGCTCGTTATTCCTAGGCGGTGAGCAGTGAAGGGTCCTAGATACACCCAGTTTGGACGGCAGCCAGCCTCGGGGATACTCTTCAGATGCCACTGGCAGAATTACGAGTCACTCTGGGCTGAGTATCGCTATATTTGATGGTCATTTCGGCAAACAATGTCGTGATAGTTGGATGAAGTTAGCGAGCTCTGTGGATGAAGGTATTATGGGACTGTTAGTGCTTTGTATATCTAGCAACTTTATTAAATTACAATTCCATCGTAAAGAGCACATCGATTTACTCGAATCAAATTACTTCATGTCATAGGGGACATCGGTAATCCGATTAGTGACCATTATTTTTGTAGTAACATTTAATTCATCAATGATCCCTCCCCTTATACTATTACCTATCAATCAATATAACTAATTAGACATTCTACTTTATCCAGATCATTTTTACCCTTACATCTTTATCAGCCGTCTTCTCAGGGGTCACTTTTAAACAATCTATATTATCTTTTTCCTATTTGATTTCTCTCTTTTCCTATCTATCTTGTCACTTTCTCTTTAGTTTTATCCATCCGTAACGTTATTCTGAAAAAAATCTCCCTCGGTAAGTGTCACCAAGCTGTCAATCCTTAGCACCAGGGTGAGATGACAGCTCACCAGAAGCTCACTCGCAAGGAGCTCTTTACAGAATACACCGGCTGCACTGAAAATGTATACACGACTAAACACGAGTACTATCTAAAAAGTTTGGAGAGCCCAGAAGCACGTCTTCGTTCATAACTGCAATATGAAATGTTTTCAACTTAACAAGTTGGCAAACAAGTTTTAAACTTAAACTTAGAGCACGCAGGAAGGATTTATTAAGATTTTTCTGCCGTTTCTACAAGTACTTGACGTTTTTTGCAGTGAGGGAATAGTTTCAGTAGGATATACATTTTTTATATACTTTCAAATACTACTCTAGTACTAACAGGACTCATCATCATCATCATTTTAGCCAAAAGACGTCTACTAGTCACAGGCCTCCTCAAGCGTCGCCACATTGACTGTTCCTGTGCTTCTTGGATCCAGTGGATTCTCGGGTCTTTCGCCAGGTCATTGCTCCACCATTTCACCATGTCAGTGACAATATGCCTGTACTGTGCCTATTTTGTCGTCAAGCCTCACTGTTCTATATGAATTTGAAGATATTATAGTGAAAAATTAAGACAAAGTTCTACATTACCCAACGAGGTAAAAGTTGTACTATGTGTTAAGCTTGATCAATATCAATATGCGTGTCAAATTTCAGCTAATTTCGCTTAAGCGTGAACAAGTAACAAACATCCATCGATCTATCCTCACTAATCGCATTTTGTGTAGGATTATAATAGTAGTATTGAATCTAGCCATTATACCTTCTTATCTACATATTCATTTAACTATTCTCCAAACAGCACTCACGCATACTTTATAGAACATAGACGACGGTACTAACTCCACCATCCTACTAACTCGAAGTGGTACTCACCAAACTCCTTCACAACGCGTACTTCGCAAAATGATTGTTCCCAAGCCACGCTAAAGCATGATTAATGACCATTTTAATTTCCGGTAGCCACTCGACTATTCAGAAATTGAGAAGTCCATTAAAATAGATTTATTCTTCTTGAGTGATGTTCATATAATAAACAAAGAAACGGTAACAAGGCAGAAAGTATCAAGTAACGCGTGGCTATTAACTTATGTAACTTATTTACCGGCGGCCGGCGGTGACAGGGGTCTCGTGTAACGCGATATGGTCAGCTTTCCGGTTAGTGGTAATTATGAGCTTGTAATTTATGTACTGTGTGGTGAGAGGTTTATGTAATATGGAGAAGTAATGAGCTTTGATCATCAGGTGAGGCATTTCTGTACTAATATTTGGAGAAAAGATTTTTCTTTGTTTGTTTGTTTGTACCGAATAGGCTTCACAACTACTGGAGCGATTTTATCATTTTTTTAATCAATAGATAGCTATATTATTCCTTAGCAACATAAGCTATATAACATCATGCTACGATCTACGGGAGCAGAGCAGTAACTCTGATATAATCGGCTTAAATGGCAGTCGGCTTTCAGAATATATTTTTGAATCATGCAGATTCCCGCATTTTTAAAGCTTTTATTAATCTTCTCTTGTGTTTATTTATGTCCTGGATTTGCAAAGCCATCTTGCAACCTAGTGGATGTCCGCGTCTTCTGCTGCATAGGAAATCCCAAATTATTCCACAGGAACACAAAACCGAGATAGTAATAATTATTCCATGTCATCAATATTTCGTGTGTGCCAAATTTCATCTAAATCCGTTTAGTCTTTTAAGTGTAAAAGAGTTACACTTAAAAGACACAAGAGTTACACTTTCTATTATAGTAGGAAGTAATTATAGTAAAGGTGATTTTTTCAACCCTAAAGTTCTTTTCACACGTTTAAATAGCCATTCAACTAATCTACCGGTACGCGTGTAAAGCCATTATGCTCGTGTGGAGGAGAGCTAAGAGTGCTACAAAACTGACGGAGTAATAAAGTGACAGCTGGCAGTGACACTAAACGTCACTTTAGTGTCAGATTAGTGCCTTTACGATGCAGACAGAGCTCCGAGTGGACGCGATGTTAGTGACGTGTAGAGGTTGTTACTATCGGTGTATAACAACCTGCGGAATCGTTGCCTTGTCTAAATAAAGTAGTTTGTAAACAATCTCTTGTTGCATGATTTTTCTTATTATGTAGGTTAGGCAATATAGGTCTTCAATAATAATTGTAGGTATGTTATGTTTTATTAACTACTTCGTTAGCCTAGTGGTCTTAAGCGCGACTGCTATGCTAGAGGTCTTGAGTTCGATTACCAGGTTGAGCAAAGTGTTATTGGGTTTTTCTACGAAATTCTCAGTAGCAGCTCGTAGTTTGGATTTGTGCCCGGTTAATGGCAATACGCTTGCCCCCTATTACATGGGACCTAAAAACATACCGGCGAACTGTGGGTGTACTTTGGTACACCTCTGCCTAACCCTTCGGGGAATATAGGCGTGATTGTATGTATGTGTGTTTTTGTAAACGATCCCTTTTTGCAGAATTTTCTTCAATAATATCGTCGGTTTATATTTTTTTATTAACTGCCTCATAAGCCTAGTGGTCTTAAGCGCCACTGCTACGCTAAAGGTTTTGGGTTCAATTCCCTGGTCAAGCAAAGTGTAAATGGGTTTTTTACGAAATTAGCGGTAAGCTCAGTAGCGGCTTGGAGTCAGGATTAGTGCCCGGTTAATGGCAATAGGCTTGCCCATTGTTACATGCGACCTAAAAACATACCGGCGAACTGTGGGTGTACATTGGTACACCTCTGCCTAACCCTTCGGGGTATACAGGCGTGATGTTCGTATTCTTGTTACTAATTTAATACAGGTTTGGGCCTTTGCTGCGGAGTGTCAGATCTATAAAGATACAGGGTGACCCTTAGTTTGAAGATCAGGGTTTCAATGAGTTGTGCATAGTATAAGCCACTTAGCTATGATATTATGAAACATTGTATTAGGATAACATTGTATTTTGACTTTTTGTTCAAAAAACAGTCTAAAAAAACAACTTCAAACATAGGATAGTGTAACTGTACTGTGTAACTGTAGAACTTTGGATTCGTTGGACTATGAAGCCTTTAAATTAATAGTTTAATCTGTATAGTCAAATTTTAATGTTACGCGATGAACACTGTTCTGAAAATAGATTAATTGGGCTTTGATAGTCTGTCCACGGGGCTGACAGGAGGTCAGATAAATAAAAGGGAGGGTGGGGTATTTAAAATATAATTTAATTAAATCTTGTTAAATATAACAAGAAGTAGTTAGCTATGGTTAGTTTTATATAGATTGCAGCCCAGCCATTACTGTGATTAGGTTAGGTCACGACAGTATCTACTGTCGACATTTATTTATCTGAATGTTTTCATAATTCTCTAGTGTCAAAATAAAACCACAAACATCAGTAACTAATGAATTTATTTACATATTCACATTATAATTAAATCTGCAACATTGAAATAAGTATAATATACAATATTTCTTACTGTCTAGTACAAATATTAGCTTTATTACGTGTCTATCACAACATTCAGTTTCCTTACGTAACGTTTGCACTGCGCGCGGTCTGTCCTTTTCACTCTTACGGCTTTATACATGGTGAGTAAGCGAGAGGGGAGATTGAAAGCCAGGTTACCACTTTCTTGACTAAACTGTTTGGAGAAAATTGAATTGTGTTTCCCATTATTGACCCTAATTTATACATATTAAGGTACATTTATCTTTGTAAAGGTATAGGTTTACTTACAATATGTTTAGCTGAATTTATTAAGCTCACCTTTGTACATTAAATATAATAGTTATTATCTACTAATTATAGTTCTTATCATAATGTTTGTGTACTAGACACGTTTTTTATTTTTGTAGTGTATGTGCCTGTGGTTAATTTAAAAAGAAAATATTTGTTTTTCGGAGCATTTTCCAGAAATGCCTCTGAGCATTGACGCATATAAAACGTCACTTTTAATTGACATCTATATCTGTATATGACAGCGTCTTTAATCCATAGTAATAAGGTCGGTTTTCGTAAATCCCTCACTCAAGAACCGCGCGCAGTGCGTTATTAGCGAGTTTAATTGAGTGTGTGCGTACGCGTCGCGTGGGCTGATCATAACGTATGCAGCAGCACGGCGCATGCGCACAGCAGTGTCAGCGCTACGCTGTAGTAGACTGGGGTACCTGGAAAGAGAGGTGGAGTTAGTTGGAGTTATGTGCAATTATCTATAGGTACCTTAGTCTCACTATCTCATGATTTGGTGAAGGTCGAGGAATAGGAATTTTGGAGCCCTGGCATGCAGTGTGCGTAAGCTATACATTCAAATGCTGCTGATGATGCACCGGGGATAAACGAGATCACCGACCAGGCCCAAGTACCTACTGAAAAATAACTTGTCATTTTCTATCTGAACGTCTGACGTTTACAAGGTAGTTATTGATTGGCCTGTCTCAACAACTGCATCTATGACATGCTCCAACCATTACTTATTTATATATTTATGTATTTATCAAATGGAAAACCAACAGCTATACATAAAGTGAATACAGAAGTTCATTTATGTTACATTAAGCCAATTACAGGTTCTCACGGGTAGAAATATAATAGTTATGTAGTGATCTGAAGGGCCACTAGAAGCAAAATAAAAGTAAAGTAAATAAAATGAAATTTCTAATCTATAGTCACTGTACCTACACACTTTGGAAAAAGTCAAGGTTTCGCGCTGTTAACTCTTTAGTGTGTCTAATACTAGCAGCCTTACTTATAAAAATAACGCTAAATAATACTTAGCTACTTATCAATTGATTAACTCTCGAATCCTTGACTAAAAATCAATTATTTTTCACATAGCAACCACTTTCAACGGTGTCTCAGGTGAAAAATGTTACCTATAAACGTTAATCAGCGTTGAGATGTTGCCTAAGTGACAGAAAATTTAAACAGGTTGTTTAAGTATAGTTCGGAAGTTGGATGGCGGGCTACAATCAGCTGTGACGATGACATTTTTGGTCTATGGATTCCATTGTAAATTTTGACAATTATGCTCAATTGTTCGTTCGATTTCGTTCTTTAGTCGAATAATTTGGTCATGCTCTATGCTGACCGTGTAAGTGTTGGCAGATTAAAATAGTGTTTCATCGTTCAGTCAGTCACATAAGAGGTAGCTGAGTATGAATTAGCGTTATTTTTATAAGTAAGGCCCTAAAGGCTTAACAACGTGTAATCAGCATCGATCGAGAAATTTTTACGCTTTGTCGTACCATCCATAAAGGTGCCCAATTTCACAATCTTTTAGTGACAATAATTAAGATCTAAACAAATCAGTTACCTGAGGAGTCCTCCCCGGTGACGGAGGCAGGATGCGGAGCATCTTCCTTGATGAGGATGGCGTCGCCCTTCCGCGCGTAGATGTCGTAGATGGTGGCCACGCAGCTCAGCGAGAACTGGCCCGTGGGTGGGGGGATCAGCGTGTACCTAGCGCGGAAAATTAACATTACATCTTATTTATTTATGGTTCTCCAACGACTTCTTTAATAATACACGTACAATAGTTAGGTTGAAGTTTTTAAATTGCAATGAGGTTGTCACTTATAGAAGTGTAGAGCACTTGTGACTTATATAATATTACTTACACTTAAAGCTCTTGATGTTAAAAAAAAAATTAAAAAAAAAATCTTAATAGTACTTTTATCAATGAGTGCCGCCCAGTCTACAGCTTACAAGAAAAAGGTTGAAAAAATGTAGCCTGGTGCATTATTTTTTTCATTTGCGTCTATTATAAATTATTATGGCTTAGTTCGTTTCAAACGTAAACGTCATCATTGTAGACTAAACTGATGAACTCGTAGATTCTAAGAGTATTAATAAATATAATAGCCTCCATACACAAAAAAAAAAAAACATTTCTAAAAAGCTTTAATTAACTTCGACCAAATCCTATTCACCACTCTATGTCGAAAATTCCATACAATAACACATTTCCGCTGTTACGTACTCAATCATGGATCCAAGCACTAACCTCAGAACCTCCTTATCCTCCTTCTCCGGCTGCTTCTCGAACCCGTAGTAGTTGTCCTGGTAGGCCCTGCTGAGGCTGGCGCTGGTGTACGTCAGCCCCATCTTGTAGTGCTCCGCCTCCAGGATGGAGATCTCCAGCCTGCTGAACGCCCCTCGCTCCTTGAAGTCCAGGTCTGATGTCCTCCACGATACGGTTTCTGCTATCTGTCAGGTGGAGTTTGAAAGTTAGTTCTTCAACTTTTGTTCTTTGTAAATTATGTGCTGTAGCTAAAACGTCCAAGGATACAATACTACACACATACATACATAAACTCACGCCTTTTTCCCATGGGGTTAGGCAGAAACCACGGAAGGCCATCTGCTACAATCCTTACATAGGTACTCCTTTCGCCTCATCCAATGTCATACAAGCACGCCGGTTACCTGCGCCTGGCCTTTCTAAAGAACCTCACCAATAAGGTCAGGGTTGGTTTTTCTAGTGTGTCTCTCCCCGGCGTTGCCACTCACATCTGCCACATGAATCCCTTTTGTTAGTCGCCTTTCACTCATCCTCTCAACATGACCGAACCATCTAAGCATACTCTTTACAATCTTTGTCACTACATCCTCTTTTACACACAATACAAAACTATCCAAAAAAATTATCAATATGGTGTTGGAAAAGCAATACAATGGTTTTGTGCGAATATTCATTTAACATAATAGATTCGATTTTGAATTAATATTTCAACTAGTGAATTGTAATAATCAGTGACTGATAATGAATTCGATTACAGTGAAGTCGTTTCCACTACGAACATTATTACAAAATAACTCGGGTTTAAACGATAAATATGACTGAAACAAGCGGACCTTACACAGATAAATTTATATCAAGGAAGACGTTAAAGAACTACGTTAGGAATTTTGCTTTTTATCAATTTTAGAAAACAACCTCATCATTGGTTATTTCTTACATACCATCACGCCTGTATTCCCCGAAGGGTTAAGCAGAGGTATACCAATGCACACCCACAGTTAGCCGGTATGATTAGATCCCATGTAATAGGGGGCGAGCCTATTGCCATTAACCGGGAACAAATGTAAACTCCGAGCTGCTACTGAGAATTTCATCGAAAATCCAATATGATGTTATTTTTTCTTATGAACCGTAAATAACTAAAAACATAGCATTGTCCCTCTACTTTCAATTTACTAAGCGGCAGTTTACCGCTACCTCCAGTCCGTTCCCCAACTCAACTACAATAAGTACTTCTCCCGGACTTTTTCCACCTCTCAACTTTTATTTTTGTTTCAGTTCGTTGGAAGTTCTAAAACTATTTAGCGTGCTCTGCGGCGAGTGTCGCAGCCGGCTTTCACTGGAGACCACTTTAAAGCCTGGCTTTACGGCTTATAGGAGTTAGTGTGGACCGCGTGAAGCTGCCTTGAGGGGCGGCTTAGCTGCGTGTCAGTTATTACCGGACGAGATGTAGGCAGAATTAGTGGATGACATGCAGGCAACATGTTGAGACCGTTCCCAACTGTTGTTTATTACTTGTGCTGAGTTTGACAAGATGTTAAATAGGTGCAGCGGAAAAAGGTAAATTTTAACACGAAGACGATTTCACGTTTTTACAAACGGTCAAAATCTAATCATAATCTTATCATAAAGTTATTGAAAAAATTGTAGATAAATTAGCGGATTTCTGACAGATTCAGACTGAGATTAGAATTCGAATTTTATTGAAATTATGGGATTTGTCCCTCGGGTCTATTGTAATACTGTAATAGTAATTCTTTTTATTTGACGTTGTGATTTCAATAGAATAAATAACTTATAATGTGTTTGTGATTTTTTCTTTCTAGGTTTTTAGTATACCTACGATTATTCTAAATAACTTGTCAACATCACGGTCTTGTCGGTCGTTCGATAGCCAAACCTGGTATCGAAAACTCTTGAACACGAGCCCCAATAACTTTTTTATGTCGGGAATAAATCTAGATATTTTCTCTTTCATGTATTCTGGAGAGGGTAGGTAATAAAATAAGCTTTAAGAATTTGTTAAAGTCAGAAATATATCAAGCTCCACTAAAGGGATCAGCGGAGCATTTATAAAACGTGAAAAATTATTGTTGCGTGCTGCAAACGAATACCAACTTTCGAATGATTTTTACAAGATTTTCTTTTTTATGAACGTGCTTTATAAAATTTATTTTTTAGGACGTCATGTGTTACACCATTCTTGTGCGTTAGGTTGTGAATATCACGAGAAATGTTTGGAATGTAGCAACACGATATACGTGTGGTGTGTCCCGGGCTTTAGTCGCCAGACTAAGTTGTATCGAACAACTCGACTGAGCAAGCTATCCGGGATTCTTCTCAAAATAAATCTAAAGATAGGTAGGTGATCAACGGACCGAGATGGGAATAATACCATCCTTTCTTACTAATGAATAAGAATCCATGAATAATAGTCTATTGTTTTTCCTCCATTTTGAATAAAAATACAGGAAGCCCCGGACTCGCTCACTAAAAGATTTTTTTAATATCCGAAATATGAAGGGTTGGCGGGATGGGAGATATTAATGAAATTCCGACGTTGTTTACACAAACTGATGGTTTTTTCTTGGACAATGTTGTTTCTGGTGTTGGACTGAATCAGTTAGTTGGAAAGTTCATTAACAAAGATGAGATTCTTGACGAGAGCTCTGTTATTCCTACAACAATAAAAAATGTGTTTTTATTTAGTTTGGTGTCTTTTCACTGCTTCTGAATCAACTTGAATAATAAATATTTGATGGTGTAACATGGGAAACTAAATACAGACAACGTAGGTACGTGATTAAATTCTTTCTAATTTAGAAAACATCTTTTAAGAAATTTGGTATCCCTGATCTTAAAATATAATTATATTCCTTTTTTTAATGTTATATTATCGAATGTTTTCTTGCGCTCTGGGCGGGAATGACAGACTGTTACTGACTAAAACCCAACCGTATTAAGTTACTGTACGTCACGGTATTAAGTCACTGAGCACTGGAACGCTCAGGTGTTCCAGTGCTCAGTGACTTTTTCAACCAATCCCGCAACACTGGCAGACAAAATATCCTTATCCTTGCTGGATTGCAGTATTTACTATGCTCTGAAGACGCATTGGTAACATTTATATATCTATCTTCTATCTATATATATAAAAATGAATTGCTGTTCGTTAGTCTCGCTAAAACTCGAGAACGGCTGAACGGAATTATCTTATCTTAGTCTTGAAATGTTCGTGGAGGTCTAGGGAAGGTTTAAAAGGCGAGAAAAATTTAAAGCGACCCACGGGGGCGGAGCAGTAACCAAAGACGCGGGTGAAACCGCGGGGCACAGCTAGTTGTTTATAAATGAGCTTTCGCTGTAGTTCAAGAAACTTACTTTATGGTCATCAAGGATCCAGGTGATGTTGGGCGCCGGGTAGGCCTCGTCGACGGAGCAGTTGGCTCGCAGGATATCACCGCGCGCGTAGCTGCCGCGGGAGATCGACAGGTGCGGTGCTCGGAACGGCGGGTCTGCACGGAAAATCATGAAGTTTACTTGACAGTATATTAACAGATTAAATTTTCCTTTTTATTTAATAAACCATTTATTCTCAGGTTACAAAGTATTAATAAAACTTAAAATAATGTTAGTACCAGTTAATTGCACTAAGCCTTTGTGCGTTCCAGTGGCAATTGTCCGCGAAAGAGGCGAAATACCACATTCTGTGGCCAAAAGGTTTCTTCCATCACCTGAGGCAGGTAGCGTGTTGGTGTGCTCACCACAAGCATTTTTATAAGGTGACAAAATTTACGTATCATTATTATGTTACAACTAACTTCTGCTCGCGACTTTCAGCGACTAGCCGAATTATCAACTACTGGACATAGGTCTCAGTCGTAGATTTCCAAAGGGCCTGGTTGGAAGCGGCCTGCATCTAGCCCAAATAATCATTATGTTTAAAAAATTAACAACGTTGCCTCACTCTAGCAATTTCGCCTGTACCAAGGGGTGTTTACAAACCTATAAACTTACATACACAAACAACCAGACCCGGTACAACTACTTGTAGGCCGTACAAATATTAGTTCCGCCACTACGCCAACCTCAGCGTCAATAAATTTTAAATTTAGGTGTTGTCCTAAATTATCCCACGGGAACAAAAAAACAAAATGGAAAAAGATATTAATAAAAATGTCATCGACATGTGTGCCAAATATCCATTCTTTACTATCATCATCATACATCGTATTAATATCATCATCATACATCGTCATCATCAATTCCGTTCAGTAGTTTGTTCGTAAAATAGTACCAAACATCAATCCATCTCCACAAACTTTCGCGTTTATAATAGTAGTAATAAGAGTAAGAAGTAAAATATGTACCAGTAAATAGCCAAAATAATAAAGGTTTATAACAACACTACTGTACAATAAAGTTCTTGAGTTGCCTTGAGTAACATGGCCACTGATTAAAATTACAATATTCAATTTATCAACTAAGTATAGTACTCAAGTGAGGCAGCAAGCCCTTTCAATCCACTAATATCAGATAAGAGTGAATCTTGAAATGATGATAATACCGTTTCTCAATGCTTTACCTAAAATAGATCAACGAGGAAGCTGTCGTATTCGGTCCAGTTAACAATTATTACGTGCTACAGTTGCTTGCTCCTCGAACATTTCCGCAAGATATTAATAATATTGAGCTTAAAGATACTTTGAGTAATAATTATTACCTGTTGAGGAGTTTCATTAGGAATTGCTCAATAGTCGCTCGGAGTCTGGATTTGAGCTTTGTGAGTCTAGTTCAGATTAAGTACATGACATTGTGGCATGCCTGTGGCTTTGCCTATCCCTTTAGATAATTACTAGTTTCCAGAAACGTTTATATGGCAGAAGTCCACTATGAAGTAGAACACAATAATGCTATTACTATCAATCTATCCTACATACTAGTATAAACGTGAAAGTTTGTGAGGATGGACGGATGAATATTTGTTACCCTTTCACGCTTCAGCGGTTAATTGGAATTACATGTAATTTAGGACATATTATAGATATTGATCTAGCTTAACACATACGGGGTAAATGGTACTTTAGTCCTGTAGGGGAAACTTTGGCTCAAAACGGAATAAAACGTTTGACAGAAACTTCCTGCCTCTTGAATGACAATAAACCTTCTTGTTAGAGACTTTTTCTTTAGTTTCAACTATACAACTTGTTCTGAAATTTTTCAAGAGCTGACAAGTTCAAACGGTTTTCCGTTTTGAGACAAAGTTTCCCTATAGAGCCAAAGTAATACGCATTTACGGTAGGATAATATTTTTTTTTCTCGTGGAATAACATATCAACTTTAACATGAACGAAGTTGTGAATGGTTAGTATTTAAACAATTATATAAGTCTCCAAATACGGTTTTTTTTTTACCGATTGGAAATCATCCAATGACTTCTCCCACACTGGGCGTGGCGGGAAGGAGTGCCAGACTTTTACTGATTAAAACCCATCCATGTTTCTTCTTGTGCCCTTTGTGTTCCGGAGGCGCGGTATCTCTTTCGAATAACCCGCAGCCTCGGAAGGCATCGGCCCTGAGTGGCGGGGTCCAATATTTGCTGCCTTCTCTTGGAGGCGTGGTCAGACATGGTCTGTTGTTAGTTATTAATGACCCGCGTCTGCGGTGGCCGGGAGTCGTCTTGCGGCTCCCGACGCCCGGAGCATCTCAAGCCACTAATGACGGTTTGGCTTACCAACGACAGTGAGTGGTGCTGATCGTATGTCGGTGTGGAAGAGCGGCGCGTCGGCCGACACCTCGCACTGGTAGTCGCCGCTCAGGCGCCGGTTCAGATTCACTATGCGGACTTGTTGGTGATCTGACTGCGTCAACTGGTGGAAAGGAAAAAGACTTTTATACATTACTGAAATACCTATATGTCATGATGCCTCTCGTGCGTGAGGATGCGGGTTTGAAACAAGGCAAATACCAATGAAAGTGACTTTTTTATTTCATATTATTTTCTAAGTTTAGTTATCTTGGATATCTTTGACATCGATGAAGGAATACATCGTGAGGAAACCAGGACTTGTAATTTATATAAGTCTGAAATTGCCAGCCTGCCTTGAGCAAGCGTGGTGATCAATACTCGTGACTTTTCTATGAAAAGAAGCCTTTGCCCTGCAGTGGGACATTAGTAGGCTGGTATTATTATTTCATAAAAAAACTAATAATATCTCTCGATACCTATTTTCATTTCGATTGAAATCCAACCAAAAAAAACACTTAGCACATACTTAGGTAGTCAATTAAAACATTTAGTAAAAGGACAAACCAATACAATAAATATCTGATCTCAGATCGCTTTTGAAATATAAGTCGACGTAACAAAAAGAGCTATGACTAAGAGAGATTCCTTGAATATGGAAAATAATTTGAATTAAATATGAATTCAAGCTGAAGACAGAAATATTCTGAATGTAAATTTAAATTTGAATGCAAATTCAAAACGCTTTTATATTGCTACTTTTGAGAACTGTTTATCAGACTTCAGTAAATGCTTATTATTTGAGGGATACCTCAGATAGCTTACTTAAAGGCATTACTAAAGGATCACAGTAAGTTATAAGAATAGAAATCTTTATTATCAAGTTAGAAGTTTAACAAGTAGGTATTAGGTGCTTAGAAATGGATAAACCAATTAATTATTTTCGTAATCTGATATTTTCACATCAGATTCGTTTGTTTTTACTAATTTATTACTAAATCTAAAACTCATAACGCTTTATATTAGAAGGTGTGTGCATTGTTGGTAATATTGGTATAAATTAGGTATTTTTTCCATTAGATTGCGAACAAGCTTATGTCAAGCACCCGATGTTAAGTGGTCACCGCCAAAATTGCCCTAAACTCAGGTATTAAAATAAAACATAACCGCAATAATTTGTAATACCTATGCAAAACTAATACAATAAACAACGCACAAGGGTTCAAATTAAATTGCACAACAATGTCTCTTGTATTCTCTATACTAATTCCGGGCACAGTGACTAATAAATCTCAATTCACACCACCAACTTCTGAACTCTGGGCTGTTACTGAGAAATCTAATGGAAAAACCCAATATCACTTTGCCTGACCTGGGAATCAAACTCAAGACCCCTCGCTCAGCACTCGCCCTAGCGATCACGAGACTACCTGGGCTGTTAAATGACAATATATCATACTACTTACATCAACGGAGGGACATATAAATGACAATGGCTTAAACTACTTACATCAACGGACGCTCCCGGCAAAGGGAACACCATGGTCGGAGGCATCTCTCGCGGCACGTATCGGTAAAACTCGGTCTCCGCCTTGTACCACCTGATGGAGTAGAGGGCAGCATCCTCCAGGTCGTAGGAACAGCGGAGGATGGCGGACTGACCCTCCCCGGAGAGCACTGCGCGGGGCACGGAGATTGAGAGGTTGCGGAGGGACCACACTCCACCTGTGAAGGAAAGATAAGTTAGAGTATTTGCCTTTAAAATAAGTCAAATATTGTTTAGATTGATTGTATATACATGGACTGAAATAAAAGTTAGACACAAATCAAGTTACGTAAGACACATTTTTATGTCACTCATGTAAACTATTATAGACAAGTGGCGTGAAAGAAATAGCACGTATGTACTTAGTACTTTAAATACACTAAAAATAAAATAGTAATTAATTTGTAATACATGTACTTTTTCTCAAATTGACAGAAATTAAAATAGTCAATGTTTAATTGGATTATCACTTGTTTAGAGAGACTGGAATAAAAATACAATGTTATTTCCATTTCAGTCACTCCAAAACAATAACCACAAAACTGCTACCGATGCTTCCAATTCCTGATGACAGAGAAATCGGACGGTAAACAACTGAAATCAATAACAATTTACAAGAAATATTTGCGAAAATACCCAAAAAGGTATTATTTCTACAAAATACAAAAATAATCCCGATTACTTCCTGTTACCAAATTGAGAATAATACAATATAAAGAAAATATAAGGTGAAGGTCAAACAGAGCTTTATTCCCGTACCCTGAGGAACTCGCCTTAAAACATTACCCATTCGAGCATAAGCTGCTCCCAACAGAATTGTATTACAAATACATTTTATTCCTTATAAAGAACAGAAGCTCGTACTTCATGTGAGGCATTACTTAGTTCTTTATCTGTATAGAATTAGTTATTGGCTCTTAGTTCTTCTATTGTACTAGAAATTAGTCTATTTGTTCTCTAAATGGACGAATAAAAAGATGCTGTAATACAGTTAAGTAGTCTGTTCTGAGTACATAATATTTTATTTAATGGCACTATAGAAGAGAATGGTATTGGAGAAGCAATTGGTTTTTATTGTCGGTAATGTTGTGTTTTATCTAAATGTTTATTTAGGCTGAGGCTGATATGGTACGCTTCATACGTCACACGTATTTGAGGAGATAGGCAGAATTTTGGTGGTAGATTTTAAGATGGTATCTTATCAATTTAGTGAGACTTTGATGACCGAAATAATGCTTAAAAGCTTGAAAAGGTAACTTGCTTAATTTTTTAATAACAAAAATTAAGTTAAACGAAGCCTACAAAGAAGATAGTTTCGGTAAAAATAAGATTAAAGGTTTTGTTTTTCCCATCGAGGTATAGAATTCTAATAATGGTTTGAACATACGGTAATAATTAAAACATCTTAGGTTAGTAGCCTGAAAAGTGCCCCATATATCTTTAAACGGTGTCCAATTTTCTTCTAAACGACAAGCATTTTGTAGCAATGGCGTAAAGTCCTAAATCGTTTCACTTCAATGGTGAAGGCCTCCAAACGTTCCGCACAAAGAGTCCCAAGAGTGATTCGGAAACAATATTTCTACCGCGGCCCCACCGTGTGAACACGTCTCTGGGGACAGGTCAAGGAGTTGCCAGGGCTGGGTGTACCACTGGGGTGTGCCCCAAACATGTTTTAAAACGTTTGATACAGACATGTTGTTTGTGTAGTCTGGTTTTGAGTCTTCAGTTTGCATAATATATGTAACATCTTTCTCATAGCTTTAATATTGTAGATTTGGACAGAATACTGTGTACTACCTTAGTAAAATATACGTATTTCAGTCTAGGTATTTAAATATAATTATGTTATTGTGTTAAACTCGACTCATTTAATTAGGAGTGATACTGTATCTAACGAAGGAGAGAAAAATGAGGCCCTGACTCTAACACAAATAATAAGTTTTATTTGAAGACCGGTTTAAAATACTATGTTTTTAATTCTCTTTTGGTAAACGTTTTTCCGTAAATATGTCTTAACAATATTAGTAGACCCGGCCCTGGAACGCAAAGGGCATCAGGAGGAACACGGAATGGGTCTTATGCTCGACTCTTTAAACTTATAAATGCCCTCGTATTTTCGCTATTATTGGAGTTAATGTTTTCAGCATATGGGTATGTTTATATCCATAATTTTTGTAAACATTTCTACATTCAAAATTGTCACCAGAATATTCACAAACAACCAGTCAAGTATTCAAACGAATTACGCCTGGTAAGATAAACCATCTGTTTTGCATATAGAAACCGAGCATAAGCCAACAAAAGTCTATAATGATTTCCCATCCAAAAAAAACTCCTAACAACATGTTTAATTTATTTTTCTAATTTCCTAAAGAGTTGCGTATCAAATACAACAAAAATAATTATCTAAATACCCTTTTCAAGCTCCACATACTCGTCGGGATGTGCGAACACAGCTTTTTACCCGATACCCTTTACCGCGGTTGCTTTAATCCGGACCCTAAAGCTACCTTTATAACAATTTTGGCGAGCATCATATTTCTGGTAACCCTACCCGGAGGATGCGGCCCCAGCTGGGCGAGGCGCGGTCACTAATCACCAACACCATGGAGTAGGGGAGGACAGAAGGCTCACTAATGATGGAAGTCAAGAGTCGTTAGGTGAAGGTTAGTCACACAAAGAGGATGACACGGGTGGCGTACTGGCCGAGCGATCGACTGCTACGCTGCGTTCGATTGCAGCACGGAACTAATATTTGTATGGCCTACAGATAGTTGTTCCGGGTCTGGCTGTTTGTTTACCGGGTTTATATGTTTGTTAACGCACCCACATACAGGAGAAATTCATAGAGTGGGGCAACATTTTTTTTAAAAAAAACGATCTGCTTCGTATTTTTTAAAGCCTTCCAAGTCGTAATATTCATTGCAGTTAGCAGGTTCCAATTAACTGCACTGTTTTAACATTACGACTGCTATGGCAGAGCTCAAAAGGAGGGTAATGATTATTATTTTCCAAGTACCTGGCCACTTTCCCTTCTGATCCTCCCCACACAATGCCAGTCAACACCGTCTGCTGTCACCCTTCACCCTTTGAACACGCTAAGATAACACATTGTTCGTATGTTACAGCGATTGTTGCGATTCATGTCTGATACATTGCTGGTATTGTTCAGTGATTGCATTGTGGGCCGGCTGGTGAGACAGTAATGTAGTTACAGTTCAATTGAATGCGATGAAGACGTTATGCAGATTTATTGGATTACGGTCGGGTGGATTCGTAAATTTTCGTGCTGATTCGGTTACGACTGGAGATTGGTTTACTTTGGTACAATCAGTACAATCTGTCACAAAGTTATGTACATTGTTTTAAAATGAGTGTCGATGAATTCCCAAATCCCAAGTGATCCGTGTAAAATATTATTTCTTTTTACTTTAGCGTTCTGTTCCAAGGAGTATTTCATGAACTGTGTTCTGGAGCGTGTAAACAAATAAATGTTGTACGTGATAAATGATTTAAAAACGGAGTCGTTTGATCTTATTTTTTTTGTGAACTAATAATTCATGGATGATTTCGTTATCTTTGCCTTCATCATAGTTTCTATTTACCAGGGTTTCGTGTTCCTTTACACATTAAGTATATTAAGTATAAATATTAAATTCATATTCTAACAAACTATCTATTCAAACTGGACCTACAAAGTCAAGCTAATCTCTTGACAGAAAAACAGTAGCAACCCGTCTTTACTTTAGAACAAAGACAATTACAGAAGTTTGTCTGAATCTAGATAATTTCCAAAACAATCAATTAAGGTGTGGGCATGCATAATCCTATGGTCATTAGAGATTGTGTGTTCACAGCTGGGGACACAGCGCCCGGACTTGCGGTGGGACCCACCCTTAAGGGGATGTGGTGGTATCCCGATAGCAAATCTAGGTACTAATTGATGGATGTTTTTTCCTTTTTGCAATTAAAGTGCGATTCGAAGAGTTCTAAATTGTGGTTTGTTGCTATGTGTGTTACTATTTGGCCAAATATGTATACATGCATACATAAACTCACGCCTTTTTTTCCATGGGCGTAAGCAGAAACTACAGAACGCCACCTGCTACGATCCTTACATACTCCTTTCACCTCGTTCACGTTCACCCATCTGGTCGTCTGGTCATACAAGCACGCCGATTACGATCCTAACTGGCGTGCTTGTGTGACCAAATATTTGAGTACTTAAAATGCATAGGAGTTTATAATACAGGATCCTTTATAATACATTCATGAGACATTTCATTCCGTATGTGCTTACCGTACTAAAAGGGTGCCCATTATTATTGTCGAAGGTACATCACTCAGAATACCTTAAATTAATCATCACCAAGACCCAGATTCTGCAAAACACTAAATAAAATAAATGGAATTGTTGTTGTCTTTTTCTAGCAGATAAGAAAGAAAGAGAAGGAACGGAAATTAGAGTTAAAACGAGCGCCTGAACATTAAACAATAAAATACAGCTACAGAAAGACCGCCTTACCGCTTCCTAATATTGTAATAGGCTACTCCCCATCCAGCTCTTAAAAGCCCTTAAAATTTCCCCAAAAACGTTTAACTAAAACCTCATAATGAAGCCTAGATATTAATAAACCCTAAATGTGTTTCATACTAACTTGTGAATGAGACTCAGCAGAAACTCGAACCGTTTAAATGCTGAAACTTTTGGCCGCCGTATTAACGACGGTTGTAACTGTATGAACATGTAATCGGATGGCGAATTGCTGTTGATAACTTGCTTTTAGATAAGGTTTTATTTGGAGTAGTATATTAGAATATAATTGTCATTTTTATGTGGGTTTTGTGATACTTTTGACATACCTGACCTTGAGCTGACCTTTTCAACACAAAGTTAGCAACATTTTTGTACAGTCTGTGCCAACTCACAGCGATGTTCATAATCTTCTAAGTATAGTAATGAGTAGAACATAATTTATAACTAGTAAAGATCCTAAAAGAAAAAGGCTACCACAAAGCTACACAAAACAAAGTGCTCGTTGATTAAATCCTCATACAAACTTCAACAGGATCAATATTTCCTTTTTCATAAAAATCCATTAAGCTATCTAAAAAACGTGTGCGCAAAAGCAAAGAGCAAGAAGAAAGCCAACAAAATCCTTATAACACACCATGATGACTTAATCATAAACAGCTTTTAATATAAACACAACTTGTATGAATACCCCCGGCGAGGTCTTCCCGCGACCCACATGTCTTTCATCACTTAAACCGTATTGTGAAAATAATGCCCCATTTTCAATTAAAATTGCATTAGGAAGCTCATAAAAATCCCATCGCAGCCCTCTAGCACGAGAAACCTTTTAAAAAACAGTCCACCGAAGGCAGATCTTCCGGCAAATTAACCTCACCCCATACGCGAGGCTCATCAAATTGCGCGTTCAGTTAAAGCTAATGAATGTAATAAATGTTCGAGAGTGTTCGTGCGAGCAGCGATGTATAGCGTACATTGAGATAATGACCGCGCCTCCTCGGCAATAACTGGATGGCTTGGTAATAGTCCTATATGTCTCGCTCGCGGGATTGACACGGGGATATTTCAGCAGGAGGAAATGTTCGCTCACTAGATAGAGGCGAACAATGAAACGATTCAGGTTTCTTTTTTGTTTATTTGTGAAAAGAAATAGCAACAGATTTGGATAATTGGTGCAGGTTCTCTGGGGCATGGAGTGAGATCGAATTTGGGGAAAAGCTTCGATTTTCGGAAGGCAATCTTTCTGACCATGACTTGTCTGTGAAAGATTTGTGGTTCTCGTTTAATTATTTTATTCTTGACAGCAAGAACTGACTGCCTCGTTAGCCTAGTGGTCCTAAGCGCGACTGCTACGCTAGAGGTTTTGGCTTCGAATCCCAGGTCGAGCAAAGTGTTATTGGGTTTTTCTATGAAATTCTCAGTAGCAGTTTGGAGTTAGGAGTTGTGCCCAGTTAATGGCGATAAGCTCGCCCCCCGTTATATGGGACCTAAAAATATAGCGCTGAACTGTGGGTGTACATTGGTATACCTCTGCCTAACCCTTCTGGAAATACTAGCGTAATAGTATGTATGTATCTATAAAAGCTGTCCCACAATTGAAGTCATCTATTGCACCGTTCTAAAGAGATTCTGCCAGTAAGCGGTAATTCTTTTAAAGACAGTTAAATTATAAGCCAGATCTAATAACACCATCTATCCAAACAATAATTTCTCATAAAAGTCACGCGACTCCACACACAGTCGTCGTCGGCACATCTCGCAGTAACTCGTGCCTCGGAAATGAATCCGCGTGAATAAAGCCGGCGACACGTTTGCACCCCTCGGCGACGTCGATTAGACTTTACACGGTTGTTAAGCCGTTCTTAGTATGTTTTTGAGAAGGTACTCGTTGCTTTTGTTGGCGCTGTGAAGTTGTTTTAGGGATTGATTGTTTTATGTTGTTATTTTTGTAGGTAAATATGGAGTAAGTTGGGCGTATAGAAAGAGAAATTGAGCGTCAAGCTCGTGCATTGAAATGAAATAATGGCGAAATATTATTGCACACTGCCTTGTAAGCCTAGTGGTTCTAAGCTCGACTGCTACGTTAGAAGTCTTGGGCTCGATTCCCAGGTAGAGCACAACCCAGTTACTGGGCAACACGATGCCTCTGTGTTGTACTGGCTGTCAGAATTACTGGCTTCTGACTATCCGTAACGACTGTCAAAGACACCGTGTTGTCCGTTCTACTGTAACTGTGTGTGTGCTGTACTGTATATACAACTGAATATACAAACAAACATCTGTGTATCATAATCCGAGAAACCATTAGACACCAAACCTCAGCCATGGAAATAATTGGACATTCCCAAGTATTAACCGAAAAACACAACAATATCATAACAAAACAATGATGGGCCACGACGAGGCTACACGCAAACCTGATCACACCGAGGATATCGGTGTCGGCCATTAATTGGGTCGCAGGGGTCACGAGGTGGCGGCTTCGGAAAAATGACGTTGTTCTGTTTAGAATGGAAGCTTTACATTGATCATGTACTTATTGATTTTTACAGGAAACTAACTACTAGCTTAGGGAAAATGTATTTTCCCTAAGCTAATGGTTATAAATGAGCTTTTAGTAGGTATGTTATGTTATGTAATGGGTACAAATATATAAATAAGGAAGCCTAAAATTACAAGACATAATATTTTTCCTGTCATTGGAATAACTTTTTGGTCTGGAGCTTGCTTTCTGATTACAGAGATATTTTTTTTTTAACTTTTACAAGTTTTACTTAACTTTAAATAACCCCACAACCCCTGTATGGCGATTGCACCCATAACACAAGCTTAAAGTTTTGCGTCTACCATAACAGTGGGGTTTCACATCAAAAATAACATTCGTTTCCTAGCAACTTTTGTCAATGTTACTAAGTTTCTCGGGTCGTAAGTATGGTTAACGGCTACGTAATGTTTTAAAACACTGTTTAATTATATCAGATTTCACAGAGTTGTCCTTCATTTCCATGGTAGGACATATTGATCACCTTACATAGACGATTTTGTCAAACTATAGGCTATAAGAGCCTTAAATTACAGGCTCAAGGAATACTACTACTTTATATATATGTTACTATGAAATTCCTCTCCATTATCAATGAATCTCAAACCCACATTACTCTACAACCTGACCAAAATTCTATCAATTTGAGGTCGTAAATTACAAATATTCGACACGGGACTAAACAGAGCATCCCAGTGTCGGCCCGGTGGAGGCTCCCCTAATTACAGCCTTTATGTCTGCTGCCCCTTGTACGGATTTGTAGTAGCGACTTCAAATGACGTAACGAGCTGGTTCCGACTTGTTTGCTGTCATGTTAGAACTGAAGCTGGTGACAGATAACTGATATTTCGCTTGGAACTATTTTCTTTGTCGTAATGTCCGACTTTAATCTATTGGTGAAGGTTAGCGGTTGTGGTTGGTTGAACAAATTAACAATGAGATATAGCGTCTGTCTGAACTTCCTTGCATAGTATTTACTAGAACATTCGTAGTGATGGCCCAGTGGTTAAGGTACCCTCCTCTCATGCATGAGGTTGTGAGTTTGCAGCCGGGTACGGGCGTGTACTAATGTGACTTTTTCTAATTCATATGTACTTTCTAAGTTTCTCCTGGATATCACTGACATCGGTAACCATGTCAGCGGGCTCTGAGGCGGTTTAGAAACTCTGACACTAAGTAAGGTACATACACATAAACTCACGCCTTTTTCCCATGGGGGTAGGCAGAAACCACAGAACGCCACCTGCTACGATCCTGACATACTACTTTCGCCTCGTTCACGTTCATACATCTGGTCATACAAGCACGCCGGTTACGAGTACTGCACACCCGACCTTTCTGAAGAACCTCACCGATAAGGTCAGGGTAGGTCTTTCTAGGGCGTCCCCTCCCGGCGTTCCCACTCACATCTGCCACATAAATACCTTTTGTTAGTCGCCTTTCACTCATCCTCTCAACATGACCGAACCATCTAAGCATACTCTTTTCAACCTTTGTCACTACATCCTCTTTTAAGTCGCAACGTTCTCGTATAATCTCATTCCTCACTCTATCGTTCAAAGTTACACCACACATACTTCGCAAGGAACGCATCTCCACAGCATTAATCCTACTTTCATGCCTCGTTTGCCATACCCAACATTCACTTCCATACATAAGTGTAGGCACCAGCACGCCATTATGCACAGCCAGTCGAGCCTTTTTGGACATCGACTGGTTAGTCACAACCGCATGTATGGCACCATTCACTTTATTTCCCGCATTTACTCTCCTTTCGACATCAGCATCAATCTTTCCATCCCTTGTAAACATACTGCCCAAGTATACAAACTCATTCACTTGCTCCACACTCACATCATTTATTTTCACATCACACACCGATACATCCTCTTCTCTTTCAAAAACCATCACTTTCGTCTTGTTCACATTTATATTCATTCCTTTTCTTTTAAACGCTTCATTCATTAACGTTACCATGTCTTGCAACTGTTCCGCCGACGATGCAAGAAGAACTTGATCGTCTGCGTATAAGAGGCATTTGACAGGTAACTCATTCATTCTTAATCCACACTCACTCTCACACACTCACTCTCTAAGTAAGGTGTGTGGGGCAATTAGACCTTACTGCCCACACGACAGAAGAAGAAGAAGAAAACTAGAACAATTTGATGAAATAAATAGAAAAGCACATATCGAAGCTAAATCTAAATCGGTACACGAAGTATAAAATGATTAGAAATTCTCGGAATCACGTGCATCTCGAAATTGAGACTTGATAAGATCGATCGAATGTTGAAAATACTTCGGCACACGTAGATTTTATGCAGAATTTTTCATTAAAATTGAGAACTTTTGCCGGCTTTTGAGAATAGTGTAGCTGCAAGCGATTTTCAAATTTTATTTTATATAAAAAAGTTTAACTGTTTGGCGAGCGCTCGAATTTTATACTTTTTAGTTTGGTTTAAATGTTAGATAAATGTTTATCTAATGGTTTTCGAGGATAGCGCTAAAAGAAGCAACTAGTTTGAATGCTATTATAAACTTCACCAATGAGTAGTCAGAATGCGTACTATTGGTAAATTGTATTTAATGCTGTATAAAACTTAATCAGACCATTATTATTAAATATAAACAACCTTAAAATTAGATTAAAAATCCTTAATAACACCAAAAACATTATTAAAAAAAAAAAGAAACAAAAACCATAACACATCAAAAAATTCCTCCGCATCGCCGTCAAGACAGAAGACTGACGGTATTGCCACGTTGGATGGCAATAACTTAACCTCTGGCCAAGGTAAAAGCCAGCCTTTGGGTCACGAGAAGTGGCAACTAACCGTTTACATAGATCCTTGAAAATACTGTATTTAATAATATAAAATCAATTTCACTTTCTGATCTATACGTATACCTACCTCTTGTTAAGATCTCTCATTTGGCAAATTCTCGTCCAAATATAAAGTACGGTCCTACACAAATATTGTATAAACACGCTTAAATAAATACAATCTTTTCTAGATTTCGCCACAATATTGTTTGCTTATTATATTTGTTCACAAAATTCTACAGAATTATTTGCTTGGAAAATACTTTTCTCCAAATTTTTTGTAGGCATTATATTATTTAGGTACATGAATATTGTAATTCTATACGTATTCCTTCGGGTACCTAATAATTGTATCTATTGGGATGTATGAATTACTCTAGCAAAAAAAAACGAGAGTTACAAAAAAAAATGGTTAGTGACAGTAATAATTGTGCTATACACATAGTAGTACATAATTGCGCATCCAAACATTATCTGGCAAAATGGGGCATTATAGGCCCGTCTGGCACCCACTGCGATTGCGGAGCTCCTGATCAGACAATGACTCATATGCTGGACTGTCCCAATTGTCAGTTCACCTGCATCCTTGACGATTGAAACAGAGCCTCTGAGAAGGCAATAAATGCGGCCATCTATTGGGCCCAAGTAGTATAAATAGCTGCAAATGTATTATCGATACGAAAAGAAGAAGGAGAAGAATAGTACCTATAATGCCATTTAGAAATAAGGAATCAAGTTAGTTTGAGAAGTTATTGAAACACTGTCAGACAAACCCATAACATTGTTGAAGTAAGCTAATATGATGGACAATTTAACTCAATTTGAGTCCTCTCTCAGTGCGACAGTACACTTACACCTAAATACGATAATACCGAGTGTAACAGCTGTTTTTAAACAACTGTTTAACACGATATTAAACTTACGTATAGAGTTTGACTAAAAACTAAGAGAAGACACAGTTTGAATAAGTGTCTAAGTTACAGTGTGGTAAGTCTCGAAAGCATTTATTTCAGTTAAACTACGAGCACTTTTTAATCATTAAATGGTGAGTCATATAGTTAGACAGAAAGTTAAAGCTTCGCTCCTCCAAAGAGTTCCTTTCGAGAAGAACTGAACAATTTTATTAACGGAGAGCATAAGTATGCAAGAACAACATCCCCCGGCAGTATCCGAGCACACAACACGTGCAAGCGCGGAGCAACAACACTCCCTTATTTGCACTAATTAATTAAATTATCTTAGTTAAATTGTGAACTTAACGAGAAGTAAGGAACTCCGGGCATGCAGGTGGAATATACACAAGTTTCTTGTTACCCAACACACGAGGAGACGTATAAAATTTTAAGCAAATTAGCTAAAATAATTACAATAATCTAGAATAACATCGTAACGGAGGGAATTGGGCTTTGCTTTTAGCAAAATCTTGGTATTTTCAGTGAGAACACCGAACTTTATCCTATTGTGTACATCTTTATTAGGATTCAGGAAACTTGCCTCGTAGTAAGTGACTTTAGGAATTTAAAACAATGGATGATAAAATTCTTCTGGGTAAAAGTCAAATCTGCTGCGGTCACACCAGAAGACACTTTAAATAAATTAGAGAGAAAAAGAAAATTTTGAGCCATAACTTATATACTAGAACGTACTCATTAAGACCTTTCATTAGATAACACCAAATTAAATTATATTTTCATTTTGAATTTTCTGGGACGTCATATAGCCTATAACCAACCAAACATCATGACGTCATCAACAGTGCATAGTCATTCGTTAACATACAATGAATATTTTATGAGATATGGTGACCATATCTCATTGATATGAGATATGGTCACCATATCTCATAAAATTCTCGTTCTCTGATGAGAACATACATACATAGACTGCTAAAATAATAGCCATCCGTAGTCAGCTAACGTAGTCAAACATAACCATATTCAAAGCTATAACGTATTTGAAACAAACGAAACCGTCGTCAGTTCGTCACCCCACTTTCCATCTCCTCATTGTGGCTTCATCCTTTCATTTAAATCCTTAATAAGTCAACAATGGAATATTTAAGATGCCACGAACATACATATGTCTTCACGTTTGTCCTTAATTAATCGATCTTTGTACGAACTTCCACTTCATAAGGAATAATATTCGTCTTCTCATTCCCATCTTAATATAAGTCTCTGTCTTAAAAACCAACCTTGACGGTAACGAAATTGAGTCTAAAATAACTTGTGCCAACATTTTGTAAAGGAACCTTGTCACCGCCCAAGTGACGCATATACCAGGCACATTTCGCAAGTTTGGTTGTAACATTCATTATCTGTTTAACTTTGGATAATCTGACCGTTGATCTGAAACTGTGTTTAGTTTTAACCCTTTGGTTAAAATTCGTGCCTAAATTAAACGTTAGTTTAATGAGGATCGGTTCGGGTTGGATTAAGGGGTGCTCCCGATATAGACCCTCGTGGCTCGTGTGCGAGTTATTTGATATGAAACCCATATTTGTTTAGCTGACGAGAATAGATAACGCTAGGTATTTTATTTTAATTAATGAGTATCAAGCTCTCTGCGTAGGTACCATTCGCATGCGCGGTCCTGGAACGCAGAGGGCATTAGAAGGAACACGGATGGAAACACTCCCTTCCGCGGAACAAGCCATTTGATAAGTTTCCATCCTTAAGAAAAAAACCACTACAACTATTCTCTTTTAATTCACCTGGGAGGCTTTCATTTGCATTTAGATATATTTTTCAATAACTCAATCACATAATATGAAGCCTCAATTCTCCAACTTTTTTTATTCTCATTGTGTTAGTAACTATTTTATCTACGTTTTCCTGTATTTTGGGTGCATATAGAAACTCATACACACAAACAATCAGACCCGGAGCAGCAACCAGCATGCCATACAAATATTTATTCCATGAGGGAATCGAACAAATAAAACTGTACCAGCCGTGCTTATAACTGTTCGCTTTGAGTCCATTTGGGAATACAACTATTAATTAGCATTTTGGTTTAATTTTACATGATAAGCATAAAATATTATCACCCATTCATAAGAATAAAGCTTTCAAACTAAATAAATATCATGTGCAACGGGTTTTTAATTAAAACATCGATCCTCCTGTAACTTTAATTCGGTTCTGTATTTTCGACTCAGTTGACAAAATAAATAAAACTGTGATTCAACGTAAAAGCAATAATACCAATTGCCAATTACATTAAAAGAATTAGAAAACAATAGTCGGACATCCAATTACTGGCACTCAAAGTACTCAATAAGTAGTAGATAAAGACAAAAGGTTACATTATGTAACAGATTATTAGACTATTAGCGATGTAAGGGCCTGTCTCAGCGCAACAAACGAACAGAACACATCACTAATTGTATTAACAAGTAATGAGAAATAGGATTATGAACGTTAATATAAGGCTTATGAAGAACGACTGTATTTTATTGGTGAACATAATTATTACATTATTAGCTTCTGCCCACGACTATCCCACGGGATTCGTAATTTTTCCGGAATAATACTCCAGACTTTCCCATCTTCTTGACAAGCTCAAAGCGCCAAACAATAAAAGCCACACAGACATCCCAATCATAATGCAAATAATCGACAGCATTGCTCTGAAAGGATCATTGACAGACTCTCGAAGTAAAGCCAAGCTCGAGCATCAGATCGTACGCATTAGTGCATCTTGTGGCAGATTAACGCTCTCCTCAATAGATCCTTAGATCTCAAGATGCTCTGATTGAATGCCTGTTTAGATGACGGCTTTATGACGGTTTGATTCAGGATTATTAATGGCTGTGGTACTAATTTATTGATTTTAGTACAGCAGCAGTAGTCCACACAGTTTATTATTTAGCTTTTAACAAGTGACAAGGTACATGACACTTATTTTCTCATTTACAAAATTACTATTTGTAAACGTAGAAAAACGGTGTATTTATTTATCTAACAGGACAAATTAAACAGGAAAATATAAAAACAACAAAATTACTCGTAGCTACAAGCTGCGACAGCTCTAATAACAGGGAAAGTAATTAATACATAGAAACATCTGTCCATCCTTATTCACCTTAATTCGTATTAAGATTCTGTTTAAGTCGAGTCCACCTGTATTTGCCCTGTGGCGACTGAACCTGTTATTAGCACCGTCCACCGGCCACACTAATCCCCATCCACGTTAACACGTCAATAATCATTCTCAGTACAAATACTCCAATTCCCATATCTCTGAACATGCTACAGTAGTCACCACCTACAACAAATAGATAAGAACGGAAGGTTAGCTCCTTACGGATACATCTGAAGGTATTGCAAGTCGTCTAGCGTGTATGTGTGCGTTCGTTTTCACTATTTGTGTGAAGTTGACCTTCTGTGTGGCTTTGTGTCGTATGGTCCCGGCTTGTGGTGTAGTATCAACACCGGTCGCAATTAGACCGTGTGGTTGATTACCGGCTGTGTGTATTTATATTTACTTGATTGGATCTTGGTTGACGGATGTCTGTTTGTCGTTTGTATTTGTTGCTATTGTGATGATTTAAGGGTACAAAGTATTAATGCTACTACTTTGTTATACATTAGATTCGATTCTGTAGGAAGATCCCTGTACAAAAAATATTCACACTAGAAAATTACCAGCCAATTCGTTGCTCTTTCCTGAAAAAAAATACATGAAAATAGTAACAATTCTTTGCTATTTTTAACATCATGGTTTTACATAAAAATATTTGAAGTAATGGAAACTGAAAAATAAACATGAAAGTACCAAAACATATATTTCAAATGGACCAAAGGAAGTCGAGAATTTTGTTTAGTGAAATTCTGCCTGATATATGGGATTTGCACAAATGCCCGGTAGAGGCGCTGGAAATATTATAGGCCATATTAGGTATATTATGCAGTGGCTATATTGGCGGTTTGCTAAGTGGCTTGAGTAATATAATATTATTATATCGGTTATCATCAGTATCAGGAAGATTGATGTCTGAGGTGGATCTATTGTAGCACCGACTGATCAATTTATAGTGGTCGCTTGCATCTGACTATCGAACCATTGGGTATTTTAATTGAAGTCATGGTAATTAATTTTCATACTACCAACTGCTTGTAATTTCTACCATGGATATTTGGAATCCAATGTTTTATTTCATCCTTAATTCTTCGGACCAAGCACTTCCCAACCATCTTTAATTGTCATACTGGCAATGCCATGACAAAAATAATTCGACGCTATTAAATCGCTCTTAACCCGCTTCTAAAACCCTTTCCTGCCTCAACTTCCATCGCTCAACGAGCAACGGTCAAAAGTAAACTGACCATTCTGTTACATCACCGCAATAATTGCGCCAATAACGCAACCAGTCTTCACACGCTGGCCGCCAATTGGCAATTCGAGTGCCATTCCTAACGGCGCCGGAATTGGCAATTCTATTGGTAGTGCTAACAGTGGCGGGCGTACGATCCTTTTGATTGGTCGGTAATAATGTTTGGGCTATTTCCTGAGAAGTGTCTCGGCTCTTTAGTTGGCGGAAAAGATAAAAATGAAGTATCAATTTATCTTTTAACGTTATAGGTTCATCAGATAGGAAGTGTCATTCAAAAAGGTTCAACGTTCCTTCTTACGCGAGGAGGTGCGTAGTACTCCCAACCTCCGAGCGTGTATGACTAAATAATTATAATCTGAGAGGAAGCAGCACAAGGAGTCTATAAAAATAGCAGCAGTTTCAGTTCTATATATATAATTTCTTATCCTCGTGGAAAACGGCATAAAGTGTATGTTAATAGAATCCGTGATTACCATAGTCTATATACAGCAATACGACACAACTTTTGTACACAAAGTTTAAACCGAAACAGCAATGCTGCTTAGCGAGGCGAACGCTGATTTGACAAGGAGCTCTTCTCGGTGAATTCCCAACTTCATTAAAAGGTGCTTTGCCAACGAACACAGAGTAATTTGTCTTGAGTTTTTGGTTTAACACAAAGAGAGAACTAATTGAAATGGAGTCACAATTATTTGCAATTTAAATCTTCGCACTTTGTATATTCAGTACAATTGTTCGTTTTGTGATAATTTCATTCGTGACATGACGTGACTATTGTGACATCTTTATTTATTTCTGCTATTTTTACAAAAATAAACCATTTTCCTTGTATGTGTTGTCTCTTATTCTTATTACAAATATACCGTACAAGCTCCTTTATATTTACAAGGTGATTATCTCCAGTTATTTATTTCAAAATCAACAAGGAATTCATCCAGGAACCGACGATGAAATTTTAATCGCTCAAATAAACCTGACTATTATCTTCCAAAATCTCACTCTATCAAAGGAAGTTCGACATTAGCCAAATTTTAATCCGTCGGCGGAATACTAACAAGGTGGTTTAGAAACAGCCGTGTCGGCAGCCTGTAGTAATGGACTAGTGGGGAAGGATTGAGATTGTCAGATCTAGGGAATACATTACTAAATTCTGGGATTCTAAACTATTCGAATGAAACTTAAAACTTTGACAAGTGATTAAATATAAAAAGTAATGCTGAAGCAACGAAATATAACACTTCCTAAATACTAAAGAGAAAGGAAGCTGACTGGCTCAAAAGAAATGGGGCCATAATGGAAGCAATCAAACTTGAAAAGGAAAATCAATTTTGAGAGTCGATGACAAAGCAAGATAGAGGACAATAATAATACGACAGGAAAGAGAGGGGACGAGAGGAAGCTGTAGGTAATTATTACTCAGCAAAAGTTAGCAGGCTTTTAATGACTGTCAAGCCATGCGTGAAATATTAAATGCGCCATTATAACAATGTTATTATATTTCGTCTATTCCATCTCAATAAACTGAAAGCTGAAGTTAATGAGAAATAAGTAAAAAGCAAACTAAAACAAAGAAACTGTTGAACCGTTCTTAAAATAAACATCGTCGGTGCCCCGGCGTCGTCCGGACATCCCTATCGGATAGCCATCCAACAATTATCGAGCGACTGACGCCTCCCCGGGGACCTAATTCATTGGCGTCCCGGTGATCTGCTGAGCTGTACCCCCAGATCCGGAGATACGGGATCCGAGCGCGGGATTGCGTTAAGATTGTGGCAGACCTTAATGTGATAGTAACAGATCGACTTTTTTATTTTCTACCTTTTATTTTACGTTCTTAGTAGTTGGCGCTGGAGTCGTTTATTTTTGGACAAATATTTGACCCACTTTTTTTCTTTGATATTTTTTTATTTTTAAGTATTGACATTGCAGTTTTTTGTTGCTGAATATCGACAATAAAGTAATTTCTGTGTACATTTAATTATTTATGTTCGTAGCTAAACTATATCTGTATTTACATTGTTATATTTTAAATGTATTTTTGTGTTTTATTTTCTCTCTTCTATTTAAAGTTCTGCGTCTTTCATTATTGTAATTGGTTTCAACCGTAACCTTTGTAATAAAAGTAAAAATAAACAAACAATAAATAAATGTCTTTCAGACATTATTTTCTTCATCATTTGCAATAAAATGAAGTGGTGTTTATTTTTTAAGTTAATTGTAAAAGTCTTTCATGTTCCTTAAATTATTTTATTAGAGAGTAGTAACCATGAACATGAAAATTGCATGACAGTATACTTAACTGTTCTGTCAAGTCTAATAATAATTCGTCTGAACCGTCTCAAGTTTCGTCTTACACCAGCTTAATATTTGTTTCAAGAGAATTACGTAAGAAGGCAGTAAATCAAGATTCATTATGATAATGTAAAGTTATTTGCATACTACGGAGACCAACCCTTCATACAAACCAGGCATTGTCCTTTATTTCAGACAAAGTATACAATTGTCTTTATTCTGCCGACTTTATAGAAGAGGGATCAATTTTATCTTTCTTTGTGATGCAAATCTTGTCATTAGTCTAGAAGCCCGGATTTTGAGGTTTTTGGAACAGTTTTGGGTTAAGCCGAAAGTAGATTGTGCCTTTTTTTTGGTTATGATTTTGCAATTGGAATTTTACGGTCTGCAATTTGAGACTTTAAACTAATTGAATTACGGTTATAGTCGCTTGATTTGTATTTTTGATGGCCGGATGGCAAGTAAGTGAATATATCTAAATACTAATGACGATTTACCTTAAAACCAATCGTAAATAAAATAAGTAAGTCTAAATAATTGTACAGCCTTTATTAACCCATTCAAGGGTAACTAAGTCCTTACAAACTCCTTCACAAATTCTAAAATGATAAAATACAAAATGGCGGCCAAACATTCAGAATGAATAAATTCATCAGCAAATTCAAAGGGAGCCCAAATTCACAGATTTCTATTTCGTCTATAATAAATCCAATTTCTTGAATAGTGGATCCCGGTGAAATTTGACCTAGGAGGAAGATTACGGAACTCCGATTTCTCTAAGCCCTAACGTATTAAGGTTCTGCATAGATTTATAGGGAGCACCTTTCATTTATGGGGCTTTCTACCTTTCCTATGATAAATGTGTTATATTATATTGGGGGCTGGAGGAGGTCTATTTGTCGACTTACTGTTTGATTAGCCATGAAATTGAAGGTCTGTGTGAGGGGAGGTGATAGACCAACGTGTGTGTATGAGAGCACACTTGAGGAATTTAAGAGGTGTGATTCCCTCAGCGCCCTCTCGTGTTGACTGAGTTATATTGTGGAGTTGTACGACAACATCAAAGTCGTTATATTTTCAACGACGATTGTTCAAAGTTACAAAAGCCTATTTGTCATAAAAAACTTGTAGGTTGTTATTATTTTGTAAAAATTATAAAAGAGCAAAGATGAAATAAATTTCCAAACATAGAAATATTCGACATTTCTACAGGTCAGGTACGTGTGTGTATTATGTAGATTCGTACATGTTTCCTTTGTATGTATGTTTTATATCCCGAACGAGCGTTTTATACAAATTCTTTAAAGTATTGTGTTGTTACAAAGAGGAAAATTCATTTCCGTGTTTTCACAGCGATTTTCGATTCGAATTTTCAATCGGATTGGTATTTGTTTAGATTGTAACAACCGTGTTTGTACCTAACGGCACAATATAGCGATCTCAGAGTAAACATCAATTTATATGATTTGGGGTAATTATTCCCAAATTGATGTCTATATCAGCGAATTCAGATGCTTTTGCTGATGTAGACAACAACAAATCACAATCGTAATCATTATCAACCTGTGACTGCTGCTGAGAGAGATCTGATCGCACGGGCGACTGCTGATCTTGGTGTCCTGGGTTTGATTCTGACGGACTCAGTGTTATTGATTTTCCATTAGGGATATCTCCGTAGCAGCCCGGTGTTTGAAAGTTAGTAGTGTGACACCCCCGTGTAAGCCGTTGACCCTGCACCTGATCTCGCCCCAATCGTGTCATATTGCTATTCCATTGAACTTTTAGAGTAAGGGATGGGGTAGTGCATCTGTGCTTGCGCACGCACTTGTGCACTATAATATCTTCTGCGTACTAAGCAAGTCTCCATTGAAATTGCTACCGAAATTAACTACCATTTTGAAAATCACAAAAAATTAAATAACCCTGAAAATTCACAAGAAAATAAACGAGAACTTATCGTAATTCATCATCAGCATTTACAAAGCTATCCAGCTTATGGCCACGTAATCCTACCAGCTGGAAACACAGGAAATCTCTAGCAATCTTAATTTTACAAGGTTTTACTGCTAATCCTGCTACCCTCAAACTGCACGTACATAATTAATAACGGGGAGAACGCGTCGACGAGGTCACCGCTTAATTTATGTTCCTTCACGGTTGTGCGATGCTGGTGTGAGCAGAAATACTTATGTAAATAGGATAAACTGGCAGATTTATGTTGCTAGTACTGCTATAAGCGCACTGGGTACTGAATTAGGTTAATCTTACAACTGATGGAAATAAGAAGTTATTTCTTGGTAAACGGAGTCGCAACTGTGGAAAGGTGCTTGAATGACTAAATCTCTAGTTTATTGCTAAAATCGATAATGGTTATTAACTATCGTAGTATCCTTGGATAAGAATATGTATTATCAATGACTAGCGTAAGTACTGCCCGTTATTTCGTCCGCGTGGCTTATTTCACCTGCCATAAGTTATGTCTTTGGCTTATGCTCCGCTCCCGTGGGTCATAGCGTGATGTGTATATGCTCTATATTATTCAGGAATAATGTAGCTATGTATTGGTTAAAATAATGTAAAATGGGTCCAGTATTTTCGGAGCCTATTCGTTACAAATAAATAAACAAAGAAACAAAAATATATTACCTCTTTATAAGACAAGTATAGACCATGTCCAACCATGCTATACGATAGCTCAGTGTTAAGTTCTGTGATAGAAAACGAGACCTTATCAAACATACTTAAGACTGGATTCAAACTCCTTAAGATACAGAGCCACCTCCGAGTCCCGAGGTACATAACTAATAACCGGCGTGTCTCCGGGAGGTCACTCCTGATTTATAGCCCCATTACCTCCTGGTGGAAGACCCTCACAGGCCGGATTATTGAAATGAGAGATTAACGCACCAGTCTCTGCTAGATTTATTGGCTTCAATATCATGGTGTTGCATCATTGTATTTGGAGTTTAGATTGAAGATATGATAAGCGCCCAAATGTTGTATTTGTTGAATGGTCACAGTCAAAATTCTTATAGCTCTATCCTAGGGAAACTACCGAGAACAACACAAAAATGAGCAAAATCGAATCACATAGCTACTCAGTCCTAAAGGAGTCTGTTTTAAGATAATGATGATAACCGAAATTATTAAAATTATCAAATAGCAAAGGGAAACAGAAGAGTTCGCTATCGTATTTGGCAATGATTATAGCAACCCTTTCCATAACAATTCTACATTTCAATTAATTCGCAAAGAAACTGTTCAGTAGCCATCCTATAAAATATTCACGTCTCGGAATTGCACTCCCGGAGTGCACTCCTGACGCCTCTTCAAGTTTGTTTGAACTTTTCTGTCGATTGCGCGTTAGTTTTTAATCAATATAACAATACAGGGCCCCGTCTATCGCCCTCGGAATTTAATCTCTTCTTTGTGTACAAGAAAGTGGCTTGAACAGTATTTAATATAAAAAGAAAAATGTTAACAAGACCCGACCTCTAATGAAAAACAAAAGTTCCACTTTGCGATGCATGAACTGAAATTATAATAAAAGGCAATTTTACTAAGAAGAATGAAGTAGGGATTTTGATTGATCAAAAATTAATAAGCATAGTTAAAGTACCGATAATTATAATTATGGCGGAAGTCAACGAAAAAATAAACACAATTGTCAAAAGAAATGATACATAGTAAAACATTGTGTAGATTAATGTGTTTGATTTTTCGTTCTGAGCAGACGGTTTTAATACGGAAAATAACAAACGGGGTTTCAATAATGTGTATCGGGTCGAAATTCATACTAGTTCTAGTCATCACTTGATACTTACCTAACCAAGGGTCTGGATAAATAAGAAATTCTCATATTCCATGCAATAGCCATCAACAAGATTGATGACAGTGTAAAGTGGGCCTTCTGCACCTTTACCATTATGTCCACGATCGATTGGACGGACGTCGAATCAATCACGCTCCGCCCTTTGAGAGTTGGCAGGAAGTCGGTATTGCAATTTCTATCAAAAGCCTTCTTTAGTAAAGGTTTTTATGAATGCATTTATTCACAATGAATAGGAGATTGGCTAATTGATTTGAATTTTCTATTTAATATTTTAACTTTTGATGTTAAGAGTGAGATTAGCTTTTACTTTAGAAAACGCTTTTACCGAAAATGGCAATTTTGGAGAATATAGACTGCTTAAGAATGGCTAATTACTCAAAGTACTAACTATTGTTCCTCTAAGTAGATATTCCCATTTTCGGCGAATCTGCATAACGATTTAATTGTCAAGGTATTATAAAGGACTTATCAAATTAATTAATTAAATTAATGTTTCGCATTGAAATTTTACAATGTAGTGTATATATTCAGTCGACTGGATACACAACCTTCAGCATTTCAGCCAAAAGTTGTTCACTGTTGGACTCCATATTCAACGAGAGAGCCATAAGCAAACCAACAAAATAGTGGTAGTATTTAACCATAAAATAGTCAGTTATACATTTTCCGACGTACTTGGGATTTTCAGAGAAACTTCTATCATCGAACCCCACCTACCACTATCATACATATAACGAAAAATTATACAAAATCACTTTTTGACAATGCAATCTACTACTTGAAGATAAATGCAAATCCATTACTTTCCCCATTCTAGATCAGAATAGTTTCATTTTTATAAGCCGCCGTACGTTATGTTATTTTATCTGATGCTATAAATAACCCGTGAGCCAACTCAGGAAGGTAGAGGTACTGCCTTATCTTACGGGTTATAATCTAGGAATTGTTTTATTATAGTTCTGTTCGTAACTTTGTTATCTTTTTCTTTTGTAATAGGAGCTCGTGGTTCCGGCGGATCATCGTAACATCTGGAGTTTTGTAAGTGAATTGGGGTTAGATTTCAGTGTAAGTGGGATAATAATTCTTAGTATTGTCAAAACGTGCATTGGAATCTGTTAACGGATGTCGCATTTCCAATTTGTTAAGACAGTCTTGTGGTTTAACATCATCGTCACAGCTGACAGACGTCCAAAGGCCTTAAGAGACCTTTCATTGTCATTGTCACCTGAGTTGTTCACCTCTTGGAAATCTAAAACTACCACGCCGCCTCTTTCGGTACACAATCAGCTTTCCGGTGTGGTTGAAAGTACATTATTCCACAGCGTAACTACTACCCACCTACCTACATTAGACAGTTATAGAACTGTAAGGAGTCACAATCCCACACGTGGAAATATAAGTCTTCAATCTTCAAGTTGTTGGGGGCAAAGTTGACAAACTTTGCTAATAACAGATCTAACAATTAGCCATTAAGCCAAGACGTGCTCATAAGCCAGTTCTAAACCACTACAGCTGTTAAGTGTCGCCTAAATAAACTTATTCTTGTTCACGACTTTCAACTTGTACAACATTATTTTGAATTCTCGAAGATTCAGAACTGCTATCGGAAGCGAATCGGGAACAATTACGGTTGACAAAATGTTTCACGACTTTTTTTCTGTATTATAAAGAGAGGCGTTTAGGGGAACATCGATTTTGTTGGAAACTTTTTAATGTACGTACCTATACTTGGGTATTTTTTCTTTTATAGGTTAATGGTCTTTCAACGTAAAGTTCCGTCATTATCTATTGATCATTTTTATGAACAATACATTACGCTTACGTTAAATTATTGTTTATAGCAGGAGCGCTGTGTCTTATCTAGAACGAGCTTTCAATATTATACCTCACTGATTAGCCATTTTGAAAATGTACTACATTTTCATTTTAAAGAATTAAATCTTCTGGATGAAAATCTCAGAGGAACTTTTCTGACAATTTAGCATTTAAAGGCACAAATGAGTGTAATAATGTTCCCCGACATTAATATTCAATGTATCAAAGTTGCGACAACACACAACAGACGGCACGATGATAGCACGCCAGCTAACACACCGCTCAGTAATACACTTGAACAAACTTTGAGTACACTGGCTGTAGACTTCGGAACAACTGACTGAAGTATATGTTCCAGAAATTGTTCCGAATTGTTTTCGATATCAAATTAGATGTTACTTAGTAAGTCAGTTTCTTATTGGGTTTGCTCATTGTTATTGCTATGTTTAAATTTTAGAGAGGGATCAATTTCGAAGTTCAAAAATTTTGATAGGCTGCACAAATCTTAAATAAACAGACCCTGGTGTTTTCAACATTTGGAACAGGGTGTATTGTTCTCATGATTTTATGTAGATTCATCTGCAGCAGTGTTTACATAAGGAATGCACATTACAACTACTGACATTAAAATTGGAACAATTGCTTTTCGTAAAACTTGAACATTTTGAATTCTTCAACAGTAACTGCAAAAAGTTATTTTTGTTACATAAAGATTTTCTTTACACTTTCGTTTCATCTCAGTTTCATATCTACTTTTTTTATGCCATTGGATGGCATAAAAGCCCACGGCCCACCTGATGTTAAGTGGTCACCGCTACCTATAGATATCTGCAACACCAGAGGCCTTGCAAACGCTTCGCCATCCCAGAGACAAAGTTGAAATGTCTTATGTGCCTGTAATTACACCGGCACCCATACCCTTAAACCGGAACACAGCAACGCTGCTTTGCGGCAGAAATAGATATGGGGGTAGTACTTCCCCGGACGATCTCCTTCACAAAGCGCTCTACTAGGTACTACTGCTACTACTACTTTGCTGAGCTACTTTGTTATTGTTAATTAGCATAAAGTACCTGCTCTAATGGTGGATCATCACATACTCCAACACAAATCTCTCTAATACGAGGGTCGACTCCGCACAACAGCACTCCATCCATTACAGCCCCACCACAGGTGCATAATCTATCACAGACTTGTTCAATATTAACAGAGTTTTCGCTCACAACTTTACCTCTGAAAAGGTAACAGTTTACTTAGCCCTCCCAGAGGAGGGGAGAATTGAAACTTGTTGTAGTTTGTTAATACGCTCCGTCGAGCTAATCATTTTAGCTGCGGGTGAAAAATTTAGAATAATTTAGAAGGGGTGAATACATTTTAGAGAGATGAGATTTATGAATATTGTTTAGAATTTGTTAGCAGAGGATAAATATTAGTCTGAAGGCTACACTGTAATGATGATGTCGTGACCTCTCATGCATGAGGTTGCGGGTTTGATACCGTCAAGTACCTACTATTATGACTTTTTCAATTCATATGTACTAAGTTTATCTTGGATATCACTGACATCGGTAAAGAAAAACATCGCGAGGAAACTTGGCCTTATCATTAGTACAAGTCTGAATGATTGTGATGCATGGAACCAACCTTCTGTGCTCACCTACCGCGTGTCTCAAGCCCTTCAATCTAATACTCCGGTGGTAACTGTGGTTTGTCAATTATTCTCCCTCTGATATTGGAGTTAGATTGCCAACGCTTCGGTATTGATATAGCTACGTGTGTCTCTATGATTGGAGGGTGCGTATTCAAATGATTGTACAGATCGATTCATCTCTCAGGTAAAGCCCCGGTTACACGGATATTGTGGCTGATTCCGTGGTTTTGGATAGATACAAGTTGCTAAATCCGTTTATGTATAATTCTGATAATCAAATCAAACTCCAAAAGGTCAAGTGTGTATCAAAACTAAAACAACGTTAAATAGCCACAACAAATAAACCAAAACACACCGAATTAACTGAAACCGTATTCAAACCTTTAAACACATACTAACCGCTTTTAAAACCGGTTAAGGCTCCAAACGGCTAACAAAATTACATTCGGAAACTTTTCGAATCAACGAGTCGGTTGTAATTGCTTCCAGTTGAGAGCAACCGCTTAACAACCGATTGTATTAATTTGGGATGGAAGGGGGATGGTTGGTTCTGGCAGTCTCATAAGGTCTTTGTTGTAACTTCTTCTTACCAATTAACAGTGTGGAAAGATAATTTTAACTAGAAACTATTTTATGTGTTTGGCAATTTTGGTTATAAACTATTTTCTGAAATTTTGATCTACTTTCGGTACATTAGATATTTGTATAAATAAAATGAATTATTTTAAAGTAAAAACTCCTTTGCAAAATATTTTCGAGACAAGAGACGGCAAAAAAATTACCGTCAAAAGTGTGTAATGAAAGCACAATTGATAGCAAGCTCTGCCAAAAGAATTATAATATTGGATCAATGTCATTGTAGGAAGTCCACCCACAAACTGGACAGACTACCTAATTAAGACAGCAGGATGGTGGAACACACTGTTCTTTTAGAAATCTATAAGGAAAGCCTATGTCCAGCAGTGGGCGTCCTGTGGTTGATATGATGATGATGATGATTGTCATTGGGGAAAAGATGATTATGATGATAATCATTGTATCATCATTACTCTTTCTCCAATAAAGTTTTGCTCGTGAAGACATGAATGTAACCGACTCAGTATAAAACATCTGGCAGCCGGGTGTGGGCATCAACTAAACTGCCATTAGTACCTCCTCGTTAGCGAACATATGATTGTGATACTAATTGTACAATGATTGGAGACGCCGCCTCATGGGATAATGATTGGGTATTGTGTTATTTATTTATCAACCGTTGTCTTAGTCCCGGTGGTCTCGTGGTTGCATTTAGTTGTCATTAGAAATTTTTCGGTAGCAGCCCGGAGTTTGGAAATTTGTGGTGTGGCACCTCCGTGTCTCGGAAAACGCGTAAAGCCGTTGATCTTGCGCCTCATTTCAAGTATATGATGTTTCATCATTTTATGTATATACTTTCAGGTAGCTACACATCCCCATTGACTCAAAAAGGTTTGACTTTACCATGTTACTTTACCTGCGTTAAAGGAAACGCCATCAAATGGAAGCCTAGACTTTATCGTCTAAAATTACTAACAACAGGTACATACTACAAGCTGAAATGCAAGTGGCCCCGATAACGATGTCTAAAAGAAAATTTTGGAAGCCACTTTTTATGGGCTTCCCAAAACCGCCATAAGTAGAGGTCGCAATCTGGGTCCAAGTGAGTCCTAGCTTAAAGTAAATGTATAATAACTTCATAAGAATATAAGTATTCATCCGTAAATATTTATGTAAATAAATTGTAAACATAAATAAGTAAAATCACGTCCCTCACACATCCCATTGGATCGTCTGCGGCATGACCCTGATTCCTCGTTTATACATTTTCGCAGCTCATTTGTTTCATGAAAAATGGCCGGCTGCCTCGGCGGCGTGCTCAACCACGAAATCGGGTTTTTCTTGTCTTATATGGTGTGACATGTTTTTTATTATTTTGTTGTCTTGGGATATAATAATTGAGAAAGATTTTAAGGTGGTTGGTTATTTTGCAATGTAAAAATTGCCATACTAAAGAACATACTGTTATTTTTGTTCCTTGTTATGTGTCATACGCCTAGGGTTCGATTCCCAGGTCGAGCAAATCGTTATTGTTTTTATTCTATGAAATTCTCAGTAGGCGCTCGGAGTTAGGATTTGTGCCCAATTAATGGCAATAGACTCGAACATATTATACATATCGGCAAACTATGGGTGTACATTAGCACACGTCTGCCTAACCCTTCAGGAACTACAGGCTTGATGATGGTATGTATATTATGTTCTCTTATGTTTCTTGTGTAGATCGAATGGTTTTTCATTATATCGTGTGCAGTGACATCGTCTTTTGATACTGTTAAATTAGGTCGTTTTTCTTCTCCCTTTTATAATAACATGCTACGCATCGCTTGGTACTTCATTAAACCGTATCTATAAAAAGCAAGCAGTTAAAAAAATAAATATTAAGTACATAATTTAAACACGAGCTAAAAGTTGTCAGAGCACAAAAAAGGGTTTACTCCCAGAAGTAATAATTATTTCGAAGAGCGAAGGAACAACGGACTGGAATGAAATGCAAAATTAATAACTGTAATTGATACGGTATCACCGACGCTGGAGCCCAATCTCCCCTTCAGCAAACACTTTTTGTTATTCCAAAAGAATATTACAGCATAATGTACCCTTCGATAATCATAATCAAATTTCAACCCTATATAAACAGCTTTAAAGTTGAATGTTGTCTGAAACGATGTCAGACTTATGAGAGATATTTTCTGAGTACCTACATTGTGCCGATTTCAAAGTCATTCGCCATTTTATAAGTTGTTTTCAATGGAAGATATTTCCGACGTTTCATTGCCATTGATAACTTTTAAAATATCATGCTTTTGGGCAAAAACAGCTGCGAAATATATTTTGATATACTGAGAGAGATGTGGGTAATGTAATGAAGCTTCAGGTATATTCTGTGTCACGAATATAGATAGACAGATAAACCATCTGCCACTATAGTGATTGATTGATTAAAAGCCTCAAAGCCTGTACTTCATTGCAAGGTAATAAATAGTCTACTCCGAAATTAAAATAGTCGTAAGTCTGATCAGTCAATTTTAACATCCTTAGCTACTTGGTAGCTATTTATTGTCATTAGGGCTTATAGTTTTCCAAAACTAAGTTTGAGTCACTTTGGAAGATGATTAGACAGTCGGTTTTTATCGGTCGTAGGTAACACACTCAGGGTTTATTATAAAAAGAAAACCGGGAAATACAATAGACAAAAGTGAAAATTGTCTCAATTTTTTTAAAAAAAAGAACGTCTCTGAACTGCAAAAATTGCAGAACATACATGTGCGTATTTTGGAAGACCCATGAGAAGAGGCTTCCAAAATATTAATTTGGCCGTCCACAACTGGGCCACCTGTTTATCGGCCACCATCTTATTGTTCCAACTCTTTTGGCTATACTATTTTTCACACAATTCACCACTCGTTTCAATGGTAATTTTCTAAGTAGTCATAGGTAAGTAATCATAAGTCAGGTCCGACAATATTAGTGTAGCAAGTCTTGGTTTTTTTTTCCTTACCCCTTTTACTCCACAGTACACCATAGCACGTATTCAAATGAATTGCACTGCTCAAACGATCTGCCTTCCAATCTGATCCTAGATTGATAGCCCGATACGTGAGACGTGGGAGACGATGGCTGTTAGAGCCTATTAGCCTTTACCCCTGCCTTTACGATGACATCAGAGGAGAGGCAAAAGCTCTACTTAGAACTAGGCTTGCGACCAAGTAGTAGCCTTCCACGAATTACCAGTTACCAGTATCATCAGTGCTGTTAGAGATTACCTTTATGCCTGTATTCCCCTAAAGGTTAGGCAGAGTTGTACCAATGTACACTCACAGTTCGCGGATATGTTTAGGTCATTGCCATTCCGGGCACAAATCCTAACTCCGAGCTGCTACTGAGAATTTCATTGAAAAAACCAATAACACTTTGCTCGACATGGGAATCGAACTTAAGACCTCTAGCGTAGCAGTCGCCCTTAGGACCACTAGGCTAACGAGGCAGTAGAGTGTTGTAACAGATTATTAATTTTATTTAACTATGGTAATAATAGTACTTTTCCTGATCCACATGATGTTAAGTAGAAGCCTCTGTCCACAATAACTACTATCATAACAACATAAAGTCCTCTTCTGTGTATCTTAGAGAGCTTTCAAAGTCTTTGGTCTGTATGCTACACAAAGAAGTCGTTAAGTGCATCGCTGCAAACCTTTTATTGAACTTCTGATTCCAAGTCAATATTCTTGGCAGCAACAGTGTGGTTTATTTAGTCGTCTGGGTGACTTTAGTCAACAATACAATAAAGTATAACTGTATATTATAAGTCAGTGAACCTTCTGTCTGCTACTTTGTGGTGGAGCTGTCTCCTATCGCTATTAATTACAAGATCTTGATTGATGTTGAGCTAATGACTCGATGGGTTCGATAAATTTCAGTGTTTGTGATGGTGATAGCGTGAATATTGCATTCAATAGTACAATAATGTTTGTACTATAGTTGCTGCGCTACTGAACAAAGGGTTCCCTATTAATTTTGCTTGCTACCAAAGCGATCTATATCAAGAGGGTGGATAGAAGTATCCCTTACACGCGGTTTCTGAAAATAAAACTTCATTATAAATACCGGTTAACAAATTGTGAAACGCATGTCATCTTCGTCTTTCGTTTCCTCGGTCTTTCGTTATTGGTTAACTAAATTATCAACATCCAATAAGATCACGAGTTTAATTTGGACACATAGATTTTCGTTTCAGAATTTAAGTTACATTCTGGGCAGCATTTGCAACTCCTTTTCGCAGTAAACGTATCTATAAACTTACATAGCATTCAAACAAATGTATTAGTCTCTATACCCCCAAAATAGTCCCAGTAGGCACAAAATCAGTAGTAATAACACCCTCATCTTATTACTATCACCCGACTCTTAGCCACAGGAAACTAGATCGGTTTTCACCCTTCCAATTAACTCAATCGGTTCCCGGACAGTTTAATTTTGCTCGTGACAAGCCGATCATTGCCGATTATCGCCGAAAGGTCACGATCTTGTCAGATGTGATTTGATGGCATTTCATTCTCATTTTCAATGGTGTTTCAAATACATATTTCCCATAGAACTAGTTATTTATTTTCTTCTGTTAATATTTTTCTAGACATTATAAGCATTATAGTTTTCATACCAATGCAAGTATGAAGATTGTGTCATATTGTCCTGAAGGTTTGTTTTAATGGTTATGATATAGTAGTAAATTACCACAATTATTATCTAGATATTCACCGATTGATATACGGTCTGCGTATACCCATTTACCAATATCAAGCCTAGATAGATCCTTAATTAATGTTCCCGACTGTCATAGCTCAACAACAACTATAATTAAGATCATGATCAAAGCATTCCTGCAATTCGCCGCCGCACTGCCATTATTAGCAGATTATACGAGAGCCTAGAATACCACCGTCATTACCTATGTACCCGCTAATTACTACTGTACACACGCTAAGCCTATTTCCTTACCAGCTAATTAGGGCATGCTTAGAGTATGCAACCAATATTAATTTATAAATTTTATGCAAAAACATATCGAAGTCTAAGTTGCCACAATCTTAGTGGAAATAAAGTTTTGACTCTAGATAAAAATGTTCTGCGTATGGTAGATTCTATTGAAAATTAACAGCGATATACGATATTTAAAAAAAAGTTTTTTTTTAAATGCCTTATGCGTTGCTGTTTGTCGCACGGATGGTATAAATGCAAATGATTTCTGAACGTGAACTTAGTGTTTTAGAAGTTGAAACGGAGTGTTTAAAATGTAATCGCTTGGAATTAAGACCCACGCAGCCTTATTTAAACTTGCCAGCTATGAAAAAATACTGTCAGTCATAATATGTCCCTGCCCATAATATTTCCTCGGCCTATCTCTTTAAAATAAAGAGTGATAATGAAGTTTACGACCCGTCTTTATTCACTCACATAAAATTAATATTAGACGTTACAAATTTTGCCAATCTAAGGAAAAGTTGGAAAAATGAAAGAAAAAATTATCTTTTTATAACATAATTAAAACTTCTTTTAGAAATAAAAGGGGCTCATTACTGTAGTCTTGGAGAGTGATATAAAAAGATACTCATCCAAACACCCCTTATAGCTGTCAACATTCAATTTTCGACCTTAAATTTTAAGCTACAAAGTACAAAATCCACATCTCTCATCTTCATATAGGTATTATTGAATGTGTTGCCATACATTGCCGCTCCAACATGCTTCCAAAATTGTTCCTCTCATAGTTACCGATCGTTGGTAAGAGTAACGTACGACCGTCCGTAAGTACTTCTTATTGGGACCCTAACGGTTGGTTGAATGGTGCTCGCGTTAGGGAGCGATATCATTTGCATGTCTGCACTCGACGGTTTTTATGGGGAAACCATTTTTCTTTTGATTTGTTCGCGCTGATCTTTTGTGATTTTGAATGGGTATAAATCAGGTACCTATACTTATATTAGAGACTTCATTTGTATAACCCTCGGATTTACAAAGACTAGGGTTGGCAATTGTTTTATATGCAGAGCCCGACCAACAAAAAATGGCTACGTCTGTATTACTAGTAGAGAAAACAGCGGTTCATTAAATTAGCGTTCCTTTTAGATAATAAGGCCTGCATACTTATCTCTTTTACCGCAAGTACATAAAGATTTATATTACAATTTATTATAGCAATGTTTATAGACTGAGCGTCGGATTCAGATATAAAAATTCAAGCATCAAAATAAATATTGATACAGCAGCTCCGAGATATTAAAATCTGTAAAGCGATGAGATTGCAATCGTTTTCACAGAAGTGTATATAATACATTTAAAAATATATATTTTAATAAAAAATGATTTTTCCTACTGCAGCTGGCAACACATTGATGCGTATAAAACTATTTTCGTTGTGCACAAGAACTTGCATCCCGTAGCGCAGCAGTCAATCATTCAAACTATCATTTTACCTGTTTTATTATGACCAAAACCTAACCTACCAAACAAAAGTACCCCACTTATAAATCCACCCAATACAATTACGCTATCTATTATCCTTCAGTGGGAGGCTTATAAGGGCCAATTACTTGCCAATTAATGCTGATACTACAAGCAGTTAGTTAGACCCTATACATCTCCCCTTTGTTTCGAACACCCCTGCTCGAGTCCCGTGTTGGGCGCCAATAAATACAATTGGCACCCAACATGGGACCCGATCGTGGGACAGGTATTTTTCGATTGTTTCTTTAGTGGGGGTTGTTAATTGGAGTTAGGGAGTGAAAAGTTTCCTTTTTATGGGTTTATCTGTAAATTAATGGTGTTGTTTGGTTTCATTATTCGTTTTTTATTGGGTAAAATAATGAATATAACGAAATATTTCCAGTAGGTACTTGAATGTATAGTAGCTTGGCAAGAGACTGCGTACCTAATCAAGTTTTACTTTAAAATCTTGTTTTATGCAAGTCTTGTGATTAGTTAAAACTAGTTTTAAGAACCTTTGCTACTTTAACCACTCTGCTCGACAAGATTTTGACATTTGACACATCCGTTGGCTCGGAGGGTTGTAACGGATCGTGTCATGAAATTCAAGAAATTACATGAACTTTCAGCATTCAAATTTACACGATAAAAAAATGTTCGCAGCTATTTAATAGAATAAGTTGGTGGCAAATATCTTTAATTATGACTTGAGGTCAGTCAAACCGCTTCAAATCTCCGCCAAATTTGTGTAAATTAGGTATTACTACACCCTAACGAAAAGGTAGGCCACTTAGATTACCTGAAATTAAGTACAAAAACAACATTCTTGCTTGCTAGAAAGATGCAAAAGGACAAAATAAAGATATTTTCATTCCAACTGCATTATTATTTTAGGCATTATCAATACTTAGGTACTTAAAAACTAAAAGCAAATCTTGACAAAATTTCCACAAAATTGTGTTGCAACTTGACAATTCTTAGTGTTGACCGTCTACCTAAGTTTCTTATTTCGATTTGTAAGTTGCGTTCAGCCTAATCGATACTCGAAATAAAATCGAGGTTGGCAAAAAAGAGTAGGAACTGAATAAAAACTCTTTGTTTAATCAGGATTTATAATTCATAATTTTAATAAACGTAAATATAGTCCGGAGATTTAATTTACATAGATAATTTTAACCGACTTGAAAAAGGAGGATGTATATAATTAAAAAAATACATAATTATACATATCTGCCGAAATTTCAACAGAACCTTTTTTTTTCGTTTTACTTAGTCCTACGAGTAACTTTTAAAATTTCCTCATGAAAATCTGTTTGTCTGTCTGTCTCAACTAGTCCATTCTAGTTTAAGCTAATTTGGAGCAGCTACGTTAGTGAGTCAACACGAAATTTGTAGGTAGGGAATTCGTACAGAAGCTGAGACGGATAGCAGCACGGAGTTTATATTTAATTGCAAGGACTATCACTTTTTTGAGTTCCGTACCCAAAGGGTAAAACGGGACCCCATTACTAAGACTTCGTTGTCTGTCTGTCACCAGGCTGTATCTCATGAACCGTGATAGTTAGACAGCTGACATTTACACAGATTATATATTTATGTTGCTGCTATAACAACGAATACTAAAAAGCAAAATAAAATAAATAATTAAGGGAGCTCCCATACAACAAACGTGACTTATAGCTTGTTTTTGCTCGATATTGATATCGGCAACAGCTAGACGCTTGATATATTTACAGAATATTTAGTAATATATTCACTCTAAAATTAAATATTTAATTAAATTAAAATAAATATTTTTTGTTTTTTTCGTTTTCATAGATAATGGTACGGAACCCTTCGTGCGCGAGTCCGACTCGCACTTGGCCGGTTTTTTCAAACTAGCTAAATAACGAGTATTCACTTGAACGAAGTCGCTGGCCTAACCGCGACTTCGTTCGCGCGAAGGTTCGTTATCTACGAGGTTTTATTTAATAGCGCGGAACCCTATTTGTATTCTAAAATAAAGGTAGCCCAAGTTATTGCTTCTAACAACAGATATTTGCAAATCCAAGATATGTATTTCCCATTAAAATCGTTTAAGACGTTTTGGAGATTAGCCGGAACAAACGGATAAATAAACAGACAGACAAAAAAAGTTTTGTCTATGTACCGTGTAAACGTGTATCAAACTTTCTCAAAGTAGGTAATGCATCAAAATTAAAATTCGCAATAAAATGTTACAATATTGAACAATGCACGCTGATGAAAAATTAGAAAACTAAAAAAAAACTATGTGGTCTTACCACAGTCTTACGTCATTGGTCCTGTGTGGTGTTCCGTGTATAAATAATAAATAATTGCAATGGCTAACATATATAATACTTTTTTTTAATATACTAATATAAATTAATAATGTGATTTAAGCTTAAAATATAATTTATTATTTTTTTAAGAATACATTTCTAATATTCGTAATTATCAGTACCTACTCGAGTCGAATCAAAAACAAAAAAATCGATTGGCATAATTACAGTTCCACATCACTGCAATTAAAAAAAAACAATAATGGTCAACATTTCGACAATTTCTAAATAAATGAGTTGTGGTAATGAATATTCCGTGTAATTAGACCCGTGTTTGTAAATAACGTTAAAAACTGGGCATTTTCTTGTTGTTTACTATATTTTGAATGACATTTGTCATGTTTTTAATGTAAACTAAATGTTTTTATGTGATATTTGTGTAAAATAAAAAGTAAACAGGCGCGATTGGCGCGAAGTTTCGACTTTGTGTATCAAAAACTTTGTTACCATTACTGATTTATGTTGAAATACGGATGAAATCGACGTACAATTCAATGATGAGTTATTTATTCCTCCTGTAGAGGAGAATGGATGTCAGAAATCAGTCTTTTTTATGTTTTTTAGCCTCGACTTCCACAGTCATCAAAATGGCGGTAACTGTGTTTTCACACATGTATTTTTAAGAGGTAAATTTATATAATCGCATGCTGAAACGAAAAGATTGAATGCCGCTATCATGTAGGCTTTTTATCAAACCGTCTTAATTAATGCTAACTCGTGAGATTCGACGACTAGCATGATCAATATTTACACTAATTGACTAGGATGGCGATACATAGATTCTCGGGTCCAAGTGGACGCGTTACCGAGCCGGCGGAGGTTTCTGTTTTCGGGTCCAATCGGATGCGCTCCCGAACTATACGGTTAACAGAAAAGTGACTCCTATTTTACTAACACGACCTTTCTAATTAGCAAAAGCTCTCAACTTCTATGAAATAAAAGTTGACAAGAGTTTGTATAGCTTCATAATATGAATATAAATAAACACCGTTATACATGACTTTTCTAATGAACTCCCAGTTTTATTCGTTTTATTTCCCCTTCTATTCTAAACTGGAGGTTATTTTAAAAGCAAACTTTAATAAGACTTCGTCGCAAAAGTTTGGGCTAACCGGTAATAGGATCCGACAACGTTCTTGAAAACGAGTAATTCTAGAAACCGAAAGGTCAGCTAAGGTCAAATGTTATTAAATCCTGTAACTTACTGATCTATTAACAAAGTAAGACCTTTTCTTATACAAAGAAGTATGGATTTAGCTGACTTGCTTCTTTTGCCTTAGGTCTACCCAATTGTGCGATTCTGAGCTCCAACTTCGTACTATATGATATTATGATAGCAATATACATATTGGTTTAGTGAAACCCACAACCTTGGAGAGTGTTTCAGTATATCTGTGTGTGTAGTTTATCTATGTGTGGAGACTTGTTATTAGCTAAATGTTATTATTAAATAATTTATATCATTGGTTCATTAGTCTGTACCAATGTGACATTTTATAAATCATATGTAGGTACTTTCTAAGTTTATCTTGGACATCGCTGACATCGGTAACCATGTCCGAGGCCCTTGAGGCAGTTAAGAAACTCTGACACTAGGGTGTGGGGGTTGTTAGACCTTACTGCCCACATACAGAAGAAAACTAGTCTGTAATCTTTCTGTAAAATAAAATAAATAAATAACACCTATACTATTATAATACCTTCAGAACGGCACAATTAAGACTTACCTACTAAACAATACTTATGACGTATAAAACGTATATTAAACACGTAGTCACATAAACATGGCACGCAAAATCACACAAAAATAAAACAAAAGAAGCGAAATGTAAATCATAGTGAACGATCCATAAATCATGTAATTGTAAATACAGTAAGTTTACAGTTACACTTTACGGCTTATAAACTTTTAGTGTGTTGCTCTTTATAGAGCCATCGTTTACAGCCCCCTTCGTTTACTGCCCCCCAGCGCCCCTTTTTAAGGGCCCTGACTTTTGTGGGGCCCTTCACTCACAACAGAGTTTACAATGATAGGGCTAACTTTTTCGATTGATGTTATTTTAGGATCGGTACCATTTAGGATTTTAGTTTATTTATTTTTTGTGTTAAGATTAGTTAAAATTCTAGGTTCCTAAGCGGTTTTCACCACTTTGCAATCACCAAGTTTTTGACCGAGATTTTCTAGTAAAGTGCTTTAGTGATATTTTTGTTGACGTTTCTAGACAAAAATGGGGTGATTTCTTTTGAATTAAAAACAATTACTATCCAGAAGATGTTTTATTATTGAATGCCACCTTTCTTTGTAGACATATTCTTCTGATTCATCGATGGGGACAAAGAGTCATTACATTTTTTATTGTGTTAAACTATACGATATTTATTTCTTAAATAAAAATAGATATAAATTCAATAATAACGACTTAATGTATAAATGAATTATTATTTGTTATCCCCGTAGCACTAAATTTGATTTATATTAATATAATTATATCTAGCTTTCAATATTTTATCATGGTAACCGAACCTTTTAGCCTTCAGGCTACATGCATTAGCCTTTGTGTTGCCTATTGTTACATACTCGGATATCCAAACTGAACTGTTTATACCTACCATAATATCATAATAGTACCAATAATAATGGTCGTAAATTGAACAAGTATTATTGGCTATTGGTAATTTTAAAACTATAGTCTATCCGAAGTATTAAATAAGAGTATATAATGTTTCAAATAATAATATAATTCAGTTAATTTTCACTAGTTCCTTCAAACATTGTAGAATATGTTTATGTCTGTCTTGTACAATCTGTTTTATACATTTATCAATGTTAAATTATAAAATGCAATTATGGTCGAGCAAAAAGTGTTATTGGGTTTTTTCCATGAAATTCTCAGTAGCAGCTCGGAGTTGTGCCCGGTTAATGGCAATTATAGGCTCGCCTCCTATTACTTGGGGCCTAAATATAACGGCGAACTGTTGGTGTACATTGGTACACCTCTGCCTAACCCTTCGAGGAACACAGGCCTGATGGTATATTTTATATTTATTTGATTTATAAATACAACCTCAAAACCACTGGTCATGCCATTTCTTGACAGTACGTATATATTCTGATCTCTTTAATACAGTTGTCGATCATAAAAAACTATTCCGCATTCCGTTTCTTTTCCAACCCCAACTCAAATCGTCCAGAGAATTCCAAGTAACATTTTCCCGTTCATATTGTTCTCCCATCTTCGAACGTCCGAGTGAAATTATTCTGATCAATGGAGATCAAACGGTTGGTATGGAAATATTTCTGTGCTGCAGTTGTAGCAAATCAGGAAAATTGAATGCTTTGTTTCAAGAGCATTCGAGCAGGTTTGTTATTCCAATTGGGTCAAATAGCGTATCTAAAAAGATGTGTATAATTTTATTTAAATATGGAACGTTACTTATGCCCGATTCCTAAAACTTGCCGACCGGTAGTTGTTAACCATTGTTACAAACAAATGATTTCGTATTTTTGCTGTTATTGAAGTTTATTATTCAGGTTTTGTAAATATTTCTTACATTCTAAATTGTCACCAGAATTTTCACAAACGACAAGTCAAGCATTCAAGGAATTACGACTGGTAAGATAAACTATCCGTTTTGCATATAGGAACCGAGCATTAGATTATCGTAGTGTAGCTGCTTTCTCTTATACTACTACTATTTATATATTTTAATCGAGATAGGTATATTGTTCATGTATTGGAGCAACATCAAACTTTCAAGTTACTAAGAATTTTTTGATCAATTTGTAAATGAAATTCTAGGACTAACTTTTCGGAACAATCGCAATCTAATGTCCGTCTGAAGCTGTAAAAAATCCCTTGTTTCATTTTTTGACATTGATTGTCGCTGAGATAAGAATACGACTAGATTTTGAACGTTTTTAATTAGTAAAGAAGATTCATTTAGGGACACTTTGAATACAAAATTATTAAAATTTACACGCGACAAAAACGTTAATCAAAAAGGTTCTATTCCAGGTAACAACTATGTAATAGGTTCATAAAATGTTGTGTTTAATTAAAAAATATGATCCGAAATCTTGCGTGAAGTGGGTTAACATTATCATTTTAAATCGTAAAAGTGAAAATATCATTAAAATTTTAATAGGTACTGTTAAAATGATGTACAAACGAATGTATGTTTGCTGTCATAACATTACAAACAATATATCAACCAGTTTAAATTCATCTCCTTCTACAGCCAAGCCTTGCTGTTCTAACAAAAGCCTGGAAACATATTTTCCTGTAGTGCCATAACCGTACATAAGTCAAGCCGAAGAGCACAAAGGAAACGAAAATAATCCATTATATTTCGAAAATAAAACCACACACTACAACTATTTCGGAAATAAAGCGATCCATTCACGAGGCGTTTCTATTTGAATGCTCCGACAAAAATAAAAAGTCGAAAATAAAGAAATAGTGCCACTAAAAGGATTTACGCGTACAATATTACCAACAAGAACGGTAAATTATTATCAAAATAATCCTCTTTAACCACACAAAAGGAGCGTTGGGAAAGAAATCTGCTTTTATGGCAGAAATGTCTGCGAACGTCTAGGTATGGCGGAATTAGTATGGATCATGGTGGCTCACTTTTGCTAACGCTACTTGGATGAGATTTTTATTTGGCAGACTAACCTTATTGTGGTGCACTCGGGTTGTCGGCCCATTTGTTGCTTCTCTTTCCTGTTATCTTTTAATTGGATCTCAAATTTTAAGTCCGAGCTACTAGTACTCCATAGTTTTATTGTCTGTTGCTGTTAGTACCTAAGTAAATAAGCTAAAACTAATAACAAATTCAATAACGTATAAAAATAGCAAATAATAAAATGGTTCCACTATACTATTCTTACTGATCTGTTATCGGAAATAAATATAATCCTCAACTGTATGCTCTCTTTATTTTACAATGAAATTAACTATAACTGGAAAATTACCTCTAAAAATTACAGTATTTTTCTGTGATAAATCCTTTTCCAGACACCATAATTATTGCATATTTTCTAGTCAAGATTTACGGTTAAATGAATAAGCCCTATAATCAAACACCATTACGTTTTGGGAACATGATAAAAAGTATAATACACGAGTAATATCACGTGTCATATTTACGTTGGCTTTCTATTTATAGGTCAATTAGGGTGAAGGGAAATGTTAGCGGTTTACTGTTACGCTGCTTAAATATGTTTGTTTACGTGAAATTTGTTAATTAGTAAGGAATGTACATTATTTTCCATGAGTCCATGGAAAAACCTTATCTACAACTGTAAGTATTCATTACAGAACGCCACGTGCCTCCATTATTAACACGACGTTTTCAAGTTAAATATTTAATTAACCAAAGCTCAGAGAAAAGCTGCAAAAAAGGAGATAATAACAGAAGATTATGTTCCCAAACTTAAAACAATTGTAGCTATCAATCACAATCGCGCATAATTTTATTACGCTCCTCCCTACAGTGGAACCCTAAGGGCCATTCGACATTGCGGTCACAGATTTACAATAAAATGAGGAGTATTGCGAGTGAATTCACAAGCGATTCTTTGTGTAGGTGTTGGGGACAATTCGGCCCGGCACCGGGACAGAATAACAATGGGCTACCCTCGCCTTTTGCACGTTATCTCTCAGAATTAAAGGGGGTGCCGCAAGGAGCAACCCTGGGCCCGCTACTTTTAAAGATTCCCGAAAATGAACTTTTGTTTTAATTTTAAGATCTTAACTTTAGATTAGGTATTGCAGTTGGTTTAAATTCGCTGATGAAATCTTTTTTAATCGACGTAGACCGCTGTGAATGAAGCTTTATATAATTTGCCGATGTACCCTCCAAGTGCTACACAACTTGTAAGGCTTTTTTTTTTTTTTTTTTTTTTTTTTTTTTTTTTTTTTTTTTTTTTGAGATGGTAAAATCATCAAATGACCCCTCCCGTCCTGGGCGGGGCGGGAGGGAGTGTCAGACTTTTACTGACTAAAAACCATCTATGTTCCTTCGTGTGCGTCCCTTTGCGTTCCGGGGGCGCGGTATCTCTTTCGAACAACCCGCAGCCCCGGCAGGCATTTGGCCCTTAGTGGCCCCTTCCGATGGCTGACACCTCTGTGCGCGGAACATGAACGCGCCGTCGACACGGTCTGTCGCTAGTTAATAACGTACGGACGGTGAGCTACCCATTGCTCACCGTCCACAGACCGTGTCCACGGTATCCGCCTGCGGGAGGCGCAATGGTGCCGTTATTGGCAATCCATTGCGCCGGCGGACGCGGCGTCAGCGGCGGCTGCGGGTGCGGCCACGGCAACGGTGGCGGCGGCAGCGGCGGCGGCGGCGGCGGCGGCGGCGGCGGCGGCAGTGCGGGGTCTTCCACCGGCCCCGGCGGGCACGGCGCAGGCCTTGCCCCCAGCCCGGTGATCGGCCGGCTTGTTAGCCCCCGCACATGCGTCGCAGTGCGGCGGGGCATCACAAGCCGCGGCCTTGTGACCGGGCTGACCGCAGCGGAAGCATAGGGCGCTGCGGCCACCAGTAAACGCTCCGCCCCAACGATGGCTTTAGCCGCCCTCTGCTAGAGCGTCTGCAGACGGGCCGCTGGTGGCACCGGGGACCTCCAACATCCTGGCCCCCGTTGCCGTCACCCTGAGCTGGAGGCACGTGATCCCCAGCTCGCCAAGATTTATGGCCGCCTTGGCCCTGGTGAGAACCGCCGCGTAGGTCACGCCCCTTTCTACCGCCTCCGGCTGTAGCGTAATTACTACAGCCGCGGATTTCGGGGCGCGGAGCTTAGCCGCGGCGGCTCGCTGTCTGCGCCGCCGCCGTTCCTCCGTCTTCCTATTGGCCGCCCTGGCCGCTCTGGCCGCCTTCCGCCCCTTTTCCTTCGCACCAGCCACCTGCCATTCGGCTTCTGCTGGAGGATTGGGATTTGGGGGCGGAGTGGGTGGAGGTGGCTGGGACGCCGCCGCCTTGCCCCTCCTCGGGGGCACCGTATTTGGCGCCGGTGTCGCCGGAGCCGGTTTCGCGGTGGCCGCCACAGCCCTGCTGGGGGGCTGGTTGCCTGGCCTCGGCGTAGAGGCGGCGGCCGCATAGGAGGCCCGCTTGCCGCCCGTGGCCGTCCCGCTCGCCGCCAGAGGGGGCGCAGCACAATGCCCTCCAGGACGGAAAACCGTGCCTGGAAGGCCGCCAACTCCCTCTGAACCAGGGTCAAAACCTGGTTCTCCACCGGTATGGGCACGGGCGATTTGGGCGCCTTGGGCGCCTAGCGGGAGCCGGTCCCGCGGAGCTCGGCCAGGTCCGCCTGGAGCCTCCTGTTCTCCACCATCAGGAGCTCCATGTCGGCCGACAGGCGAGCCACCTCCGCCCGGAGCTGCGGGACCTCCCCCGCAAAACTGGCTTCCGCCTCCGCCAGTATGGTGGCCGCAGCCGCGTCCATGGCCCGGGACTTAGACCCCTTCATCTTCTTCCGGGCCACACTCGCGACTGCGTCTTTCACCACCTCCATGAACCTGGACGCTTACGCTCCTCAGAGCCGCCAGGTGCACCTGCCTCGTCGCAGGACGTCTCGATCGGGTGCTGCCCGTCCGCAGCAGGTGTCGCCGGTCGCCCAGCAACACTGCTCCCCCGGGCAGTCACCCTGAGTGGGCCCCGCTCTTGGACCCCACCGCGTCTGCTGGTGGGGATCTTGCGAGCCGAGGCCAGCTGCTCGCCGTCGGAGGACGCCCGTTCGTCCTCCGGTCTGGGCCGCTTCCTAAAGAATTTGCCCAGACCATCCAACTCATGGTGAGAGCCCAATGGGCTTACGGTCACCATGCTGGAAGCCGAGTCGGACTCCGACTCGGCATCTCCCTTCCCTCCTACTGCGTCGTTTTTATTTATATTAGATTCCATAATTTCTAAGGCTAGTATTTAGCTTTGGTGGAGCAAGTCAAAAATTAAAAAGCATTGTTTCACGACGAATATATTACTTAAATCTCGTAACAGTATAATTTTGTACCTGATAAGAAAATTACGGCCATTTCACATTATGGAATCTATTTGGAACCGCCCAAAAAGACAAAACTACCCATTAAACAAGCTTATGAAGTTATTAATTGTTAACCAGTGACATGGATGGAAAATATTTCAATAATTGAAAAAAAATTCACTTACTGAAAATAAAAGTTCAATAATATAAATTCATAAATAAAGGTAAAAATAAGCCTGTAGTTTCGTTAGCTACGCTTTAGGACTAAGATTTTAATTTTGCATAAATTGAACTCAATAGATTGGAAAACGTAAAAAGTGCTTTTATCCCGAAAAACCAAAACTAGTATGTTACTTAAGAGTCTATGCAACCTCAGCACAAATTCGAATTTCGCCCCCACTTCACCGCGCCTCCTAACTCTTTATCTCGCTCGCACACTTCTGCTTTCAATGTGTCCTGTGCGCAAAATGACACAGCCTTCCCGTACGGAAGCCGAAGCAGGAGTGAGCGCGGGGGCGCGCGGCAGGGAAAATGACCGATATTATAGGTTATTTATTTTACGGCGAAAAAAAAAGGAAATTCCAAAAAATATATAATATAAGACCTGCTTTATAGTTAGTTCAGTTAGTATAAAAAGTTTCATGTTCTAGTTTGAATTATTTAATGATTGCCAGCAGTTTATTGTTCAGTTTAGAGGTAACTTTGGGTTTTTTTTCTATCGAGAAAATTTTATGGAATTGTGTTTTCGCCAAACATAAGACTTAACATTAATCCTCAACTTTACGATATCGATACCAGAAGTATCAATTAATGTAAGGGACAAAACACGGTTTTTCAGGAGAGCCAAAAAACGATTTAATTTTTTTAAATCTGGGTATAACTTTTTACTGTCTGCTCCAATTTTAATTGTGTCTAGAGCAAAGTTTCTTAGAATTTCCTCTTCTTTCATGCTCTAAACGAAAGATTTAGGAATACCCAGCGGATTAAAATATAGCATGTCCTTTACATTAAAAAAATATGTTTAGTTGTGCCTTACGTTACTGATATTTTATGTGTAAACTGTCAAGCATAGTGTAAGCAGCAAGAGAAATAGAAAATTATACGTAATCCTATTGTAAAGGACTTTTACAGTGTTGCAATTTGATGTAACTATAGATTATCTACTAAAATTATGGTATTTTAACACCATGGAAATAGGTTCTTTGCATGATTAATGTTAGTTTCAGCTTAGCTATCACAGATTTAAATAAAAGGAGATAGCTAAATGGAAGTATAGACCACTGCCCCATGTGCCAGGTACCATGTATAAATATGGTACTAGGTACAATGTAATGCTGAATGGCTAAATATTAGTATTTCATGTAAAAAAGATTCAGATACTTTTTGGGAATAATATAATGGTAAAATAATATTGCCTAAAAAGGAAAAAAAGGTGTGTGACAGTACATAATTTTCTTCAACTGACAAAAAATAAAACGAAAAAGATTAAAACTAAAAACGAAAATGAGGTTGTATATTTATAAGCGAATGTTTGTGATGAAAAAGTTTTTTTTTTAGATACTTTATTATGTTTAATAAATAGTTCACGAAAGTGCTAGGAAAATATTAAACACTAAATAATTCATGAATGATTTTTTAAATATTATGAGGCTATGTAAGATTCATATACATTCCAGAATGTATCTGGCCCGGAGGCAGTCATTTAGCCATCACCTTTAGAAATAATTCTTAAAAAACTCTAATCATGAATTAAAGTAAGGGACATGGTATTTAAATCGACTGAGGTTGTAAATTATTAACACTATGACTTACTTTATTTTTCAGAGAAAAAAAAATGTAAACGTCCGTTACATCATTTTTTTTTTCATAAATCGTTTTACGCAGGCCAAATTTTTTTAACGTAAGGGATTTTTTTTTAACGATAGAATTTTTTTAATAATACCAATCGATAGAGCAGAAAATTCTGAATCCAATGATATATATAACTCATTTTCGCCAAAATGTCCCTTACGTTAATTGATACTTCTGGTATCGATATATTTATGTCAAAATTAATGCTGCAGTATTTTCGGCGTATCGGAGGATTCTGCTAAGCCATTTGAGGTAGTATAGGCTCAGATTATTAATTACATAAAAATAAAGTAATAACAGAGCTGTAGTCACTCTCCTAACAAAAATAAGCAAAACAGAATGGTTGTCATAAAGGCTGTATTAACACTTGTGACGTCACAGCCCCGCGAGAACACCTCTCCGCTGGGACAAGAGATATTACACAGAGAATGTGTTGCTTTTACAAAAAGACAGCCAAGTGTGAGCCGGATTTCCACACCTAAGATTCCGTACCTTCCCTTTTTTTTCAATTAAGTATATTTTGTCGTATGAATCACTGCCTCGTTGTCCTAGTGGTCCTGAGCGCGACTTCTACGCTAGAGGTCCTGGGTTCGATTCCCAGGTCGAGCAAAAAATGTTATTGGGTTTTTCTATAAAATTCTCAGTAGCAGCTCGGAGTTTGGATTTGTGCCCGGTTAATGGCAATAGGCTCGCCCCCTATTACATGGGACCTTAATATACCGGCGAACTGTGGGTGTACATTGGTACACCTCTGCCTAACCCTTCGGGGAATACAGGCGTGATGGTTTATTTATTTTATATATATATTTATATATAAATTTCACTGTGAGGTATAGTTACATGTAGGTATTCTGTGAAAAATCAACTAGATAGCCGTTTCGCTTCTTAATATACATCCCTGTAATATACAGATTCACGTAGCTTAGCTTAGTAACTTAGTAACAGGGTCCCACTGGCAGCCTCTGGGACGGAACCCTAAGTACATAGAACACTGTTTCGCTTATTTAGAAAGCTGTGTTATTTAGTAATACGTTTAGGTTCCTACAACGTTCAGTGTACTTAGCTTGTAGTAACATTTATTCTCACAACACGAATAAAAAGTGAGCTGATATTATTTTTATGCTGGGATGTGCTCATCGTTGTGTGATTATTTGAAGCGGTATTGCGTTTATTGGAACGGTTTAAAGCAATAACTGGGGCTGGCTGTCAATAATATGAATAGCAGGTTTGTGATTTATGAAGTAAAACGTTGCATTTTTGCTTTGTTACAACTGTTTGTGCTAAATCATCATTGCTAAATATATTTTCGAGGTACTGTGAAATTTATCAATAGTATATATTGTGCAAAAAACATCAATACAGCTTGACCTGCTCATGAGAGAGACACACAATACCTACACTACATATAGGAACGCTCTCAAAGAAATATTTCACTCTACCTCAGCGTTACTCATCAAGATTTTTCTTAAACCTAAAAAACGTACATTTAATCTCGAAACATTTTAACAAAACCCTCTGGATAGACAGAAAAAAAATGCAGGAATTTTCAAGGGTCCGTAAAAGGCAGCGTGGAGCGCCGAGCAAGAAAAATAGGATAATAATGGTCGGACAGAAGGGCTCTTAAAATCGGTGCGGCGTGAGTCGAATGCGCAAAGCCTTCATTTTTGCCTAAGATTTAGGACGCTTCCCACTGCCGCGGAACGGGGAATAAACATGTTAATGTTTGTGCGATGATCGCGACCTGAGAGGGAAACGGACGGTCATATTTTACGGATTTTATAATATAACATCACACAGATTTTTTAGAGCTAGACAGAGCTCTATCTGTATATTACACCCACATTTTATTATGATAGGAGGCAGCGAGGCACAAATCCGGATGCTGTTACTGAGAAATTCTTAATGGGAAAATCCAATAACGCTGCGAGTCCTGGAAATGAAGCCAAGCGCAGTAGTCGCGCTCATGTTTCATTTCAAAAAGTATGTGCAGTGATAGTAACTTATCGTATTCTAGCAAAAAAAAAATATCATGTGTTGATCATGCTGAGTTTTACGGAGGCTTATTACCTATTAATGAAAAAATAATATATCTAAGAACCATCGCTAAGAAACATACTTTCAAATAAAAAAAAACCACATTAAAATCAGTTCACCCTTTTAAGAGCCACAGTGCCACAAACACGCCAAGCGTATATAAGAATAATATTAAAAAAACTGAACCAAGTGAAAAATAAACGAGACGTGATATTAATGTTATATTACGAAATGACATTTTGATTTTTTAAACATTGCTTCAGTTAGTTACGCTTCAGTAGACGGTAATGTTTACCATTTTGAACTCGGTTCAGTTATTTGTCTGGAGTGCGTTTTGTTCTCGTGAGGAGTAGGTCTCCGGCTCTCGTGTGCCGCTCGTGTTGACCGCACGAGTTTCTTGCACAAGTTTTCCTGTACGTTCTCTTACGAATTGTATTCGGTACACACTCAAATGTTTTACATTTCAAGTGCGGTGGGTATTCGTATTTATAGCTATTTTATGTATTTATGTATTTACAAGTAGTATTTAGCTTTTAGAATTAAGAGTTATTGTTGATTTTAGGCACGTTTTTATTTCGTAAAGTTAAGTTAAAATCAAGAATGTCTTCAACAACTAGCTTCCACCAACTAGCTTAAACTTTATCTCTTCTTGACAGTTGAAAAGTGCCTGTACATAGTCTAATTGAAATAAGTGCTTTGACATTGACTTCTCTTGGTTTGTCGTACAGCATGACTACATTATTTTATTATGTGTCGATGAGTCAGTCATCCCTTGTTCACTTTTAGACTTATCTAACAACAATACCAGAGTTCCCTAGCGCCTACTAATAAAAACAAAACACATTGGTAATTGCCCGATATCTAACTCACAATCATGCATGAGAGGCAGACCTAAACCAATGTGCTAACACGACAATGTTTTGAGTACTAAAAAGCAATAAATATAAAGTTAATCCAGCGCAGTATTCAGTTACAGCCGTACTTTATCATTAGCCCCGGCTTCGCCTGCTCTCAGCGGCGCCGAGCCATCAAGGATCACAGCCGTATTGTTGTTTACGTTTATGTGACGTCATTTACATCATAATACACATAAAAAGCATTGCAAGTAATCCCTGGATAACTTCGAACGCGATCAACGCGCAAACGACGCCATTTTAAAAGCCTGTAAACATTTAACACTGTGGGAACGGAAATTAAGTAATTAATGCTTTTGACAGAGCTATCGGGTGCGCAATAAACGAATATTATAGAGGAGAGGAAAAATGATATTTCCTTTTCTGAAAATTGTATTGTATTGGATTTTAAAACAATGTGGAGTTGTGTTTCTTTTATCGAGAATTCCCAATAACTGTTAAATGCAATGGATGGTCACAGAGGACATTGACATTATTAATATGCTATACAGCTGTATATTAGTAACTAGTTTATAATATTCATGACTTTGTCCGCGCGGAAGTCAAGTATAGTAGTCAGATAAACAGCTGTAGTGCAGTTTTCTTCGTCATCTGCTTAGCCTTTTCCCAACTATGTTGGGGTCGGCTTCCAGTCTAATCGGATGCAGCTGAATAAAGGAGTATATGTATACTATAGTAGTGTAGTTTTCTAATAGTAAAATATGTTTTGTAATTGGACCACTACTAACTCTTATTTATATGTCATTAGTAGGCAGGTAGATGATGTTGTGTTTTTCCATTTTCCTTATTTTTTTACAAATGAGAAGTATACGTAATACATACATACATACATACATACTAATGAATTCCTGTGTAATTAAGGAAAGACATAAAAGTCACAAATATCTCTTGCTTCACCGGCGAAGTTGATTGGTCCCAACCCTGAGGAAAAGCTAACATAGTATTTTTTTTTTAATTCTTAATATAACTTAACAGCTCGTCACGAATGTGTTCCCCAAAGGATTAGGCAGATGTGTAGCAATAATAATAATCATTTTATTTCAGGAGATTATTCCCATATGCAATGTACACCTACAGATCGCCAGTATGTTTTAAGTCCCATGTAATAGGGGGCGGACCTATTGTCATTTACCCAGCACAAATCCAAACTTCAAGCTGCCCTGCGACTGATAATTTCCTAGAAAAACCCTATAACACTTTTTGCTCGCCTTGGGATTCGAACCCTAGACTTCTAGCGTAGCAGTCACGCTTTGAAGCACTAGACTAACGAGGCAGTTAGCTTAGTGAGGCGAGTAGTTTTTTTAGTTCTAACAATAGCTTCCATTTAAAAATGCCTTTTCATTGTTCGAAGCTAAGTAGCGAGCGGAGTTTACTTACTTCTATAATTTTAATTCCATCTTACTGGTGGCCTGAACCAAATAATGCTCCGAGCAGCCACTTCAACCATATTCAAACTCCAACACAGCTCTGAATCGACCGAAATACCTAAACAAGTGGCGCAAATACCAATACTTTGCGAACTGTTAGCTAATTAAACTTCTAACTACAAAACTAATTAATAGGACTTTAAAGTACTTTTGTACTCAGTCTTAGAGTACAATACTTAGATAAGTGCTAAAGTCGGCTCCGTACAATGAGCGAGACGGGCGTAAATAAAATTCTCGGTAATATATTGTTGAAATGGAACTTTTGACTGCTTTTTTCTCTTCTTGGATAAAGCATTAATTTCTCAGGGAAGCCCATTTTAATTTCTAGGAAAGAGCAGGCATTCTGTTCTAGAAAACGCTTAATTAATAATTCATTTAAAACTTTCCTTTTACTAAAAACAATAATGACAACTTTTCTTTTAGAACAAAAAGAAAATTATTATTAACAAAAACAAATTATAATTTTAACGTTTATCTTTGAACAATTTCAATTAATTACCTGTTTTGTTTTAATAATTACTTTGAACAAAGAACCTGACTAAACATTATAATTGCCTAATTATACATTTTCTTGTTATAACTAGCATAACGAAACTACTTCAGTGATTAAAAAAGGTGGAAATATTTTAGAGTCTGCGGTAGTTGAGAGAAATTCATTCACAAAGATGGAAATTCTTAGATAATGTGAAAACTTGACGAATTTTGAATTCTGCTGAAATATCGATAGTCTGTTGTCACGATGAGTAGATGAAGATAAATTGATTAAAATATTAACTAAAGTGCTCAATCATGAGCATCAATTATTATCCTTATTATATACTAGTATTATACAATTATAAACGCAAAAGTTTGTGAGGATAATACAGATGTATGGATGGATGTTCGTCACTCGCGTAAATGGCTGAGTAGATAAGCTAGGTACACATCATGATCTAGTTCAATAAATTGAATAATTTTTATACTGTTTTTGTGTTGCCGAATTTTGAAGCCATCTATATAGACGAAATCGTGAGCAGACTTGAATAATAAAAATGTTCCATTGAATAAGTATGAGTGTAGAATATTATTGCCTTCTTTTCTTCCCTGTTGGTTGCTGCTATGCCATTTGAATTACGTATACGTTTGCTTAGTGATGTTAATTTGTATTCTGACCTTTCAATAACAAAACCTAAAGCTATTTTATTTACTCACAAATAATACATACTTTTAATCTCCATAAAATAATTCTGTCAAACTTTCAACATCACGGCGACACGTTGTCATAAGCGGGGTCGCCCGGTGGCGCGCGGCAGCTATGATGCAAATAGGTCTTCATGCCGGCCATCATTAAAGTTAGCATTTAGAGATAGTGTCTAATTAGAAAACAAGCGCTTCGGTTTATTATCTAATTGAGTTTAAATGGTTTAGTTTTGATGTATTCAGATATGAGTTTGGGGCAGTTACACACCTACCTAATTGTAGTGTTACCACTACAATTTAGTAAGCGATGACTGGATATTATTTACTTCTCTATAAAACAAAGTGTTAAATGATATATTATTTGGTAGATACCTAGTTGTTAGTGGGATTTTACTTCTGTCTCTTGCATCTATAACGCTTAGACACTGCTGAGTCTTGCTTGTATTGCATAGTGATTATCATCCATAGGTGACGTTTTGAGGTCTATAAAGTTTATGTAATGTCACGCACTGTTTTAATGAAATAGCGTCGCAGACTCCTGTGTTCACAACAACCCAAGAACGTCATTACTTTCAGGTGATTCGCACACTCAACTGCACCGCATCCCGGAACGTAGCGCGGGAGTGCGTGTTATTATGTTTGCAAGAATCTGCGTTTGTATAGAAAACACGCGTAGTGCTACATACAGAAAACGTATTCACGCGCAGCCATAGCGCTAGTAACCACGCACCTTGGAGCGTAGTGCGGGGCAGTGTGTGATTCACCTAAGTGTAGCACCTATATAATAATGAATACGGCGTTGAAAAGCCATAAGTTTTTTTTGAATAATTAAAAAGCACCGCTGCTGGATGTCATGGGGCAGAAATATGGCTTACAACGGTTAGGTTAGGTGTCACAGATACCCCTTCCCAGGGCAGGGACCCATGATGAATTTTTCATACCGGAACAAAAAAAAAGGTACCGTATCACAGATAACGTTCTCATTGCTAATGTTAGAAGTATGAACAGCAGGACATCCACAGATTGGTTATTGTCACTCTCATGGTTAAATATAAAAGAATCCACCGATCATTCATACACAAAGATATTAGAATAACTGGATAAGACAACTATTTCTTCATGGATCGCTCGTCGGTTATTAAATTCCGGTTCTTTAGTAGTGATGGCATACAGACTACTGTATTATGTGTATCTAAGTTTAGAATATCTAGATATTACGCGAAGCTTTCTTTGGTCTTCCATCGATCATTTTTTACTGTCTCTTTTTCGATGCGCGTTAACATTTCTAAGATAGATTTTAATTATAAAAGAAAAAAATAGGAAACTAGCTTTTTCCCGCGACTTCGTCCGCGTGAGTGTCAAAGCTTCAATAACTGTTGTTTCCTACCTATAAACTGTCATATTTAATATTTATAAATGAGTGAATAAGTGACCTTTCGCTATTTTTAATTGTATAATGTTAAAATTGCTGGAATAAACTTCGTATTTTTAAATCTGTTAACAAACAGAACCGGTGCCAAGTGATCAGTCAAGCATTAATAGCTTTAACTTTTATATCGGACGCATCTGCAACATAACTGTGATTATAATGAACTAACTCCTGCCCGCGGCTCGTCTGCTTCAAATTTTATATAATCTTATTATCCCACGGGGATGGTACATTTTTCCTAGATAAATATTATCCTATGTGTTATTCACACCACAGCAGATCAGTGCAGCCGTTTAAGCGTGAAAGAGTAACATCCATCCATCCATTCTCATAAACTTTTGCATTTATAATAGTTGTAGGAAGAAGGATGAATTTGCAACATAACTGTGATAATATAATAAATTATAATTATAACATCTTCTCAGCGAACCATTACCGCCCATATTTCCATCCATATGTTTCCACATATTCGGGCGAGCTCCCGAACACCGAGTTTATTCGCACCGTCACGTTATTCAAATTTAATTTAATCGTTGTCGGAACAGCGGGAGTTACAATTAGTAATGAAGTCTCGCTTTGTGCCGCTAATTGAAATGTTAGTTAGTGGACATCTAGTCTGTGGCCGAGTGGGCCCACTTTGTAACGTGTTCATGTAGAGCTGGTGGGATTAGTGGGCCGTGTGACCTGCAGGATTGGAATTGTATGATGTGATTTATTTGAAATGCATGTGATGTGGCTAAGGATTTAAATTCTAGTGCAACCAAAATATATATTTAATTTTACCTGTTATTAATACCAGTATATAGTCTATACTGGTATCATTGAGATGATACCAGTATAGACTATATACTGGTATTAATAACACACACTGCTGCTGCCTATTCTGCACACCTTGTGCAGAATAGACAGTTCTCCTCAGTGATAGCTCAGAATTAGAATTTGTCCCCGGTTAATGGCAATAGGTTCGCCCCCTATTACACGGACCTAAACTTACTGGCGAACTTTGGGTATACATTGATATGCTTCTGCATAACCCTTCAGCGCATACAGGCATGATGGTATGTGTATATAAGTTTTAGCTCTCACATAAATGTCTTGCCTTATACAGGAAAAAATTTTAACCAGTGCGTAAATTTTGCCATAATAAACTTCAACACGTTTTATTAAACACGTATATTTTATATTGATATGTCTTAGTACTAAAAAAAAAGTTATCGCTTACGAAACATGTTTACTTAAAAACCATATTTTATTGTCACTCGGCGCTAGCGCATTCCCCACCCCCTCACCCCAGCCATGCGCCCGGGCGGCGGCCGCGAGTTTTCATTGATAGTATTGCGAATAGATTATGTCCATGTTTTGCTTATTTCAAACTCGGATAAGGATGAAATTTTTTTTTTATTTTTTTTTTAACTAAACTCTGAAATGTGTTCTATTACTGACACTGAACTACCAAAAAAATTTTACGCACTGGTTAAAAACTTATCCTGTATACAAACAAAATATAGAATAGATAAACATTAGTAAAAAAAGGAATATCTCATAAATTGTGGACCAATGAAATGAAAAAGACGAATACCTAAATATGCACAAAAATCGAATTTACATCAATATAAATCTCTACAGAACCCACTCTGACTTACCTTTACAATATCTGCTCAGATCTTTTTTATGCCGCATGATATGAAATGTATGAAAAGCAAATAATTCACCGTCAACGTTAAAATATCGACGTCAGAATGTCATATTACCTACGTCAATTTAATGTTCTGTATTAACATATTTTGACGTCGCATATTACAGTTTGACGTGACGCCATCATGTGTGACGTCACGATAACCGTGTTACAAATGGCGTCCGTAAATAAATTTATTGTGTTTGTGTATTTATTTGTTTATGTTAATTTGCTTGTGGTTTGCCACAGGTAAATTGGAATGTGCTATAATAGTACCTTTATGATACAAGTGAGCTAAGTTTGTCATTATAATCGAGGTTGGGTTGCTGCACGAGCCAGTGGCGAGGGAATAATCACGCTGATAGTTTAATGATAGCATGCTCACGTGTTTGAAGCGACGTTTTTCACCTTGTGAGGCAAAAACATTGACATTTAATCATTAGTAGGAAAATATAATTAAAATTCCGTTTAATGTTTAGAAACAAGAGACTTTACTTAAAGATCACAAAGTAATTAATGTTAATTTATTAACTATTTATGTTTTATTCATGTAGGAATAAAAACATGCTGAGATTTATAACTTTATAACAAAAAACCATTCCACCACTAGTGATGTAATACACTGTATTACGATCTTAAAAGCGATGCAAATAAAACCACTTTACGAGCAAGTGTGTTGAAAATAAAATGATATTTGTTTATTCCGCAAAATTCCAGCAAAAAGCGCGGAATTGTGTCGATGTGTCAGGGGAATGCCAATCCTACACGAGGAAAAGTATTATATACATAACATTGGAATGCTCAAATCAGAATAGTAATATTGTTTAGCGGTAAAAGCATGAGAAAGGGCATTCATTCACTTACTAACTCAAAATCCCAAAAACTACTTGACTTATGTAACTGGATACGGGTAATAGTCATATCTACGTAAAAAAAACAAAACATCCGCTTACGTAGAGCCAATTTTTGAATAAAAACTGAAAATAAATAAACAAGTTCCCATTATCGGGAAGATTTGAGCCGGTCTAGATTTTTTATATGTAACTCGTACCTTTCCAAAGGTGAAAGAATTTTTTAAACTGTTGTTTTAAGTCGTTATTGAGTTTATGTATTACAAACAAAAATACCAAACTTTTCTCCTTATATATTTTAGATGTACAAAATAAGTACATGACGTCATGACGTCCACTTTTGAACTCAAGTGCTAGCATCAGCGCATGATATGCCAATAACATCCAACTCACACGCCTGCCTACCCCACAATAGCGCACTCCACGTAATGGACGAGTTTCTATTATTCCTATCATGTTAATAAAAATGCAAATCGAGCCGACTGTGTTGTTAAAACAATCACTCGAACGTATTAATGAGTTCCGATAAAAAGTTCCCACAAACGTGTTGGATGCGTGTTGGATTGTGTTTAATCTGTATTATAGAACAGCTACTGGGTTCAGTCACAGACTAACAGAGGTATTTTTTTTTTTTTTTAAAGATGTTAAAATCATCAAATGTCCCCTCCTGGGCGGGGCGGGAGGGAGTGTCAGACTTTTACTGACTAAAAACCATCTATGTTCCTTCATGTGCCCTTTGCGTTCCGGGGGCGCGGTATCTCTTTCGAACAACCCGCAGCCCCGGCAGGCCTTGGCCCTTAGTGGCCCCTTCTATGTGCTGACATCTCTTTGCGCGGAACATGAACGCGCCGTCGACACGGTCTAACAGAGGTAGATGGAATAGAGATTCAAAATAGTAGTAATACTTTGTATAAGTATTTGCATTTATTAAGCTACGGAACAGATAAAGTAATGAATTCTAGTAGCTTTATTCAACTTCTAATTGTCATCAAGAATTTGAGTATAGACTTCTAAGTAAGGAGTCTGACTTCTAACTAATAAATACATAATTCCCTACTAATATTTAAAATGTAAAACTCTGTATGTATGTTTGTTTGTTTGTTTCGCTGTGAAGGTCAACCCCCAAATCAGATTTACATTTGGTACAGATAAAGCTGAAACCCTAAGAAAGGACATACTTAGGCTACTTTTAATCCTCTGCTTCGGCTGCGTCCGCGATAACCGATATTCACTTGCACAAAATCGCGAGCAAATGCTAGTATGTAAAATATAAATTCAATTATTGGATAGTTTCAACTTGTGATTATCAAAGATGAAACCAAATCTGACACAAACCATTAGACGAACAAATTATCGAGCCTTTGATCTCCAAACAATTAATTACTGTGTACAGTTATTTCGTCATTACTAAACGTAAACAATGAAACGAAAACATTTACCTAAATTCAAAATAAAACGTAAATTAACAAAGAAAATTTGTAACCATTCACCAATGTTACCAAATTTTTACCTCCGATCTACCTTAATTGGAATTCTTAATTGTAATTATCGCGGAATTGCGTCCCCGATATAGACCGGACCGCTAATTGATTTGACGATAAATTTTGTTCAGCCGATGTAATTTCCTTTACTTCTGTTCAACCATTTGAAGAATCTTTGTTTCAAGATGCTGATGTAATGAAGAGGCAGGTGGCGGCTCTGGGCAGACTGATGACACTTCTTCAAAGGATCAATTACTTGAAAAGGTGAAAGAATAAAAAAATATTTAGTAGCAAAAGTACATTTTTTTTAAGGTTGGGAAATCAGTAAATGACTTCGTCCGCCCGGGCGGAGCGGAAGGGAGTGTCAGGCTCTTACCGACTCAAACCCATTCGTGGTTCTACTAATGCCCTCTGCATTCCAAAAAATTGAAAAAAAATGTACCTACAATCTAGATCTCGAAAGTAGGTGCACGTTGTTTTCTTTACCGATGATTATAAAATATAAACTGAAAGTATCAATTTTATTGTCAATGTGACTTTTCTACTTTAACGTATATTCTTTATGTACCCAGTTATGACGTGACCACGTCAAGACAAAATATAAACAAATATCTAAAACTCTACATCAAAATTTGAGAATAGAAAGCTATAATTACATTCCAAAAATCTAAAAAGACAGGAGTTTAAACACCATACTTGCAGACTTGCCAGAATACGAATTTAATTCTAACAGCAATTATAATGATAACGTACCATAATTGTTAATATGTGTAATACATGATACCGGACTTATTTCCATAAGGCAACATCTCGTAATGAAGCTCCCACTAATTATTATGTTTTCAAAGCGAAGCCAAATATTTTGTACGAATTTGAGCACAACACAGGGTTGGCATTGCTCAGAAATTTGTCTAATAATGTGATATTTTTATCAACATTTAACGCTAAATAAAGTTCATTATTTTGGCTATATTTTTTGATGTCCTCGTTACCTATTGAAGACGGCCGTAGTAATCATTGTTACTTCAAATTTGCCAAAGTATTTTTTTTTTACGATTATTAGGAAAAAGAAGCAGGGATGTTGTTTGCTTAAATTGTGACTATAAAGCAAACAGTTATTCAGTTTATCGTAACATCTAAATAGGATTTATCACCCTCCTAACTTTATGTACCAATAAAAAAAACAATTGTACCAACTACCAAATAATTGGCTAACAAACTATTTGTTAGAACATACTCACGGAAATGGGTAGCTGTGTTGATAGTATACGATGGGCTATAAAACCGAGGAAAGGGCGCTCAGATAAGACCTTCAATCGACAGTAATGTTAGCTCAATGAGCTCTGCTGATGCCATGAGGAAAATGAGATTGATGATATATTCTGTTTAGTCGACGATCCACGGCCGCCATTGATTAGGACTTCCTTCGCTTTGTGAAGGGAAGGTCTTACAATAATCTTTTACTGTTCACTTTGTTACTGGTCAAAATTCTGGTAGTTAATAAGAGTTTTCACAATTTAATTTAATTCTATTACTACCTATTTTTATAAGAATTACGGAACATTTTCGAGAAATGTCGAAACAATATTGAGTGCATTATTTTAATTAATATGTATGTCGCTTTGCCAAGCAGAGCTCTAGCTCAGCAGGGCACTATTAACATAGGATTTGCATTTCGCTGCTTCTTCTGTCTATTTCAGATATTCTAGGAACCATCTCTATAAACAGAAATTAATATTCTTAATGAGAAACCCGTAGAAATGCTGCTTTTAGAATTATGCTTTTTAGAATACAGGTACTGCTATAGAAAAAGTCTTTATTATTAGTCATTTGAGCCCTTGACAACAGTTTTACCTGAAAAAGCTTATTCAAACTAAACAATACTAATCCTACACTCAAAGCGCAAACAATAAAAGCGATTAAACAAAGGCGAATGCTCTATAATCAACTAAATAGTAACACAATTTTAAATTAAACTAAGCATAACATCGTTTGAATTTGAATATTTGTTAGTAATCCGTTCGCATGTTATAAACCTATCCTAATTTAACAGGGATACATATTATTAGCTATACAATACGGTAATGTACTATTACGTAATAGATACAGTATTATAATGAGGTAAAATCTATGAGGTTGTTTGAGGAGTAGGTAAGCTCTGGATATACGGAACCGATTTTGAAAATTCTTTTACCCTTAGAAAGCTACAGTATTGTCAGTGAGTGTTATATACTATATAACATCACACTACAACACACGAGGGCGGAGCCCTAACCAAAGATGTAACGTAAGGCGAGTGAAATAAGCCACGCGGACAAACATGGAAAGCTGTTGGTTATTTAAATAAATAAGTGTATGCGTGTTAAAAACTATATCTGTGTGAACAAAGAACTGACAGTCAGTCACAGGTAGTCTTCGGCGTAACCAAGTGTTGAAACAAATGGCTACAACTTCGCCCAAACACGTAAAGCATCCGCTCCACGTGGCGCTAAATAATTCGCAAACATTCCGACAATCTGGGAACCCTATCGGAGCATATTTTAACAGGAATATCCTCTTACGTTCTTACGTATTTATTATATTTTCGGCCGCAAATCCTCTGGAGGGAGGGAACGCAAATATTTTGCGCACACACGCTAATGTATGAGAAATGTTTTAATAGGTAATGAATTATGTTTCACGGTAAACAGTACCTCGTACTCGTGCTCGTGTAGTCTTGGGGGGTGAACGAGTCAAATTATATATATTTTTTTAAACCTAAATAACACATGTCTTTTCCCTCAAGGATAACTTAAAACGCTGTTTTTTTTTTGTTGATTAATCCGAGCTATATTATTATTTTTGTTAATTCCCCAGCGTGCCTAGTAGTATGGCTAGCAGTAGATTCTAGCCAATTATTACGAGATTAGATGAGGCTCACCCCTTTTGGGGTCTTGATTTTACGCTACAACTGTTTGTTTACATTGTCGCTTATTAAATCTAAACATTTTCTCCTTATATGACGCATATACCTAGTAAGATCACTAGAATTTATTCTATTGTGAAAGATTTCCGAGACACAGTGTTCCGACCTCGCGCTGCTAAACGACACACAAACAAAACAATTCTAAAATTTCATCCCTGCAACTTGTAATCGCCTGTTAGAAATTGTTACAAACCATTGTTTTTCTCCAAAACCTTTTCTATTTACATCACATAATTAATTTAACTTATGTAAATTGACCTTTCCGTTAGCCGGATCCGTAATACTAATTAAAACATGGATTCTCTAATCCGATTGTGTTCACGTCGTCTGGTACTTTTTCATAATTATTGCAGCCCCGGCCGGCAGCCTCGTCGCGGATTATGTTCTGTTAACTGTTTATATTAATGTTTCATTCGTTTAATTCTAAGCTTTGCTTTTGTTTTTCATAACATTTTGAAAAACATATAATGTACAAAGTTTTTAGGTTTGTTCTGTCTGAATAAAAAAAAAGTAAAGATCAAAAGGACCAAAAAGCAAATTGCGTCAGTTTTATTAACAAACAGCTGAGGATGCGGAAGTTAGACCTCTGAGTGGCTCTGCGGCTAACAAAGCCCGTTAGCCATCGTGCATTCGGAAACAACTCTGAATTCCACCAAAAAAAATTGTACGTAACATTCTCCGCAATTGCTTTCCACTGAATTTCCAGCAAAAAATACATTCCGCAAACCGTCTAATTTCAACAATAATAAGTCTTTTGATAAATTACAATCTGGCCGGGGACACCAAGACGTTGTTATTCCGACAAAAATACAGAACTCTGGAGAAAAGCCAATTTGTACTGTAACGAACTGTTTCTACCCCCCCAGAGGGTTGGAAGAGGACGGGGTTCTAAAATATACGCGCGCAGTAATGGCAATATGTTGGTGATAATTAGGTCGAAAATAAGCTCGTGTTGTGTCATATTTTAGGAGGAATGGAGCCGGAATATTTTAAAAGTTGGATTACTGTTTTTGTACACCTGTGACTTTTTATATGGATATTAACACGGAGAGGGATTGGCTCGTAAATACACGAGTATCACACTCGTTAAATAAATATGTTCGCAGAGGTTCAAGGTTTCATTTTAATGGCAATTAAAGTTTAATCTGGTTTTCTTTTAATATGTTTCTTCATTTACTCATTCGTATTTATTTTAATGACGTGACACGTACCTACTTTTATAGTGATAAACCCAAGTTAACTCATTAGAACTCCCGTTGGACTGAACACCGACAACATCTTTGTTTTAGGTATATTTTGGGTTTTGATGACAATAAAAATAAGTCTTCTTCCAAAGAAACCCAGTATTTTTCCGAAACGGAACATAAAAACTACATCCCAAATGTAATAAGACTCCCAAAAGCAATAAGTTTAGAACAAAAATACTTTGTGAACAACATTTGAAAAACATTGCTATCTGAATACGTGCACAGTTCAATTTGACTGAAGTTCAAGATAAAAAGTTTTCACATCCAAACGGGTTTATGAGATTCAGTTACACCATGGAAGTTTGCTGCCTTCATACAGTTTCAGTTAGAGGTTCACGAGTCACGTGATGTTGCAAGTTGTGTTGTTAGAACGTGTTGTGTTGCATGTAGCGAGGCGAACTTTGTAACGTACACAATATCAGTTGACCGCTTAAAATGTTTTTTGTACGTTGCAAATATTGTATTGGTATAATTAATATTTCCAATCGGTCTTATTGGAAATCTATGGGGAAGGTCTATATCCAGCAGTGGACGTTCTGCGGTTGATGTGATGATGATGATGATATTTTGATATGAAAATAAATAAACTGATTTATAAAAATATTTCTATCTATGTAACATGCCAAACAAAATAACAAGACAGAATTTCATAGTTACGGAACATGGAAAAACAAAAGTAAATGGAAAACAACACGACGCTCAGCTCAAATAATGTGTTTTTGAAAGATATGTTTGTTCGGAGATAGCACGTGTTGTGAACAGATGAATATTTAGCAGCCGATCACTATCGCTCCGAATTGAAATCGAATTTCATGGATTCAGAAGGAACGATAATTGAATTGTTTCTGTGTTCATGGCTGAATATTTTATAGATTTGTTACTAAGAACTTATAAATATTAAATTTACGATTATCTGGAACGAACGAATTTTATTTCTAAACGTTATATGAATTGAATAATCCATATGGATTATTTAACCATACGGATTGTCTATAAAAAATAAGCAATAAAAAACATATACCATGATGATAGTGGCAGGATACATTTACCGTGCAAGGTAACCATCTCTAGAAATGATTCATCATTCTATTTCCCTAGAAACGTCACGAAGTCGGAAACGAGGCAACATTGCATCTTCCAATTCCTTAAGAAACGCTGACAATAACCAACCATTTCTACTTTATTGTAACGTTTTCCTGGTCTTTTGTACCGCAAATACAAATAGAAAGGATACCATAGTTAATAATAACAGTTTTTGTAGCACAAAATGGCCGTATTGGGTTGAATACGGCGTATCTCCTGAAGCTCTGTTTGACCCCACGACAGACTTCCTGAACTTGTTATGGGGCGGCACTGATCACAATATTGTGTTACGGATAGCGCTCGCACTGAATAGCTCAGGACCGAAGGACCACGGATGCAGAACCTAGGCGTTAATACGGCACACAAGTCTAAGAATGAGACTGTCCCTTTCATATATTTTTCGTTTATATTTTCAAGTGTTATGTCTTTAGTTTAACTGGTAACAAATGTAACCGTTTTAATTAAAGAAAATAAATAAATGTGTGTTCCAGAGACAACGCTCTTTATAAACTATTTTTTCCCAGAACTCAATAAACCATATAAACGGCAGAGTGCTGTACGAACCGTTGTGATGGTGATGTAACAAAGTTGGATGATTATACAGATTGCATTTCCTGACGCCTTTGGTCAGCCTGTAAATTAAACTACATCTATCTACTAGACCTATTAATAGTCTGTAACATCATCCGACTGCTCTATATGGTAGCAATGTATCGTTATAACATAATTAGGAGCAAGGCAAAACAATAAATAATACCATTATTAATTACATGATTTGTTTTGGCTTTCATTTCTTAACAGTAATAATTATTAACGATATAACTGTTATATGAAATAATATTATTTTTAAATGCAAAATGGTTTCTCATCGCACACTTTTTGAAATTCGTTTTAGCTTTAATATACTTGCAAAGCTCTGCTCGTTCCATAACTGGTCCTTCTGGTGTAATAATAATATTTTTCATATCCTGTTACTAAGGAAGCATTTTTGGCATTCCAATATCGCATTTCTCCGTAGTATTGTTAACAAATTTCTCGTCGGGGACGCGAACCGAGGCGGGAGCGGAGCCCAAGATAAATGTTGTGCTGCGTCGCCCAATCGTGCAGAACTTAATGTAATAAGAAACTTTGATACCTTTCCACAAGTTATGGTTATAACGGTGTGAAAATAACAGAAAATATAAAGGTTTTTCCTTTTGTAAATGGATAGGGTCGCCAGTGAAAGCTTCGGATTAAACACTTTATCGTCACAGGTTTATTTGTTAGTACCTGTTAGTTTTTCTAGTGTAGAGCAAAGGCTCTTTTCTGCAGTGCAACAATAATACGCTGGTATTTTTTTACCGTATATAATTAGGTCATGTAATTTGACCAAAGTAGAAACAATTAACAAAGTTATAGCAAAAATTATAAATGTAATTTGCACAGAGTCGGTTACATAAACCTTTTGTCTAATGCCCGAAACATGTTAGTCGCCACACTCCGCAAAAAGTGCTAAACTCTGTCACACCGACACTGGGAAAGTTAAACAACAAAAGTTGGAACAAACTTTACAACTGGGGTACATTTGTACCCCAGTGCCCGGGGCCGGAACAGACCAATACCTGTGTAATCGGAAAATTTTATTAAAACCCTAACAATCTAGGGCGGACATTTCTTGCTTTTTATTAAAAACTCCAATTGCTATAAATTACGGGGCCAGCCACTTCGCGGAACGACTTCGGGTCCGACTTTTGTTTGACCCGACTTCAAGTTAAAACCGTTTTAAGGCCATCAATGAAAAATCAAGTCGGTAAAGTTTTTGATTTAAATCGACGGATGTTGGAGCTCACAAAAGGACGCAAGCATTTTTTGTAATGTTATTTTCTTTTCAGTTCGGAGACAATTCTTTGTGAAATGCATCAAATAAATCAATCATGAAAACAATGGCTGTCTTTTTATAGCCGGAACAGTATTGTAATATCAAGAAAGTGAACAATTTCGTGAGGAATGCCATGGAGTAGAAAATATCAGATATTCCTTGCAAGAGGTTGTTTGGTAGCTATTTATTCTTTCTCCGTTCAAACTCTGAGTTCTATTTCAAGTCCAAATGATGCGCAAACAACATGGAGGCGCTAAGCGTTACTAAACGCACAGAATGGCAACAATCAGTACATCAGCGCTCAGTTCAGACACACAGAGTAACGTTGTTACTGTGATTGTGTTCTGATTGCGAACAACTGGATTACAGAGGTGGGATTACCAAATATTAGTGTTATTCGCTCTTTGCTAATAGGGCATGTTAAACCCTGGGCTTTTGTCGCGTTATTATGTCGCGCGATCGCCATATTTGATTTTTAATCAATTTAGTTTGTAAATTTTTAATTGAACATTTTTTGTCGCAATATTTTCAGTTACACTAACCATTTTAAAATGTTACCCAGCCAACACTATAAAGCTGACTGAGTGTATTAATACTATTACTGACAAAATCTAGCAACACAATATCTATTTAGCTTCTCCATTTCGAAACACATTTTTTGTATTTTCATAAAAATACATACCATCACGCCTATGTTCCCCGAAGGGTTAGGCAGAGGTGTACCAATGTACACCCACAGTTCACCAGTATGTTTTTGGGTCCCATGTGGAGGCGAACCCATTGCCATTAACCGGGCAGAAATCTAAACTCCGAGCTGCTACTGAGAATTTCATAGAAAAACCCAATAATAACATTATTTTCAAGACCTTGAAACAATTTATTCCTTTCCTCACAAAAACGGAACCTCCTAAAAAACAAAGGCTAACATCAGTGGAGGCCGGGCATCTGGTGGCCCCACCGTCCGTGACGTCACTCCGGCCACAAATACGTCATTATCAGGCGGCTAATCCTCACTAACAGTCGGATCGCCGGCTGGCGGCCGGATCGCTCGGAAAAGATTACATTTTAACGGGCCGTTACACAGACAGACGACGGATAGTGAGTTAATGTTGATTGAGATTTATTTAACTGTTTTTGGTCCGAAATAAGATTTAGAATTGTAGCTGAAGATGGAGGAGTGAGCGATGTGGAACTACAGATCTGGTTAAAAGAAGGCTGTGACTGCCTATGTTGACGAGAACCTAATATGCAAAGAGCAAAACATTTCATGTGGTATAAGAAATATAATTTCGGTACAAATGCATATGGAGCAGTTTATATTAGTAATATGAATATTATACAGTCATGTTTTGTCCTAAAAGCCCTTGTGAAACAAATAGTACAAGTACGGTTGGAGTCAAGTACGAGTTACATATTCAAGCAAAGTGTGTTTAGTAGAAACGATTGCCAGAGTCCAGACGAAGACATTATTTACAACACTTTTATTCTTTCTCGGAAGACTATTAGCAGTGGTCCTTCTGTCCGCAGCTCCGAGTAATAGACTCTGCCAGAATTAGACGTCCGTGTAATTATATAGAGGCTGTTTCACGAACCAATAGCTCCTCGGCCCCCCTCATCCGCTCTCAAGTAATTTGTTTTGCGGACGCTACCGAAGATTTCAGCACGGTACAACAGACTTGTTTTTGTTGAAATCTTTTAACAAAATAATGTTTTTCGGGTAAGGTTTCTGCGAAAAATGAATAAGAGAAAGGTACCTTTTTGTTGGGTTCGCGTTTCTCATATAGGATGTCTTTGTAAAAATAATGCAATCGTTTCGCAAATGTATTCAATAAAGATTCTCGTATTATTAGTAAACACATAAATTTTTGTATATATTTTAGTGTAATGATTTTCAGTTTCATATGTGTTTTTCGTGGTACACTACGGAACTAAGTATTTAAAGATTTTAGTTTTCAGTCCACAGTTTGTACACTTGTTTATTGCAATAGTATGTTATCCATTACTCATGCTGCAAACATGCCTCCAATTAACGCATTCCTGGTCCCCGCCAGTCACCGCACAGTCACGTACACCACAATAAATTGCCCGACCTTCACCCCAAATTTTAAACAGCCGCTATTTATTTTTGTTCACTGTCAAGCGCTTTCAAAGAACTTTGTTAACGACCACATGAATATTTCATACAAGCTGGGGTACTGCCGAGCTCCCAAGTTACACTTTATTACACGAGAAACCCTTGACTGAAGAAGTTACGCAGTTTTTTTTCTCGAATATCCTGAATTATTCATAAGTAGTACTTGCTAAGCACTTGATAGAAGTATGCTGGATTTGAGGAATCTTTTGTACTTTGGTATGTTATTAAATCTTTTTGAGATGTTATGAGGAAATTGAAAGTTTCTTCGTGTACGATGCTCAAGTGTCTCCGAGGGACGCGCGGTTAGAGATATGCCTTTTTTGTCACGGTGAGAATATTGCTTAGTCAGCCATGTTGGAAGTGGAGGTGATTGCCCATGTGGCTGCTAATAGACGTAAAAATACGACGATAACGATGTGTCGTCTCGACGTACTTAATCATAAGTAAGTACGAGATAAACAAACGGTAATATAGGAAAGTTTTGGAGAAATGTAGAAAATATTCCAAAATTGAGTAAACGAGCTCTCAAAGGGTACATTGATGTTAGAACTTTCCGAGGAATCGCGCTTTGATGGAAAAATGTCGTCGTAACGTGTGTCGGTGTAATGAATAGGATCGTGTAGAAGCGACACGTGTATCCTTCAGACGATTAATCGTTTAATAATGAGTCTCGAAACATGAAGATTAAAAAATATGTTCATTTAGTATAAAATCATACTTAATTAAACCTCTACAACGTTTTAAGATCTCAACAAGCCTGAACTAGGCAAGGCTTCTACAAATTATTCCAGCTGAACAAAGCACTCAGTTCTTTGAAGATAGTTACGTTTTATTGTGAAATTTTACACTGTCTCAAATTCAACGTTATTAACCTCTCTCTGGTATTGTTCCCTTAAGTCAATAATCTACCTACTTTTATAATAATTTGCGATGTAGGGTAATAAAATTATAAATCGACAAAGCAGAAAATAGAGAGGTGCAGAAGGCTGACACAGGCTGATGGCTGTGATACTATGAAATAGGTTTTATCTCAAAACTGCAATCGTCAGCAGACAGAAAGAATAAGTAATATTAACTACGTACGATATCTGATAGTTATTTGTCTGGTGTGACACTGGAGTGGAACTCTACCGGTCTCCCTGAGGCGGTGGTTTGAATGTCTCGATGTGAATAGACATTTCACCTACAGACTGACAACTCAACGTAGCAGATCGCTCAATTTCCACGGTGTTCGGCTCCGAGCTACCAACATATCGCTTGTTCAACTGTGATTAATGCCCAAAGCCGCAGCTGGTCAACTATTACTATTGCAATATCACAAAACAACAGAGCGAATAGCAATAGTTTTAAAAGCGCCATTACTTGCACAAACGGGGCACGCAAAGGAAATAAAAATAAACATCCAGCCGAGATATTTAGTCGTTGCCAACGGGCGAACACTGAGTAGAGAGATATAGAAAGTCTAGTTCACGGAAATTAATACAGTATGGAGAAACATGTTGAACTTGATCATTTAATATGAGTCTATAATCAGTTCAGTAGAATTAAAAATAAAGCTTAATGAGTACTGTGATAGTTAGCTATAGATTTTTGAGTTTGAAGAATTAGTGACCGGTAATAAAAATAATGATACTGTCACCTGGAACCGTCATGGAAAACGAATGTGGAATGCAGTTGTTTACGTGGAATGTTATTTAAAAGACTTTTTAGATGTGCATGCGGGATTCACATCTGGCAGATATCAATCTGAAGTATGTTTATATGCTGCTTTATTTTATTGCATGTATGATTGTACATCAGTTTTGTGACTTACAATAAAAAAATAACGTAGTTTTTCTTTTTACTACAAATCAAGGTTATTTTTGCTGCTTCTACTTTTAAGTTAGTTCTGTTTAATGTTTTATTAGGATTGGTATTTCTGTATACTTACTTTGTGTTGTCACTGTCAGTTCTAGTATTTACTACTGTTTTAACTTACAGTTCATTTTCTGTTGTTATTACTCGGTTAATTATGAAAAGTGCAGGATTGTGTTCGAGGGAAATATATTTTGGAACTTACTTATTTCCATTGTCAATGTTGGTTTATATTTTTGGGGTTTTGGTAATGGATGGGAATGGAAGCAGAGACAGGTAAAACTAGATTAACCAATATAAGCATTGCACTTTAACTGAAATATAAATGAAGGTAACCATTATTAAAATACAGCCAGGAATCTACTTTTGCGCGATATAGGAATATCGCGCTAAAGTAGATTCCTGGCTGTTCCTCGCGTTACAACGCTTTATTCAACAGTGAATATAATTCACCAAATCTTTCCAGTAGTACTTACTATTTCATTCGCAACTTAATGCCTTTCACTACAATCTCTCAATATCTCATTCAAAATCACTTCCACCAGCTTCTATTGTACTGTCTAATCAACACACAGGTCCTATCTATCCAATCACATCCTCCTATCCAAACATAATAACGTGTTCACGTCTATTAACTCCGTAATTAATCCACAGGTTGATACGTGACTATTAATAGCGAACTACATGGACATGGACAATGACGTCATCAATGGAGTTATTCATCTCCACGATTACATAAAGGGCTGGAGTGTGACTGATGCGTGTCTTCGAGATGGATTACATATTACAGGCATCATTGGCATGATGATAGATTTTAGTGCTGTGAGAGATAACTCCATGACAATAACTCGTATTACGATGACAAGATTCGTTCCAGTACAGTCGCTTAATATATATACCATCACGCCTGTTTTCCCCGAAGGGTTAGGAAGAGGTGTACCAATTTACACCCACAGTTAAAAAAAAATAATAATAATAATATTTATTTATTCCACAAGAAGTACATTATTAACATTGCCAAAGATAGCCACACTAGGCACAGCCTGTGTCGTGGCGTGGTAGTTCGCCGGTATATCTAAGTCTCATGTAACAGAGGGCGAGCCTATTGCCATTAACCGGGCACAAATTTAAACTCCGAGCTGCTACTGAGAATTCTATAGAAAAACCCAACAACATTTTTTGCTCGACCTGGGAATCGAACCCAGGACCTCTAGCGTAGCAGTCGTGCAGTGCAGTCACTTGTGAGATAAAATTGCATATATACCTATTCTAATTATAGAATGTTAATGTTTCTATTTATTATTTAGTTTAATATTTACACGACTGAATATAATGTAACAAACAAATTGTATAACACCTGATTACTGAGTACATCCCATATTCTAAAAAATATGGGTACCATGAGTACATTCATTCATTTATTAAAATGTAGGTACATTAACTTGTTTCGTTATCCTGATAGTCTATCGATTATTAGCTTTGATTTATAATACCATGGCAAGTTAGATCTCGGAACGATTGTATAGACTAGATTTTATAGTTAGTAATTTTAATGAGTGTTACTGGCTGGCACGATCTTATCGATTCTGAATCACTATGCCATTTATTGGCAGGAATACGCTTAAATATACTAAAATTTAATGAATTACATGAAGCAACCAAAGAATATTATTATATTTTAGCAGCGCAAGATGTGAAGTCGCTTATAAAGAAAACGGACTGAATTAAAATGACTTTCTTGCGCGTTCTTCTCCACAGAGACCACGATTTGGTACGAGCAACTAGCTTCAACTTGCCGTCTAACTTCTTGACAGTTAAAAGTGCCTGTAAATGGTCTTATTGAAATAAATGCTTTGACTTTGAATTAGACTAGATTCTCTAGATGGATCCTTCATCATCATATCAGCCGCAGGACGTTCACTGCTGGATATAGGCCCCCTACGTATATTTCCAAAATATTGAAAAATCATGTATTTTACTTCAATACATATAACCTACCATCATCACGTCTGTAATTCCTCGAAGGGTTAGGCAGAGGACGGTGTACCAATATACTCCTACAGTTCACCGGTATGTTTAGGTTTAATCGGGGGCGAGCCTATTGCCATTAAACGGGAATAATCCTAACTCCGAGTTGCTGCTGAGAATTTCACGATTATCTACAACTTGAATAAGACAGATATAGCTGAATCCCACAAAGTAGACAATATTCCTGCTCGCAGACTCATCCATCTAATAGTAGAATGCCATAAATATTAGAGTCAGGCTAACGAAGCGCTCGGTGTCCGCGAGAGGGCGCTCGTTAATTATTAAACGCCCGTCACAAACTGACACTTGTTGCTACATTGACGGAAAATGCGGAAGAACACGCAAGTGAATATTTTAATGAATTTTAGCAAAATTTTTGAAGCAGTTTTGAAATTTTATGGTTGTTTGAGTTAAGATACGGCTTTATGGAGAGACATCGTGGATGAAGGGTTGGTTTGGATGGTGGCGTGGATAAACAACTCGTGGAACAATACTGAATATTTTGGAAAAGCTCTCAAACTACTGAAATATTTCATATACCATACATCAAAGCATCACGCCTGTTTTCCCCCAAGGGTTAGGCAGAGGTGTACCAATGTCCACCGTTTGTCGATATGTTATTTTAGTTCCCTAGTAATAGGGGGCGAGCCTATTGCCATTAACCGGGCGGAAATCCAAACTCCAAGCTGCTGCTGAAAATTTCGTAGAAAAACCCAATAAAACTTTTTGCTCGACCTGGGAATGGAACCCAAGACCTCTAGCGTAGCAGTTGCGCTTAGCACCACTAAGCTACCGAGGCAGTCAAATAAGCACTTAATATGAAATAGGTATTCTTTTCTTGTAACGAGATCTAAGAGATTAGATTAAAATCAAAACTCAACCAATTCTTAGTAACACTATTAAAGATAGTATGAATAATAGCTTCCTTGAGATGAATTTAATATTGTTTCCTGTAAATATCAACAACCTCATTACACGAAACTTATCACTTAACACACTGTTCATCTCTGCTTAACTCCTGGGAAAACACAAGCGTGATAAAACATGCTAAAACCTTACATTATCTACATAATCCCCACCGGCGAGGGGTGCGGGGGCGGGGAGGGGGGGGGAGGGGGGCGGTGACGTTAATTATGAGTAAGAAAGTTTTCGCTCTGAGAGTTCGGCAACTTTCGCCACACTTCATACCGAGAAGCCTTAATTATATGGATTGAAAGGTAGTTGCTAGTCTCTGAAGCTTTAGGTAGACATTTATTAAGCCTGGGTCTGGCTGAAGATCAAAGGTTCTTAATCCTCAAAGTGATAAATTCAAATAAAAGGACATTCATTCTGTGACGGAAACATTCGGTTGTCTTCGGGTATCGGGGAATGAGCTCTCTGACATTGAAATGATTCAGCATCTTTTCGTGGAACCGTACAGTTATTTGATTTGGGAAGGTTATTTTTAAATCGATGACGTTTACAACCAAATATAAATGTTGTATGGAAGCCTTGATTGCGTGAAAGACAGGAACTTCCTTATACCGGCTACAAAGTGCTGTCAACAAAATTTCAGATAGAAGAGAACTTTCTCACGAGGCTCATTGCTGACTAATATTACTATTATTGATATCCCCCTTGATACTTTGAACCAAACACAATATAATATTGTTCCAAAAGCCGTTTCAAAGAACAAAATGTCCAAATTCCTGACAAAAAACTCTATAATCATCGACAAAGGTTTCAATAACGATGTCAAAGTCTTCGTACAGTAAGTATCAGTAATTGGTCGTTAAAAATACTGTCTCTTTGTTCACGACACGCGCTCAGTGGGTGAGCAGAGATCTTGGTGGGGTGGGAGAGATAGCGAGGATGGTAAGCCGCTTGGTGTTGCGTCTTTGAGAGTTGAAGATGGCAAAGAAATGGTAGGAAGGGAAATAATTGTTAGAAGACAAAGTGTCTCAAATAAAAGGAAAAGTACTCAAATGATTTTTAGATTACAGTATTTTGGACTCATTGTAGCACGTCGTAAAGGTTAATCTAAATATAACTGTAAGCTTTTAATTACCATAAAACTAAACTATATAGACAGGCATTTAAAATCAATAAACAGTAGCTTGTAAAGTAAGTATAGGGAACTCTAAAATAGATTTAATGACTCGCCGTATGACAAGGATAAATCAATAGCCATTTATTGGAGTCATTACTTCAATTACGATACTTGAAATGAACTGAAAACTTTATAACACACTAGTAGATAACTACGAGTATTGTTTCTTCTTCTTAGCATTATCATTTCGTGTGACGTCAACAACCAGGATCCTACATACTCCTCTATAATAACTTATTGCCATAAAATATTGTTACAGCCGTTCTACATTAATTCAAATTCGTATCTGAGTTGATCACGCCAGCAGTCATTAGCGGAGACGGCAACAGGCGCCGCCGACTTGCGACTGTACGACTTGTCGCGAATTTAGTTAAGAAGCTCGGTGTAATGCCGCGAGCGGAGACGCGGTGCAATGTACAAGAGGGGGCAACTGTTACAAACTGAGCTGATTTAAATGGACCGAAATACTTTATGGACTAAAGAAAACAAGACAATATGAGTAGGTAGGTATTGCAATTAAAAAATAGTAATGGTGTTTTTTTCAACCACGTTAAGCACGACTACTGCTCTGCTCTTATGGGTCATAGCGTGATGTTGTATAGACTCAACAATCTGTCTAATATCATCCTTATATCCTAGCTCCTCAACTGGTGGTCTATGTCAAAGGCACATTGTTGCGATAGCTTACCTTGTACCTTTTTAAAAATACTCAGGCAAAAATATGAAGCCAAACCTTGAAGGTCAGTAGACAATTTTGTTTCTGTGTAGACAAATTTGTCAACTGAAACATGTCCAATATATATATTGGACATGTTTCTGTTGACAAATTGTTCGATCTATCAAATTGCTTGGTAAATCGCCATCGCTTCCATCCTACACCCCCGCCGGGAAGCCTTGCTCTCCGTCGGAAATAATAACGTATATCTTTTCGATGCTAAGTTCACAATTGTCAGCAAATTAAGACGACTCGTAATGTATATCTGTAATGTTTCATGTTTGTTCCATTTAGCGCTCTGATTACAACGACAATAACATAACATACCATCGCGTCTGTATTCTCCGAAGGGTTAGGCAGAGGTGTACCAATGTACACCCACAGTTCGCCGATATATTTAGGTCCCATGTAATAGTTGGCGAGCCTATTGCCATTAACCGGGCACAGATCCTAACTCCGAGCTGCTACTGAGAATTTCATAAAAAAACCCATTAACACTTTGCTCGACCTGGAAATCGAACTCAAATACTCTAGCGTAGCAGTCGTGCTAAGGACCACTAGGCTAACGAGGTAGTTACAACGATAATGTTTTTGAATATAATTGTGTGTATGTGTGTTACAGCAAGCGCACAAGTTAGTACTAGAGAAAGTCCTCCATTGTTGGTGTTGAAACTTACGGAAGTATGTCTCTCAACTATGTTTGGACTTGTGAGTCGGAGATCAAAAGGACTACATTTGCGTTCGGATCTGAGCACTAACTCACTAACAGGTTGTTTATTGTTCTCACAACCTTGCGAACTTGCCTGATCTATGCGAGTTGTGATTTTATCTAGTTTTTAATAAAGTTGATGTTTTTAAATACAACCTAGTATTTATATTCCATACAGAGTGAAGAATAATGGCAATAAAGTCTAAAAGGAGAGCTACAGATAAGTTATTCTGAGGCTAACATTCTTACGTCGGGCTATTTTGTAAATATTTCTTATTAAATTGCAAAGATAAATAATATTATTTAATATTCAGTTAACATAATCCTTTAGTAACAAGAAATATGGTTACATAAGGTAATTGTAGTCCTATCACATTCTCCAATTAAAAGGTGCGTAAATATGTCAACGTTAGAGGCTATTGATCTGTTGATTGATCTTTCATACATTATATTCATTAAAATTTATATCTTTAATAATTATTGTAAGTTGTAAATTAGATAATTGTACAGGAACGAGTAAGAAAAGCCATATTAAAACTAGCCAGATAAAATAGTGGTAATATTTTGGTTTGAAATTATTTTCCTCATCCTTTGCATCTCAACTCAACTAAGATTGACATCATTTAAGGATTATAATCAGTAATCTGTCGGAAGATCTTGAAATGTGTCTAAACGGTCCGACTGACCAGGAGCAACACGAACACTACGAGAAACACCTGTCACGTTGCTATGATTTACTACTCCGAGGTACGCAAGTGCCAAGTTGTCACGTAGACGAACATCTTGGACAACCATACTTGGATGTTCAATCCAGGGACCGGAATATGAATTTATTTATTCATTTATTTCACCCATATATTGTAAATCAAATTCTAAATCAGATCGGCAGCACTGTATTTCACGTCCAAAACTCAATCAGCTCTGTAAAACACGGCATAAAATAAAACAAGAATGACAAAATCAAAAAACAAAGTTAGTATTCAAACAACAGCCGCCGGTCCCCAACACAAGTGAGTCACCGGAGCTTGTAAACACAGTAAAACATCAACCCTTCTGGTCCTCATTAATCGCCGCGTTAATTGACACCCGAGCTAATTTCCAGCCTTTTTATTGAAACCAGCGGTCAGAACACACCCCGACCCGCCTTAATGCTACAGGGTCCCAACATAAACCCTACGGAACACCATTTAGAACTTTGTCCAAATTAACTCCAATATTATTTTAGGCCACGTTTAATTGTATGTAATTGTGACTCGGAATGGACAAAGGTTGACGGTTAATTAGTTTCATACTCGTGTGTGTGTCCAAATTGCTGATAACAGCTATCCCAAAGTCCAGAATGCTTCACAACGCGCCAGAACTTTCGGCCGTTTTGTTTTTAAACAGAAATGTTACCCAAGAGATTATTTCACGGCTGACGTACCTCAAGATCAAATCAGTGTTTGTGAAGGCAAAGGCTAACATTGAGACTGGAATGTACAACATGAACAAATTGTCAAATTGGACGGGAAATTGATGCGCAACGTTCAGATTAAGAATTAGCCGGACAAAGATTTTATTGTTCAACTCAAAAGTCAAAAGAAGATCAAAGATAAAGCTATCTAAAAATTCGATCTTGAAATTCCAAGATCTCTTTTAAATGAAAGCCGATTTCAATCGTTTTGATGTGAACATAAAAAATCTTAAATGCCAGGCTTATGCCAATGAATTTATAATCGTTTAATGGGAATCCCAAGTTGGCACAACAAACAGTTTAAGATTGAATTCAAATCCAATTTAAATCTTTTTGAGAAAATAAGCGATGTTCATTTTCTTTCTGTTTACGCTCCAACTGGATCTAAAGACGTGTGTAAATAAGTCAATGTTTGTTGGTAGGCAATGGCCTGTACTTCATTACATGGTTTATTTCACACAAATGCTTCAGCCGATGTAAACACGTCTACATGATTAACCTTTTGTCCGTCACGCAACGTTCAGTAATGGCCACCTAGACAGCAATAAAATAAATAATTCGTAAACTTAAACATTGTTCATATACTAGAACAAATTGATGTTTTCTTTACTGAGTAATTTGACACAAAATTGTATTCTCAAATAGATCTACCAGATAAAAAACAACTAATAACAATAACGCAATTAGCTCACTAACGAATGAAGATGACAAATCAAGTGTAAAACTGGAACACAAAACCTCAATACTCTACTATAAACCGCTGAACAATCACACAAAAGCAATCAAAATGCCGAAAGTCATCCAAAACATTTATTCAAGTGTAAAAAAGTAAAGAAAGAAGCCATCGCCATTGTCCCCGGAGGTATCACTCGCCGACTCGATACCAGACGCTCAGACGCTCAAAAGTAAATTAAAACCGTCCATTGTCGAATCATAACTCGGTTGACAATCGAATTGACGAAAACAATCGCTTTCGTGCCATTGTCCGGTCGACAATGCACTGGCTACAAACTACGACGGGGAAAAACGTTCTAAATGCATTTCACCCCCAGCTCGCCTCCATCGGGGGAGGCAGTGGATCCGCTCAACCTGAACGTTTACCGTCGGTTGAGAAATAGCGCTTTTAGTAGCATTTGGAGTGGATTCGCGCGTGAAGGCGACAAAAGCTGGCAATTTCGGCTGCGACACAACAATAACACGCTGGAGACGTGTGCGGGGGGGGGGGGGGGGCGCGTGAAGCGCCGGTGACACGCTGCCACCCCGCAGCGTGACGGCCGGGCGGCCACGCCGACTTACTTGTTAATTGTGGTTTTACTGAAAAACTATTGGTTTTATTGATTCTTTTTCTTCTCAAAGGTTGTGGGCACTTTGAAAACTGTTTCATTCTATTAGTAACTTACGGATACAAATTTTATAAGGCTGAATAGAACAAGAAGAATTAGGCTACAAAATATCAGAACTACAACACACGGAAGCGGATCAGCCGGCTTATTCTGTAAGAGATCTCCCTTAGTGAATTAAGGTGAAGTGAGCTAAAACTGGGCTGTCACTATACGATGCTAGGAATTGACAAGTCGCCACACGCTCACTTCACGGAAGGAGGGTTTTACAGAATAACCAGTACCAAAGACGTAACTTTATGCGGGTCCTACCGTACCGATAGTAATGTTTATTAACATACCAATCTACATAACAATACACGTATATATTTATCACTTTAATAAATTCAGAAACGGTATCAATCAATTTGCTGATGAGTGGACATGTGCAATCTGCATGTAGCGGTGATCCAGTGGTCCGTAGTGGAAGGATTACAACCCAATTCACGCAGCTGTCTTTAATTAAAATATTGTTGATTTTCCTCTTCACTGTTTAATTTTACGATTAAATAATAACTGTTATGTAATAAGCTAGCAACTGATGAACAGCATAATTATGTTCTCTATTAATTTACTGGATGATCTACTGATGTAGATAGCAAAGTTTAATTAAACAAGTTTTCATATTCTGAAATTTAGTAATCAGTATTTTGTCCTAAACAACTGCTAACTTTGCGGCTGAAGCGCCATTAACTAGTATTATCATGCAGAGTACATAGTCGTAAGAATATGGGAGGTTACCGAGTCCTATATCATCTCGGAAACACAGCATAATACAATTATGATCACCATAATTCCCCTTTCACGTCATAATAACATCCAATCTAAACTCCGTTAATCAATTTCACACCATTACGTCGCCTTGAATAGAAAATATAGTAACAAAATTAATTTAGCCCGCCCCCCGCGCCCGCCCCCCGCCGCCGCCCCACTCCGCCCGGCGCGTTCATTTTCCTATTATTTCTCAGTAAGAAAACAACCGCCTCTTTGTGTTGCCAGTGAGCGAACAGAAGCTCCTGTCCACAACTAATGTTGTATGGGAGTGTGGGACTGGACCTATTGAATGGTGGGCTCACAGTAAACTGGCCAGTTTCTTATGTCCCGTTTTCCGGAAGCCTTAGGGTCATCCGTAATTGCTGGTTATCAATCTTACTTGGTATTCATTTAATATTGACATATCTTGACGTGTTTTGTCGTGTGTCGTGGCGTAGGGTCCTGGATTGGATTTTCAGGTTGGCCAATTAATTGGTTTTCCACCACATTTTTGTAACAACCACACTTATTGCTGTTCATGCAAAAATAATCTCTATTTGTGCACGAAGATCGAAATTAGTTCGCCCCTTTTTTCATGGATATCAAAACATAAGGGACAATAATCGTATGTTTGTATAGCTTACTCTTATACTAAGGTAAACATTGCCAACAGATTCCTTATTCTTAAAATTTAGAGATGACAAAAATAGCTGCACAAACGTTCCACAACTGTGAACGTTTCCATACGAGCAACCCTTCACCCGCCGCGCGTTACTCTGAACAAATTGATTCGGAATGCGGAATTATCGGCGTCGGACGCAGCGGCGCGGAATTCCGGACGACACGGAGCCGTAAGGAGTGTCACGTACTGATTATTTCTGAGACACTGCTTCCGGAATCTGGGACGGAGATACACAATAGCGTTGTTTTGATTAACACAACTTAGTACACACAACTAGTTTTAGGTTTATGAACAATATATAAGAAGAGAGTTAAGTTATATACTTTACTTACTTTATGTAAGGAAAGAGCGAAACCTTCAACTAGAGGCATTTTCTATGCATAAATAAAGACGTCTTGACATGCAATGTAACTTAAATATGATATTATGAAATAAACAATTTTTTTATTTATCTTACTTCATGTGTTATGTTTGGTGAAATTAAAAACACGCATGACTTTGTTCTTGTCATTGTTTAACCTTACATGATAAGAAGGGTCCTCTCTTGTGGATGTGACCTACAAGGCATTGACAGTTTAACATAATTCAATTGAGGGTCCAGCTAGGCTGGTAACACCGGACAGAATATTGAAGTTCGGTCACATAGCCAATAACTCAACTCGTCACAATTATCTATGGTAATCAATATTCAGGCCCGGCTACAAAGTCAGCCGGCATTAAGTTCCAAGCGCCGTCCACACTTCGCTGCTGTGTCCTTGACAAAAACTACTTAAAATTAACATCGTTCTGTTACTTTTACGGCGACTTTTACAGCTCATCGTCTCAGAATACTTAATTTTCTCGTCAAAAGTTGACGGATCCATTGCGTTACTTTTTTATGGTCCCGCGGGATTATCGGCGGATCCGCACTGTGCTTACGTCATAAAAGGCACACATTAAGATTAAGAAGATTGATGCTAGTTTTTATTACTGTATCAGCCCAAAAATGGCCGCTAGTGAGCATAAGCTTCCTGTTCTTATTGTTGTTATGAACAGTTTGATAGAAAGTAATGCCTTACTCGCCACTTAGCGGAGAAAAGGTAGCACTTATATTGAGGAAACGTGTGGCGGTGTACGACCAGTTTGGGGAAGTATATCCATAAGATAATGACCCACTGCAGGACAAAAGTATCTTAAAACGCTATTTTATGTTCTCATACAGAGTTTTTTTTTTTAAGACGGGAAGTCATCAAAAACTTCGCCCGCCCTGGGAGGGGCGGGACGGAGTGTCAGACTTTTACTGACTAAAACCCGTCTATGTTCCTTCATATACCCTTTGCGTTCCGGGGGCGCGGTATCTCTTTCCAACAACCCGCAGCCCCGGCAACAACCCGTAGCCCCGGCCTCATACAGAGATGGAACACTCTTATTCAATGCGTGATGATTATTTTAGACAATGTACCTATCTTTTAATTATAACAGTTCAGTGTTCATCATCATCATCATCATCACCATATCGCCGTAGGACGTCCCAATTCAGTGTTGCCTTTGATTAACTAATTTTATCTAAATTGGATTAATTTCCAAGTATCAACCGGCAGGGCCAAATACGAAATATCTCTCAAAATCTCCGAACAACTCCTTTCTACAGAATGAAGTCTACACACAATGAGCACAAAGAAACAATACGTTCAAATATCTGTTCAACAACCATTTTGTAGAACATAATCATTTATCCAGAAGCCGGATTTCCCATAATTACCCAACACGGTTCCGATAATAATTCCGATTCAATACGACAACCATTTGGGTACAATGTTGATTTTCAAAATAATGATAATCCGTTTATTTCTGATGTTGCAGGAAAATTGAATCGCGTGTGTTTATTATAATGTATTGTCTGTTTTTATGATTTTAACTTTAAAGGGTTCGGTGTATTATCATTATAACTTTACGACTTTGTGCTTGTTTGTGAACATAGAAAATTAAAACATCGCGCATGAATCTCCCGAAGGAGTAGACAAAAGTCTAAGTTCAATCCGCCCACATCTTGCCCGCTTTATTTTTATTAGATATTTAAATCACATTAATTATCATTAACATTTATAAACGTTGAGAGCCCACACTTCTGATTAAACAAAAGATAAACTAAAACAACTGCCGATGTTGGTACAAGAATATTCGCGAGTGGAACAAATGTAGCGGCGTGAATAAGCGAGCGCTATTCCATTGTAAGGACTGGCTCTAGACAATTATGACGGCACACAGCACACACAGACCGCACGAGCTAATTATTGTACTACTTTCTTGTCGCGAACATTTCAGTTGGCTGTGGAGATTCGTTGAAAAAGGTTCATTTAATTTTGTGAATCATTATTCCCTACGGCCTAATAATCGTCTTCTTTGTTATTAATTTCTTTATACGCCTTTTACTGTATATCTCTGCCTACCCCTTTAGGTATTACAGACGTAATGATGTGTTATCTTCTATACAATATGCATGTTATCTAGTTCCTTTATACAAAACTAGCTTTCGCTCGCGACTTCTTACGCGTGGCTTACTGCACCCGAGTTAAATTACATCTTTGATTACTGTTTCGTAGCGTGATGTTATATAACCTGTATTACTCACTGTAATATACATATACTATACTATAAAACCTATAAAACAAAATAGCATGTTAGCAATTAATAATGTGAAAATGTGTTTTGTAAATAAATTACAAAGACACACACACAGGGCAATGCAAGCTCGTGCGATGATTTTATTTGACGTTTACAATAATAATATCGTGCTGCGTTCACAACGAGCAGGCAATTAAGGCGCGTGCAGACGTTGTTAGCACAAGTCACAACACACGGAGTAATTGCCTAGCGCGAGCGTTCCGTTAGTTTCTTGTTAGGTGCGGTTTTCGCAAATAATGTTGTAGTGGAAACTTCTATGAACACATTATTTGAGAAAAATAGTTCAAAGAAAAACGTTGACAACGTGTTTGTCTGCTATTAAAAGTAAAAGTGTTAATTAAGATATAAAATGGTCTAGACATGTCGGGAAAGCTGTGACCTAGGTATTTCGTTTGTCTCTTCTATCTGCTTGATATTATTTTTACCGGCCGTTAAATATAAAAACCTGTTATTCTGTTCTCTTAGGTAACGCGCTCTACTAGTTAGGAATAACACAAACAATAATACCGTGTTCAGGGTGTGTTAGTAGCTCGTATCACTCGCTGCACTTGCTCTGCTAATTGCGAAGCGTTCTGTTGAGGTTTCTTGTTAGAAACAGTTATTATATTGTAGCGTCTATTTGACATTCTCGTAACGATGTGGTGGAATACACTTTTCTTTGAAAATAATTCATGCAAGGGGGACTAGAATAATATTCTTAACTAATTGTTATAGTTATATATTAAGAACATGTAACTAAAATAGATTAATTTATAAAGCTACTAGCTGTTGCCCGCGACTTCGTCCGCGTGGCTTATTTCACCCTCTAGGATACGTCTCGGGTTACCGCTCCCGTGTGTCATAGCGAGATGTAAAATACCCTATAACACTGACATATAACGTATTTTCTATGGGTAAAATATTTTTTAAAATCAATTCAGTAGATCCAGAGATTAGCCCCTTGTGCCCCGCGGTATCACCCGCGTTACGTTAGGATTTTGGTTACTTTTCCGTTCCCGTGGCTCAAAGCGCGATGTTATGTAGCCTATAATCTGTTATTCTGAGGCAACTAAGGTAAAAGCTACGGAATGTCACGCAGAGTCATTATTTTGCTGCGAAGTTATTTTAAAACTGTGATATCTCCTAAGATATTTATTGAAATTAAATGATGTAAAGGGCAATTTTGTTCAAAATTAAACACTTGTGATGAATAACGTATTTATGTTGATAAGGATTAATACTGTGTTTATAAAAACACCTTCGCAAATAATGCATTATTTTAAAACAAATTGTCTGCCCATAAAAATGGCTATACTGAGTCAACCTTTAAAGTTAGACATGTACTACCGCGGACTTTTTTTTAGAATATTTTAAGAGGAACAATTCTCTGATACATTATTTTTGCGTAACTTTAACCGTTTACGCAGCGCACGCAACAAAAGCCCTAAAAAAGAATATTTTTTCCCCGTTTCTGCCACATTTTTCATTGATGCTCCGCTCCAATTGGTCGTAGCGTGATGTTATATAGCCTATAGCACTCACGAATAATGTAGCTTTCTAACAGTGAAACAATTTTTAAAATTGGTTCATTACTTCCAGAGATTACCCCCTACATACAAACTTACAAACTTACAAACAAATGTTACCTCTTTATAATATTAGTATAGATATAGATAATCTATGATCATAATTTTTAACTCGGATACCTAATGAAAATTTTAATTATAAATAGAAATTATGTATTAATTAAACCTGTTAAAATAGGATATGGTTTTATGTTCTACTGTTATAATGTTTCATCCTCATATGTGATATGAACAAATACTCATGCCACTTCCAAAAACATTTGTGAAAGGCATGCACAAGCGGGTAACCACAAAAATACAATGTACAAAAGAAAAGCTTGATGCAACAAATATTGGATCAAAATACGGTATTTGCCAGCTGAATACGCAGAGCGTTAGGGCGCACACAGACGCCACCAGCGCCACGTATTGCACTGCACTTGCTAATTGTGTCGCATTCCGCTGCGGTTTCTTGTTAAATGTACGGGAGCTTCTGCTCGACATTCTTATAATGATGTGGTGACTACAAAGATGTTATTTTAACTAACACAGTTTTATAAAACGAGAGAAACTGTAACATAGTAACACATCGTGTAGAAAGGCGAAAAATAACCAGTTATTAAGGCAAACTCTCTAATTAGTATAGCATGGTAAGAGCCTTTGATTACCATGCATGCCGATTGCCTTGACTTTAAAGCTGAGTTTTGAGTATATTTATTGTCCTAACAGAAAGCAAAATTAAATTCAGAAACTAACCACCTTGAGGCGACCGCACAACTATGTTATTATGACAGAATAATAAGAACCGGTAATGTCACTATTAACCTGCCACACACTAGCATTAGGTACTCCTGACTCTAATAATATTTGTCGCCTCGCAATAAGGCCGCTCCGGTGAGCGACCTTAAAGCAATTTGCTGCGGTTCCGGCGAGACCACGCGATTGTTTTGTATATTACCTTCACTACTGAACTAGACTCGCTAATAGAGTTGCCTCTCTATTAGCTGGTGACATCGGGTAGGCGGTTTAATAATTAATTTAAATACAAATAATGTTTTGTATCGGTGATTCAAATATTTTGCGTTTTGTTCAATTAACATACAAACATTTTCACACTGAAAATAATTTAACAATTCATATTATTTAATCCTTTCCTTTACAAGTAACAGCCAACGTCTACATTTCTACAAGATACAAAATGCAAATATCGCGTCATTTCTCCGCCCCTGTACATAGCAGCACTCGCCTCGAGTACTAGCGCTAGCCACTCGACTGCAACTGTCCGTGTGTGTGACAGCCCTAAATCTCGGCGGTATAAACGGATCGTTAGTGTTGATGTACAACCCTGGAACAAGTGTTATAGTAGCGAGTAGATTCAATGAGGATTGGTAGTATGTGAGAATTCTTCTAAATCTAAAGTATTGTTTATAGACGTTTAAATTGTTAAAAACCATGAAGAAACACCTTCGCCCCAAGTGTTGATTAACAATTTATTACTATACTGCTTAGAAAGGTAAGTATGTATAAGAAAATGGTTTTCTTTGTTCTTGTAATTAATTCGTAGACGTTAATTGTTTAGTAATGATTACGCATAATTAGGCATAACCTTTGTAATTACCTGCTTGATTTTTCAATATAATTTCAATTATAAGCTTTAACAAAATAATTGACTAATGAAAAAAACTGCCAGACACGTTTCCTCATCATAAATTCACGCCTAAACCAGATCCAAAAATGCACTTTCTATTTCCACGTCAGTAATCCGTTGATGCGATGTCGACACAATTCTCGGGAGTGTCGGCGTGCCGGTGTCTGCAGTGTCGCAGTGTCGGCTCTCTAGAGACGGCGGCGCTTGTTAAGTTAAAATTTCAAACACCGCTAGAGTTGGGAAAAAATGTCTTTTGTGCTCTCCGTGACGCGGCGTGTTAATATTAGAGATGTTTCAGAGAGTTTAGATAAAGTTGGCTGGTTCGGTTCGTGCAACAGTTTTAGTTATTAAACGTGAAGTGAAAATGTTGTTTGATATACAATGCGCTATACCGTGTTCGTGATATTGTTTATGTCGGAGGGTTTAACTGCTGAAGATATCGTCACCCTAATTCAGGATAAAGGTATGTATATACTTTGTAGAATATACTATCCAATATCTCATGAAAACTTCAAAACCACTATCCACCTAGAACCCGTAGCTTACCTTCTGACAACTAGACCATTATAATTTCTATATCTTGATTTAGAATTTCTACTTAATTCAAGTAATTTAGGGCAGTGACTCTGGTTCTAGTAATCTTTGAGAGGTACCTTAGAAATTAAATCAAGTGTATGAGCAGAAGCGCTCGTCCGTACAGATCTGATTTCCCTGAGGGTGGCACAGTGTCTCCGGCATGGCGCTGCTCGGACTTGCACGAGGCTCAGGGACTGCCGAGCGCCACACCAGAGACATTGCGTGTATTATGAGATAATATAAGTTTTGTGACAACACGGTGCAGGCAGAGGTGCTTGTGAAACAGTCGACTTAGGGAAGTACGATCATAGTGGATATCAATTATAGATTTGTTTGGGTTAACATAGTGCTGGGAAAGTTGTACTATAATAATGAGACATTTTAAATGTTGTCATTACTCAATTTTAACCCTTTCCTAGTGCCTATAGTGTACATGGATTATTTAACTGTTGAGCTTGCTTAGCAGACGGTTGGGGCGGGTTGCACAGTTGTTAGAATACCTGGCAACCTCTGGCTCCATTTATGTGTTCATTTTCATTTAGCCTTCTTTTTGTCAACCTATAACGAAGGTATCTAAATCGTGTATAAATTCAAAGTTAGAAAGTATTATCCAAAAAGTTAGTAGATCTTAATACATTAGCAGAATGTTTTATTCAGAACTTTGAACACTCCATTGTCTAACTTTTAAAAGATTTTAATAAAAATTTAATGAAATAGTTTTCAGAGACAGTCTTATGGACTAGTTATTATTCAAAATGATATGCCACGGCAGTTCAGAGTTAAGTTTTAATATTTAAATGATATTTAAATTGTAATATTTAAAGTTTTAATTGAATATGTTAAAAGAAGTTAAACAATTCAAAAGAAAGATGTTCTATTGTGATGTTCCAAATGAAATAACATAAGTAATATAACAAAAACACAATTTAAAAAAACTAAAAACAAAAAGAAACTTTTCCATAATATTCTTCCCGAGACGCATGCCCCCGTACAACACACACTATAGAGCTGCTACAAAGGCACACAAAGGACGGCAAACAACCAACTCGTTCCACAGACTATGTAACACAATTTGGGAGTAGAGCCGGCGGACCGGAAGCGCGGAGCAACACTACAATCCCATAAATAGGAGCACAGGTGACTTCCTCTTCCCCGCTCAACTCCGCAATGCGAGAGTGCTAATTATTTTGTCTAGAAGTTAGTCAGTATACACCGCGCCTGACAAAATGCTAATGTTTCATTGTTTTGTTTTGCAGGTGGCTTGTTACTTGCAGAAGTCTCGATAGCAAAAAATATTCTAAACATTAATTTGCACCACAACTCCATTCGAGGAAGTACTACCGATCGAAATAGAACCATTCCAATCCTCATACCATTGAAGAAGACAAATGCACCGAAAAACACAAAAATTCTTGGAAGAGTAAAATTCTCGACAAATAAAACTTAAGTAAATTCCCCGAGCCAGCACTCCTCGCACAGGTACACTGAAAAATTCAGGCGCAACGTGAATTGATTCCAAGCGTTTGGCTCAACTTTATACGTAACGAAGCCTTTTGAATAAGTCATGGTTAAAAATTCAAAAGTGTCAAGTGCGAGCCCGTGTTCCGATATCTCACGTGTGCCGGGAGCCTTCCGTATTCTGATCGTGTTCAACGTGTTTCAGGATAGAAGGCTCGGAGACAAGGGACTATTGATTTTGGTGCGAAGAAAGAATTGGGAGATGCTAAAAATAAAGTTTAAGGAAGAATGTTTAACGAAATCGAGAAACCTAGTCATTTACATATGGAGGCAAAAGACGCAGTAAACGTAGGCTTTTGACTAATAGTTTGTTTTAAAAGTGACCTTAGAAGCTGTAATAGTTAATGATTGAATCGTTCATGTCAATCTAACAGAGGGTTATATAGAGTGGAAAACTTGACAAGAAAAGTAGTCCCAAGATAAAATTCCTGAGATCGATCAAGCCTACACAAACAATAATTCTACATAGTAGTGAAGCACCTGCCCCACTATATCTTTCTTCCATCCAGACTCCTGAGAATATATTTTATTAGCGTAAAAAATCTCACTTAAGACCATCTCCAGCGAATAATTCACGACTTACCTTCCTTGGTTCGGAATATTTAAGATTTTTAAATCTAGTTTTCTCTTACTGAATGATATTTAGTATTTCTGTGGCGCTGGTTTTTTCCCGGTAATGCGAAAAGTAGTTAAGTTCTTGGCTTTGTTTTAAAGTAGCTTTAATAGAAATTTTGCGGGATTTAAGGTAAAGAAAAAGCTAGCATTATATTTGTGGATACAGAAAAGACTATCAAACCTAACAAATATGAGCATTGACATAATCATTTCATTCGTTTGACCCTCTTTACGTAACGATTTCTCAATGAGCACCTGAAACTCAACAAAAATTGCTGAACAATATCAATTTCATTCTTTCAACTTATTTGAACGAATTATCACGACCACCTGTAGCATTATATCCAACCTAATGGAATTGGCTCCCAGTCTAACTAGATGTAATTGATCACTCTTTTACACGAACATTTCTTTGGTTAGGTCTGGAACGTTCATCTATATCTTTCGTTTCAGCTTGATTATAATAGTTTAACCCGTAATTTTAGTATGAAATGAGTTAATAAGCAGGAAGCGTCGCTGACTGCTCGGTCGGACGTATGTTTAGTGTCATCACTCGCGAACGATTAACAACTTCTCACAGCTGAACCCTCTCTCATCCAATCGACCCTCACCTAATTAATTCCAAGCTCCTCACTAATAATCTCCTCCTCTTCGTTATAATAATAATTAACATTATTCAGCTCCTTGTCAAAGCATCGTCATAACCACTTCTCTGTAGACACTAATTGATGAGCGGCGCGCAACGTGTAACGTGTTCTGTAGCATGTTACATCGCTGTGGGTATAGCGCGTGGCGGGTGACACTTCTGACGAATTGCTTGCCAAATTTTGCTGTGGTTTGTGTAAAAGGGAGATGGAAGATTTTTGTCATTTCTTATTGTTTGCCTTGACTTTTATTAAGTGGATTTTCGCGATTTAGAAGTGATGTAATTGTATTATTATTATAATGTAATATCACTAGGCAGGAAAAAACGTGTTGCGCCGACCACGAGTAACATGGGACAAGTCCAAAACAATGATGATGATCACCAGATAGGAGAATAATACCGTGAAGCTCCTAAAGAGACCGGAAGCACAGCAGAAATCCTAAAGCAAACTGCACACAACACAACATACACAGATACTGTAATGTATCATGACATTAAATAGAACATTCTCAAAATTCCCGCCATCGCTGAATGGTACTTTGTGCCACATTGTAGTGCTATTGTGCCAAATAATAACACGGGCTTGCGTTTACACCTTTCAACTGAAATTATTACAAGAGCCAACGAAATGTACGAACGACAAGATTCCAAACAATTGTTCAGAGTCTGTACGCGTGAACAATGCACAATGCTTTATTTGCGCTGCGTACACACCATTTCCAACCCTATTTGTTAGACAGTAAGGCTTTGTTGAACACAAATAGAGACGCAAGATGGGACAATTTTGGAATAACGTTCAGGATTTTGAATTGTAGACTTTATAGCTGCTGAAATAATGTTATAAACGGTTTTCAGTTGTATCCAAATTGTCTTCTGTGTTATAAGAATGCAGTTCGAAACAGTTAGTGAATCCTAAATAGGATATTATGGACCTTATGACTATTCCTATAGAACACAATAATAGAACCTAAACAAAATTTCAATCTGAATTGTATCCCAGATATCATCATCTTTATTGTCGTTTAAATAAGGTATTAATTTGAGTGACTGCAAATGCTCGGTTTTCAGCAAGGCAATTTGGCAACTACACGCTGGTGGAAGTCCCCACGCATTTGCATGCGTGTGCACACAAATTGTGCTTTAATATAATAGCACGTTGTCTTATTGCGGAGATTAAGTGGTATGTCGGAATGCGTGCCATTATTTATAGCGTGTTTTGGGGGTAATTCTGGATAATTTTGCGTCCGAATATATGGCGCTGAGAGTTCGTACTCTGTGTGTGTGTTTGATATTGGACTGTTTAAATAGATTTATAGAATGTGTGTAGGTGACGAATGCTTTTCTTCTAATATATCTGGTTGAAGTAATGTAGTAGCTGTGTGGGAGTAGCTCGTTGGGAAGTCATTAGATGAAGAAAAAAGTGAGCTTATAAGGTATACCAGGGAGACTGAAGGTTCGACGTGACGCGTGGGACGCGCCTCGTAGGAGGAGGCATTGACATTAAGAAACTTACTTTTCATTTGCGATTCTTATTTTAACCGAAGCCGTAAGAAGTTAATTAAAAATAAGAATTAGTCTTAAAAGTTAGCTGGAAAAGAAACCTTGTAATATTTTCGAGCTTAAATAACATATACCATCACGCCTGTATTCTCAGAAGAGTTAGGCAGAGGTGTACCAATGTACACCCATAGTTTGCCGGTATGTTTTTAGGTCCCATGTAATAGGAGGTGAGCCTGTTGCCATTAATCGGGCACAAATCCAAACTCCGAGCTGCTACTGAGAATTTCATAGAAAAACCAAATAACGCTTGTTGCTCGACCTGGGAATCGAACCCAAGACCTCTAGGACCGCTAGGCTAACGATACAGTTGCATTAAATCTGTTGTAATGTAATAACATTTTAAATACCTAAGTCTAGATCACTGAGACTCTACCCTGGGGCCTGCCGATTCTTCCACTCAATATAACTCCTCGATCCTGAGAGGAAATATCTCAACCTTGCAGACACCGCCGTGTGTGAAGGCACGCGTCGGCACATCCTGCAGGAATGTTTCACATTCGCGTCACAACTCACCCCCAGCGAGAGGGGTTGACGGACGAGCGGGGAGGAGGGGGGGGGAGGACATAATGTTTACAGGACCTACACCTAGGTGACCTGAGTAAGCGCTAGTCTTTTTATTTCGTATCGTATTTGGATGCAGCTAGAATACCAGTGTTTTACATGAAACGATTGCCTATCTGACCTCCACAACCCAGAGAGTGAGAGTAATTATATTACTTATATAACCATCACGCCTGTATTCCCCGAAGGGTTAGGCAGAGGGGTACGGATGTACACCCACAGTTCGCCGATATATTTAGGTCCCATGTAATAGGGGGCGAGTCTATTGCAATTAACCGGGCACAAATCCAAACTCCGAGCTGCTACTGAGAATTTCATAGAAAAACCCAATAACACTATTTGCTCGACCTGGGATGTGCTACTGCTACGCTAGAGGTCTTGCCTCTAGCGTAGCAGTCGCGCATTGAACCACTAGGTTAACGAGGCAGTAATATTACTTATGTCATGTAAATGTAAGCCATTCAGCAAGATGGCAGCGGAGTATACTTGACAAAGTGTTTAATGAACCTACATTTTGACATCTCTACTAATAGAGATTATTAGAATACATTTACAAACATACTTATGTACCTATAAACGAAACAACTCATCTATTACGCAGCGAGGGAACGACTACCCCTGAACCCATCCTCTTTACCACACCACCATGCGGACATCATACTATAACATAATATTATTATGTGTATGTCTTATATTAGGTATAAGAAGGACTCTGTCCCCGGAATCTGATTACAGAAACATTAATATGGCCCCAATGAACAAGTGTTAAATAATAAAACAATAGTCCCGTGTCCTGGCGCCACCTGCGACCTGTCCCTTCCACTGATGTTTACCTTTCATCTCGCATCAGACACAACACATTGGGTATGTATTACTGTTGTCCCGCATTACTTGTCCGAATAAATAAGCGACACGTGTATCCTCTGTGCGAACTGTCCACAACATAAACGCTTTTTTGGAATACCTACACAGAAAATAAATGGTCGTGGAGAAATGGCGGCAGGAATGTTTGCAGTTGCTGTAAATAGAGGACACAATACACACACTTGTTGTAAATAATACAGTTTATTGTACATAGGTACTCATTGCGTAAGTGCAAGATCATTGGCATTCCATTTATTTGTTTATTTTACTTTAGAATAAAACGGTCATTGGCCAATTACATAAAATCTTGAACTCGATCCCGGGGTTAAGAAGTTTGTTTCATTCAAATCTAATGCACTTTAGCTAATAACTAACTTGAACCCACCACTTCACCCGCGTGCAAGTATAAGATACTGGGTATATTTAATGAGGGTATCTTATTGTATCACCCTCACACATGGAGGCAAAATTCACGTACTACGTATAAAATAAATTATGCAGGAAAACCGTGTCCTCCCCGTACCGCAACTATCTAGAAACGTACCTGCACCTAAGTGCTGCCACTGAATTAATGAATTTCTCATGAGGATTTTCTTGTTATTTATTGTTTCTTAAATCGTAGGTACTCATTATTCATTATCTCCTCAACAGTACGAGCAAACTATATACTCTAAATATTAAATTTTATCTCCATTAAATGCTCATGTTGTCAAAAGTATTCATTTAAATATTAATTAATACGCTGTACCTAGAAAATACACGTAAACATAAAATTAAAAATAATTAAAACCTTTTACGTAATAAGCGTTATTGTGGCAACACTGAAGTTAGATATAATAAACCATCGCGGACTTGTTTGTATAATAAAGTAATACCAATGTTTGTGTAATACATTTTGTTGATTTATTTCGAACCGTTTGGTCAGCGCACGCCAATAAAACATCCAATCAGCACATTTTTCTCTGACATGAGTTAGAAATATTGTAATTTTATGATGAAAATATTTTTCTTTAAACGTTTTTTTGTAATGTTTTTATAACATAGCCTATGGCAGTCAATAATAAAGTAGCTTTGACTGAAGCTCACAAAAAAATCATGCGTGTCCTCTTACAAATACGCTAATAAACATTACCTGTTCATAATATTTGTTTATATAAACAGGAGCGGCCGAGCGATTAGTTTTTGTTTTTCTTAGTTCTGTAAACAACATTATGTTTTTAAGTGGTAACCTTAAGTTAAGGATGGAAGGAGTGGAGGGAGGTCTTTTGAGGAGTGGCACAGAATAATAGGCTAACTCAAAAACCTTCAGTTAGTAGGCGAAGTTACCAGCCGCTGGTATTTGCAGCCTCAACACAGAGCATTGCCATCCCGCAAACAAAGCTGGAATATTTCAAGTGCCTGGAATTTCGGGTGACTGCTTCAAGTTCGAGCGAAACCTACCTGATCATTTATTTGGTTATAACCAATTAAAGTAAATCAATTTAATAATAGATATTTAGTTATTTACAACAGCTAGCTTCTGCCGGCGACTTCATTAACGTTATTATTCCTCGGGAATCGTACGGGATAAAAAATATCCTATGTGTTATTCCACACTACAATCTATCTTAGTCTCAAATTTCATCCAGATCCGTTCAGCCGTTTAAGCGTGAATGAGTTACAAATATCCATCCATCTATTTATTAACCGACTTCAAAAAAAGGAGGAGGTTATCAATTCGACTGTATTTTTTTTTTTTTTTGTTTGTTACCTAATATTTACCGACTGGGTGAACCGATCGTCATGATTCTTTTTTTTATTTGAAAGCTGGTGTTTCCCGTGTGGTCCCATTGTCACCATTTCAATATCTGATGATGGGATCTTGTAGAAATCGGGGGAACTCTTCAATAAATAACAGCAGATTAATCGCGATTGTTGCTATAGCATATTATCTAAGCATTGTTTACACCATCACACAACATAACATCACGCGTGTACACTCGAAAGGGTAACACAGATATATTCAGTAGTACTTATTCGAAAATTTGTCCTCCAAGTAAACAAAATCGCATAAGTATTCTGCTTTCTTATGACTTTTTAGTGGTGTCAAGTTAATTTACGTAGTATGTTCCTTCATGGATTTGGATGACAGGAAGTTGATACTAAAAAGCAAAAAATAAAAAACTTTTAAACAAAAAAAAACAACCGCCTTCAAAAACTAAAAAGTGAAAAATAACTTTAGCTTTGGAAGTCGGTGGCAATACAAAACAACAAACAGAACCAAAGCCACCGACTTCCAAAGCTAAAGTTATTTTTCACTTTTTAGTTTTTGAAGGCGGTTGTAATTTTTTTTGTAAAAAAGTTTTTCTTCCTCACAAACTTTTTCATAATATTAGTAGGATTTGCGGTATGTTGGTCTTTTATTTATATTATATTATGACCTAACTAAATAATAACTCGACTAAAAACGCAGTCGATTTTATATAGAGTTCAAAAATGCTTGTCACTAACATTTTACTGCCATGTTAGGAATAAACGGTGAATGAAATACGATTCCCCAAACTGTCGGCAAATATTAGATATTACACTCGAATTTTTCACATTCCAATTAAAACGTTGATACAAACAAACAGAACCCTTTGGAAACATTCCGATATATATTTTTAAAATAAGTTATCAATATTTGTGTCCGTTTCCAGCTTTTAGGTAACATGGGACATTTTTTCCCGCAAGTTTTTAGTTTAACTGCCTCGTTATCCTAGTGGCCCTAAGCGCGAATACTACGCTAGAGGCCTTGGGTTCGATTCCCAGGTCGAGCAAAAAATGTTATTGGGTTTTTCTTTGAATGACTTGTGCCCGGTACATATTTATGTGTATATTTTTCTTTTAACCTGAATGTTCGAAGTGCAGCGATTATTGGTCGATGTTGTATATCTGTCTAGAAGTACCTATAATTTTAATTGATGTCCTGTAGATTCCTAGGTTGAACTGTCTCTTTAACACCACTTTCATCAATTGCGCTTGTAATCAGGAGGTGGTTGCAAGCGCAAACTATGAGCGTGGGATCCTGGGTTCGATTGCCAGGTCCGGCAACAAGTATTATTGGATCTTTCCACTAGGAATTTTTCAAGTGGCAGCACGGAGTTTGGAAGTTAGTGGTGTGGCAAAAGATAACAGCGTGACTCGGAGAGCACGTAACGCCGTGGCTCCCGGCTGCCATTCGTAGATCCTGTCATTCATGGGTTGTTGTGTCATCTTTATGTTTATTCATTTTCTTTATCATTTTTTTTTCTTGTAAACCCCTGAGCAAAAATGATACCTACAGTTGTTTTTATCTGAAGCCATAACACGAGTACTTAGCGCGTGGTCCTAGGCCCCAGCCTCCACTTACACTTAATAACGACCACTTAACCTCAAGGCGGTACCTCCGTCTCGCTCAATTTCTCTCTCATATAAATCTCAATTAGGCTGACGTGGCAACATTAGTCACTATTAGTACCACGAGTAGCAGACGAAGCCACTGTTATGTCATAATTGATAATTATATTTGCGAATTTGTCGGGAAAGGTTTCTTTTCTTAGTTTACATTTCCAAGCGTGGGGTTTATTCCTGACGTTTTATTTGAGTGGTTGATCTTGTTCTAGGGATGGGCAGACTTCATATAATAATGTGTCATCTGATTAACTGTTAAAGTTACTCGTATTATTGTTAAAAGGTTGTCAAAATAATTACAAAGCAGTAAAACTGTTTCAGTGCAAGACACACGTTATCAGATTGTGAGGAGCGTATAATGCTTTTATATAACGTAGCGCGTTGTTATTGAAATCGATGTGAAACACATCTTCACATGTAGGAATTTAGAATTACAGCAAACTTGAGTGTCTTATTTGTTTCCTCAGAGATAAAGCAAAATCCACCGTCTACAATGTGTAACACTATTGACGAAGCCCTTATTTTTATCCCAAACACTGCGACTGCTGATGATACTATTGACACAAATTAAATCGCATGAGCGTTGAACGGGACGTTGTCCGCAAACACCATTACGGGAGCGCCCCCTCCCCCCGCGGGGCCCCACGCTTCCCCGGCGGGGGGCGGGAGACGCGGGTTATTGTGTAACTTGCGACTTGGATTAGTCGCGGTCGCGCGAGATAAGTTGGTGTTTGAGTCGCGTCATGTGTAAACGGCCTAATTTTCTTAATTGTACAAGTTTTATGTTTGATTTGCATGCTGATGGGGATCAAAGGGAGGCTGATGTTTGTGTGTTTTTCATATCAAGTTAAGTCTAGTTCAAATCTGTTTAGGCAGTCGTTAGGGCTTGGTATTCAAGTTTCATTTTAACACTAATTAGATTTAACAGTAAAATGTAAAGTTCACAGCAACTTATTGACAACTGCAACCGGTAGCTTGTTACAGTAACACGCTACATGTATTCAATCGAGGTTTTTGTCACTCTCGTGACCGTCTTTGTGGTGTCTGTGCAGCAGCATGTTGACAGGACGCTACTCTGGTAATGGAAGATGTATTTACGAAAGATATCCTACTACTATTATAAAGGCGAAAGTTTGTATGTATGGATGTATGGATGGATGTTTGTTACTCTTTCACGCTTAAACGGCTGAATGGATCTGGATGAAATTTGGCACAAAGATAGATTATAGTCTGGAATAACACATAGGCTACTTTTTATCCCGGGAAAATGTACGGTACCCGTAGGATAACACATCAACTGTGACGCGGACGAAGTCGCGGGCAGAAGCTAGTAGAGAATAATTTTTGCTAACTCTTTAGTAGAACTAAAGGTAGTAGGTGTAAAGTATATAATAGTCAAACGACACTCTCTGTGGACCTGCATTTGACTGTACCGTTCTTGCTGTTTGACAATCATAGCGTCATAATTTTGCAGCAGATTACGACTAACTGTTTGTTTCCATATCGTTGTATTTGACTATATAATTATGTTCCATTTCCCAGACGGATAAAGAATATAGTATTTTAGAGTTATGAGACATTTCAACTTTGTCTCTGGGATAATAACGTATTTGTAAGGACTCTGATTTGCAGATGTCTAAAGGCAACGGTGACCACTTAACAATTGGTGGACGGATCTTTGCCATCCTATGACATAAAAAATAATAATTTTGTATTTCCTTAACAGCAGTTTTTTGAAATTTCTGCTCATTACAAACAGCACGAACAAATGGAAAGAACCCAGTTGTTTCAAAACAACTCGTAAACTGGTAACCCCGACGCTCGGGGTGCAAAATCACAGTGTCTGTTCCGTGGTAATCCGGCGATGCATCACTGACGGAGCTCGCCTGATGATTGATGGCATCGTGCCATCGATTAGCCAGGAGCGATGGAAGGTCGCGATGGGTGTGCGATACGGGCGTGGAGTGGACAAGTTAAAGAGATGTTAGTGTTTGAAATATCTTTAAAACAACATTGTTCTCAATTCCTGCTGTAACGAGTTTTTGGTAGCGGGACATAACAGTATTGAAAACTATTTTTCTGAAAGTTTTCCGGTGATTGATGTCCCCAGTTTTATGTAACTGAGTTACAAGATGGCCACCGTTACTACAACTTAAGACAGTTCATCATAATCAAAAAGGTAATCTATCATTCTCTTGGCTAAAAAAGGTAGAAAATAAGCATAAGATTTTAGCAAAAAAAAAAAAATGCATAGATACACAATCGCTCATTCTCTTGCCAACATCACCGTAAAGATCCTTCTCAAATGAACCTTTCCACTTCGTTTAATTTCGTCGCATGTTCACAAACGCACCTGTACCTATAGAACCTACATTTGAAATTCAACGTAAAAACCAGAAAGGTTCAAATAACTCGTTTACAAAAGTCCTTCGCCTGGGAATTAAATATCGAATGAATTTATCTGTAAACAAAGTATTGTCGTGAGTAGAAAACGTAATGAAATCAAGTCGTGTGGCACACCGCACAGGGAACGTGTTGCTTGGTGCGATAAGTACATGACAAAGGCTTCTACTTACTGCCATCAGATATTTCTTGCAGTTAAAATACTTAATTTTGAGTCTATTTCATTTCAAAAATATGATATAAAAATATTTTGTGCAATGGCCTAGGGTAAATTTGCAAAGAGTCATCTGACTGAAAAGTATCGCGATAAGGGTGTGGATACACTCGTGTGAACTGACAAGTGTGTGTCGTATATTATTTATTAAACAAATATTAATTTTGGTCACGTTCTTACAGATGCAACATTATTTATTTTTACGTCTATTTTATTAAACAATTACTTTATATTAATGTTTGCTAAAAAATACAGCTTTTTCTTGCTTCAAAACTAATTCCTATCGACCTATAACCTCATCTACAATAAATAATAAAAAAATATTTTTCCTGTAAACATACCAACTAATGCAAGTAATTTTACTATTTTCCATAAACATAAGCCATCAATCAATTAATCAGACGTGTCACAGTGTAATATGTACTAGACAGGCTAAGTAATGCATTGTTTGATTTAATCATTGAAACTAAAACTAACGTTATATTCATTTATATTATATTAGTTACCCACAATATATAATGACAATAAACTCATTAGCCTAATTAACAAAATGACAGTTCATTTAGGATGACTGCGTTAATATAAAGTTTTGCAATATTATAATAATTACATATTAATACAATTAACAAATATGGGACGCGTTTGAAAGCCTGATAAAGCTGTAGCAGGAATCGGTGTAATCGTTTTGTTAATTCTATTTATTTACAGCCAGTTATTTGAAATATCAATCGGCTTTTGAATAACAAATAAACGCGGCGATTTAATATTATTATCTATACACAGTTTGACTGCTCACTGAATAAAATTACCCTATTTAGGTATCTACTAATACTTTTAGTTCATATGAAGATGTAGGCTATCACAAAATATGTATAGTTCCTCAAACCTTGGTGTGGCTGTACCTTTGCAATAATCCCTGTTCACTATCTATTAGTTTAATTATTTCGCGAATTAACTGGGAGAGAGTACTGGATTATAGTGAATTTACATAGTCATTAGTGTAAGAAAGCGATAATGCCATTTATGAAGAAGCTCATAAGCATGAGTGCATCTATTTCAAAGATTAAAAAAATGATTTACAACACTCCACGGGAACACAAGTATAAGAAAATGACAAAAAAAATGAAAGAAAAAGTATAAATATTAACATAAATATGCAAGTATTCATAAACGTGTACAAAGTGAGTGCACACAACACTGTTTGTTGAACCACACAAGTTAATATTATTAGCAGTGAGCGTACCATAAAATTATGATAATCCCGTGAACAAAGGAGTCTCTGGAGAAATTAGTATAATCGCTGATAGCAGCGCTGGAGGCCACTGTACAGCTTCTTGTTTGGGATACTATGGTAACATGTATTGTGTATGAGATTACAAGTCTATATAAACCAATTTAGCTCTTTTAGGATAATAGGAGTGTTTATAAGTGAGAAGTTGTGATATATCTAGTATCCAATGATAGTCGTGTATATTAGGCAAATTAGATAACATACCATCACGCCTGTATTCCCCGAAGGGTTAGGCATAGGTGAACCAATATACACCCATAATTTGCAGGGATGTTTAGCATTGCTATTAACCGGGCACAAACCCTAACTCCGAGCTGATACCAAGGATTTCATAGAAAAACCCAATAACATTTTGCTTGACCTGGGAATCGAACTCAAGACCTCTAGCGTAGCAGTCGCGCTTAGGACCGCTAGGCTAACGAGGCAATTCTTTCTTTCTTATTGTGATAACAAGAATTCTTATAGTAATTACCAATGTTATCTACCAAGCTAAGTGATAAGGTCATCATCATTATCAACTTGCTAATTGTCAAACATGTTTATGGAATATTACATGTACACAACATGTAATAGTCCATGATGACGTAACACTTTGCTGAGAAAACATATCTTAAGTACTTCTGCAGGGAAGAAATGAGTATAATTCAATATGCATTTCTGTAAAAGGAGCCTTGAACATCACTAAAGCAAAAACGAGTTTAATCAGCAAGCAGTCGTGATGTGTCGTGATGGTTTAGTGGTTAAGGCGCCTGCCTCTTATGCCCGAGGTTGCGGGTTCGCAACCGTGACGGGGAAAGAACCAATGCGACTTTTTCTAATTCATATGTAAGTTAAGTTTATCTTGGATATCACTGATATCGGTAACCATATCAGAGGCCCTTGAGGCGGTTTAGAAATATGATACTAGGGTGGTGGGGTCGTAAGACCTTACTGCCTACATGATAAAGAAGAAGAAAGCAAGCAGGACTTTCAGCCCGTGTAGCACCGAAGCCCAAGCCATAACCTAAAATGTCTTAAACCCTATATCAACAAACAAAATGGTACCAAATAAAGAGCTCCAACATACTCTCAATGATCGGGCCCTACCTGTGCCCACGTGTAACTGACGGCACACAAACTGTTCCTAATGAACGAACAGAGAAAAACAAAAGAAACGGCCGCGATTACCGACAGACACCATAAATACGAGGCTTTATTGATGCAGAACAGACCCTCCACCATGGCTCATTTGCTTCGCTACACAATATATTATAAACCAATGGGATCGCCGGATTTTTTCTCCCCGTCTCAGCGATTCTGCGAAGCTTATATAAATATGATTTTTTAAATTTGTTTTTATGAATTTACATACATCACGGCTGTATTCCCCGAATGGTTAGGTAGAGGTGTACCAATGTATAGCCGCAGTTCGCCGGTATGTTTAGGTCCCATGTAATAGGGGGCGAGCCTATTGCCATTAACTGGGCACAAATCCAAACTCCGAGCTGCTACTGAGACCTAGCTACCATGAATATTATTCTGACAAACTGTACACACACAGTACATCACTGCAGCATGTAGGTATTTATTATCATTATTACACACCAATAAACAGACAGATCTACCGGACACAACAGTGATCAGAAGGTCAAATCTACCAATTAAAAACTTTCAAAACCCATTCGCAATCTCAATTCAATTAATATCGCTGAGATGTGAAAGTTAGTAGAATTGCTACTCTTGTAGTAGGTACATCTATACTTAGAAACGACCTCAAACTACAAAAAGAAGACGATTGCAATGATTTTGATAATATTACAAGATCCTTCTCTGTCAAACGTAGTGTCTGATCAGACTCTTGCGCGTTTGTTATCACCATAGTTGATTGGGATATCCTCTTTAGTACTTGAAGTAGAACTAATTGTAAGTATTTAAATAATGCACTTGGCTGTGGTTACTACCGCTAGCGCAGACAGAACACCGAACTTCAGCAGTTTTCGTTCATTAAATTAATTATGAGCTAATATTAAACAGCGATAAATATCGAGCGAAATTATATCTTGCACACCAGTTTCGACTCTATTCTTTAAGCATTTTAGTTTATTGTCAATAAATCAATGACCCTGATAATTTTGGTGATTTGATTTTCATCACAAATGTTCTAAAGTGGTCATTCTGTGTCCACCGGCATCACGGCGCAGTCTAGATCCAGTTGAGGGATTAATCTGAACGAAGCCGTCCAATTAAACCCGTCTGTAATTGAAGTAATATTACCATTCAGGCCACGATCCTCCCGTAATGGCACTTGAGGAACTTATACATATCTCAACTGCGGCTACTTGAGAGGGGGGGGGGGTATCAGCGTGTTCCAAAGAAAGTTTCCGCTGCTGAGGCTAAGGAGGGATGCGGAAATATTAAATGTTTATAGTTTTTGTAAAGTTTGGTTGTGATGTGAAACTTTCAAAGTATGAAATTAATATGAGCTAACAATAAAATTAAAAATTGGAAAATTACTATAACAAACTTAACTAAGTATTTTTTTAAAAACGGACGAAATTCTAGTATTCCTTAAATCATTAATAAATACCTATCATTTTTCTTATACATCCGTTATTAACATACCAATTTGCATCTAAAGATCACCAATTATATACGTCAACAAAATGCTTATGACGTTGGACGTCTGTAATAGCATCAGCCCCTAACACCGCGCGTGGAGTATCAACAATTTGTGAAGCTTTTAAGGTATCCACACGAGTTATGTTGAGAGTGTTGAGAATGGACCCCCCCCCCACTCTCCCCCCCGCGCCGCGCGCCGGTCCGTCAGCGTAATGGGGGAGACCGCACCGTGCTCCGAGATCTAGTAGGTTTGTCTTAGGTAAAGAAGTTTGTGGTGAACAATGATTGAAGCCATGAGATTTTTCAGTTAAAATACAAAAAAAAAATGAGCGTCAAATTATTTATTAAAATTAGACCATAAAAAGGAACGATTAAAAGTTTTACAAATGTGGTATCAACAGCGTTTTCCACAGATAACACCACGAGACATGTTGGTTTGACAAGCGTTGTTATGAAAAAAAGGAAAGCAAGAATTAAACACAATCATTTGTTATTAATTTACTAGAAAGAAAGACAAAAAACTATCTAGTTGTCGCTTTCTGTAGTTTCTTGAGAGAAGAATTGACAAGAAGAACGACAATAACTCTTTCAAAATACATAACAAGAAAAATGAATTACCTATGCTTTCAAAAAAGTCCTTATCTACCACTGAGTTTGTTTCTGCTAAAGAAACAGCTTTGTATGGATGAAAACAATATGCTAATGGATGAAAGACGTTTTCAAAGAACAAGAACCAGAAGATAGACAGCAGCGCTATGCTAATAGCAATAAACGAATCAGAATTATTTATTAGTCATTCAATACCAATTAATACATCGGTCAAGTATTGATAAACCGAGTTACTCCACAACACTATAAATAGAACTGAAAATACATCCCCGCCCCGCGGCTCCTGTTATGCTAAACCAACCAATAACAAGCTATAAAAACAAAGGGTGGTCTGTAGTCTGGAATGGAAGTCTGTAATAGAAGTCTGTGTAATCGGTTTGTGCTAATGAATAGATTATAACGAGTGTTTATCCGGGACGAGGGCGGAATATTAACCGCCGGATTAGTGCCGGATTGGAGCGAGCTTACGGTTACAGTAAAAAGGAGTTTCGTTATTCTTTCTAAGTACTCAATGATTTGGGAGTGATTCCTACTTGTTTGTAAAACTGTTACTACGGTTCGAATCGAAAAACTTTAAAAATTGTCTTGAAAAAAAAAGTGTAAATTTTCGAAAGGTCAAAAATCATGTAAATTTCTGAGATTCAATAGACTTGTTTGGGTTTTTATTCTTGTAACATTCAATAACTAAACACCTCTGTAAACTATAATAAAACTGTTCTCACATAATAACCAGCACTGTCTGGCCAGGCCAGACCAGGGCAGGGCAGGTCAAACCAGCGCTAAATCACCACTTAGCTCGCAGCCCGCCGGCAGACTCGCGCCGCTCATAAATATGCATGCTCCCCGCGCTCCACGACACTTACCTGCAACAGAAAATATATAATGACGTCACTGCACCTTGTTACCACTATTCATTCAAAAGGATTCTCTTGGAAAAAGGTAATTAGAGGAGAGCAGCTGAGGAGAGGGGAGGGGGGGGGGGATCTCTTTATACAGCATTGGACTGCTAATTACTGATAATTTTATTTCAGAATCAGAATCAGAATGGTTATTTGTAAACATAGGCCAAATTACAACAGAGTGTGAGATATTACAGATAGGTAGATGTTCATCTATGTTTTGCCTGGGGGCGTACAAATATATTAAATTAATATTGCCAAATTTTTACTAAAACCTTTATTTTTGTTGTCTATTTGATTTAGGAATTTATAAATAACAATGAATAATTTGTTTTACGAAACTAACACATTACTTGAACCTCAAGCAATGTAATTATAAAGGCGACTGGTCTTTTCACGAGTAATTGTCTAGTTCATGTTAAGTTCATAAATCACGAGCACTTAGCGGCCACACGTCTAAACGAAGAGAACAGTTAAGTTATTCATCAATTAAAATAATTGAATCTAGTTATAGCCACGGCTTTTTCGATGAAAAACTTCTTTTGGACAAAACGCTACAATGATACTAATTATTAAGACAATGATTAATTGTTTCATATAATTGAGTTTCAAAACGTAAAACTATAATTAATTAGTGAGCTTAGAACTCCTTTTTTAATGCCAATATCGGGAAAATCTGATTTTTCCGGGATCGGGATTTATCATTATTCAAATAAATGAGTGTAAAAACAACTAATGTTGTAAAAGGGCAGTATGATTAAATCCCATAAATAATATAAAAGATAAAACAGTTTAGAAAACACAATACACAGAAAGACAACTATTAACAGCAACTGAAGAAGCTTAAAATATATGTGAACTAAAATAAGCCACGAACACAGTAATTCCCGCAGTCATAAGTGAAACGAAGTGTTCCACAAATTGAGCCCATTAGAGTCGCCGGCGTCCGGGATCGGCCCCGTGTCGCTCCCGTGTCGTGCCGGGACGACGCGGAGCCTCATAAAAATACGGGATAACTTTATTATCGCCCGGGATTGGAGCAAGCTCCGTATTTGTCAAAGTAAGTGGCACTGTTGTGGCGTTTTATTTTACTTTACGAGATTTAAGAAGAGTGAATATCGCTCGGCTTAGACAGCGAGTACGAAGCGCTTCACTCGGATATTTCACATTTTTAAAGTCGTGAAAAATATGATGATTTTTAATAAAAAGATTTTCTAAAAAAATCGACTACCTCGTTGACCTAATAGAAAGTTAGACGGCTGGGCGTTGGTTCCTAAGTTCAATCCTCAAGTCGGACAAAGTTTTATTGAGTATTATATTCTGCAGAGAATACACACTTGTTGTTATATGAATATAGATTAAACATTATTATTACACATAAGAACGCTTTAATCGTTAAAATATATCCAATCATGTACCGCAAATAAATTATCTGTGGTAACACAACCACAGATAATTTATTTCATGAAACACTTTCTGTAAATGAAAACGTAAAGGATGTTTAAATCAAAGGAAATTGGATTTTAATACAGCTATAACATTAATTAATTTGCTGGAAGTACAATTATTGTTTCACTGTTGTGGAATAATCTTTTAAACCAATTATAAACGATTGATTATAGTTTGCTTTACGTGTTTTATGAGAGACTATTAATAATTACTAACTCAATAACCTACAGTTACTACTGAAATGTACCTAAATATTTTATATAGGTATCTATCTCGGTAATAGTACCTAACTTGTTAAGCTAAAACTCCCCTCATCCCCTTCCACTCATGAACGATTCTGAACCACTTTTGTTCAGTACATGTCAGACCTTCATAGATTGATTTTATATTGGGTCACAGACTTATATCGGGGAGATATAGCCACGCGGTATTGTTAGCGCAAGAGAGACACAAATAAAATGTGTTTTATAGGTTAATCGATAGAATATATTGAGAATTCTTTATTGTACGCAGCTTTTATAGAAAATAGTTTAGAGTCTTAATTCTTTAATATTCCCATCATCATTAATTAAATTTTATTCATAAGTTAAAATTTACACAAATACTGATTTGTAACTTATTTCAATAAACTTTTCACTATTAACAACTTAATGGTTTTTTAAAGCAGGTATTCCTGTCTGCTAACCTTATGTTGCTGTGTCCTACAGGGTTTATAATGATCTCAATTATAAACATACGAAGTTGGCAGAGTGGTCCCACAATTAACTTGTTGTTGTGTAGTAAAGTGCATTGATGAAAAATAACATACTCTGTATGGCGCCACGTGTTTACAATCACCTACCAAAGCTGATATTAGAAAGCAAGTGCACTAACATATTTAAACATAAAGTTAAACAACTTCTTGTGGAAAAGGCCTATTATACCGTTAATGAATTTATCAATGACATGCAATCTAATAATAAGTGGTGACATCTTTGTATAACATTATTAATTGACTTGACTTATTTAATTTTTTATTACTGTTTGATATATTTTATGTATTTCCGATTGACTTCTATTGAAATCTTATTGATAACATTACCTGACATTTATTATTTTTATGAATTGTGGTTTGGTCTTAACGAATTTTTAACTTTATATTATTAGTAGTGCATAAGCAGTAAAATAAAAACCAATAAAATTGCATGCCTTTAGGCTGATTATGGAGATACCAAACCTATTTAATGCAAACATGTTTTCATTACCCATTTTCGCAATAAATGAGTTTGAAGTTTGAAGTTTGTTATATTTCTACACCTATGCATTATTATCTCTCTCTACTTTGTATATTTAGTTTGTATATACTCGTATGTAGTTTTCATAATATTTTATTCTTGGAAATTTTCTTTGCACCTACAATGTTTTGTCCCTGCATCACCCTAAGGTAGACTTGTAGAAAATGCACGAGGTATTAAATCCGCCTTTGTACGGTGTATTTTTACATAATGAGCATAAAGTTTCAATAAATAAATTATAATGCTACCACCTAAAAAAACATATGGAAAAGCAATAAAGAAAATGAATATAACGTCATTTCCAAAAACAGAAAACTACTTTTGCCATAAAATAAAACTACCTACAAAAAAATATTATTTTCAACTAAAAGCTTATGTCATAAAGCTCCGGGATCCCGCGATGCGTTCACTTCACTAGTGAGAGAAGTGCACAAGTGAGCCATGCAAGTGCGCCCGATAATGAATGGAGCGCGTTTTATTTTCATAAACCATCGCCATTTTTATTTGTAAAATTTTATCTTTTTTGTGTCGCGGCTTGTGGCGGCTCTAAGGGACGCGGTCATGAAACTTTAATGAATACCTGAAAGAATTTATTGAGCACTTTTTTAAATTGCGTATCAAAAAATACAGGAGGCTATACAAGTGTAAAATATAGCATTGAGATGGAAGTTTACGCCTCGATAAGTTGTATTTCTCTCAACATTTTGGCAGCTTCTAAAAGCGTACTGACTGATTGTTTGTTATTTGTGCGTTTATCTTTAGCTGCATGCCTCTTTCTTCCAAACGCCTGCTCATCAGCCGCCGCGCTATATCTTGATGAAATTACAGCGACAATAGACCCACCTTCATTAAAACGGTCTCAGTTTCACCACCATTGTCAAACTGGTAACAAAACAACAAAAATAATTCCTCCCGGTCTATTCAACAATCGCTCGCTTCGTGGCCCCACAAACCTTTTTATTACCCGAGGTGCTCGTTAGAGATCTTTCCATGCAACAATTACTCAGATATTCTCGCTCCATTCGTTTCTTTGCCATTATTTTTCATCCCTTTCTTGTTTTTATTGCGCCACGCTCCGTTTCCCGCGCAGCCAGCGTTCAATGTATTTTGATTAAGGAGTTTTGCGAAGCAGTCGTTTTGGATCGTGCAGTGTATAGGTGCCGAGGAGGACAGGGGATAATCTCGTTAATTAGTACGCGTGACTAGAATAATTAATTCAAAGTGAAAAGTGTTGATAATGTTTATTTTCCTTTGTAAGGAAGAGTGCGGTATTGACAATGTTTTTTCTCATAAAGGTAATTATGGATAAAGGGTAATACCGACAGTTTTCCCAATACCCGTATGTACTGGACTATATTTATAGCTTTGGAAGGTTATTTAAAAATCCGCGGTAAGTGTAAGGTAGGTCATTTATATTTTTGTTGAATTTATTGTTATTGTTATATCCAAATGAATTTGATGATTAAGGAATTTAAGTTCAATTTGGTACAGTTAGTCATACTAGGTACATTTATTGTAGTGGACTGGTGTTATTAGTATATTCCACTGCAACATCTCAGATCATTTGAGTGTTAGTATCATCATTTTACTTCAATCAAGTGTCAAATATAAGTTATTACTTTCATAGTTTAGGGAAAGGCTTCCCTTTTCATAGATGCACAGTTAATGTCCGGCTCGAAGGACCATGTACAATTCCCAAAAAGATCTGAGGAGCCTTCACGATGTCTATGCTTTGAATAAAACACCTTTACAACATAATGAAACCACGCGCGTAAGCTTCTCCACACCAGTATGCTTTTTACTTACAATGCTATACAGCCATCTTACCATTTGCAGATCATTCTCCTTCACCAACACTATAATATCTCCTTAGGTCCAGGAGTTATTTGTTACAATTTATAACGGTGATGGAGCTGTGTAAGATACTCTTGGGACTATCTACGATCAAAATCTTGAACGAGCCGATGAGTTCAATGCTAACTTTTGGGAGTACTTAACCCATATTGGAGTGATAACCACGTCACTTTGTGGTTCTGACAGTGATGGGTCTTTTTTGCGTCATCAAAACCGCTTTGATGAAAACGGCGACATGCAGTGACTCGGGCTGATGGTAATTTACCCATCAACTGTTGATTTGTTTGAGCGGAATAACGCACACAAACAATGCATTTACGAGCATTCTGCCTCATAAGACCTTTAGTCTTCACAATCCAATACTGAGTTCTTATATAGTTCAGCATTAACATGAGGACCCATGGATAGTACACTCATGAGCATCTGCAAATATCAGATTTGCCAGATGTGATTTATGAGGAACTCGTATTGGATGCTTAATTTCGTCTACAACAGAAGCCTGCTGCAAACGACCACCAACTCTAAGGATCCCTTCGCCATCAAGAAATGAATTAAGCAAGGTAAGTTTACTGCTTCTATTTACATTATCTAATATTTTTTTAAACTAAATTACTTTTTATACTTGAAAAGCTTGAAATTATATCAATGCCTTCAGTTGTTTTGTGATATAAAACCTTACGTTTTTTCTTTTTACCTTTTTTTATTATTCTACATTTATTAGTCACTGATGTTCCAAGTGGAAGTTTATAGAATTGCTCTTTTTCTGATAAAATACTTTTGTTATCTGAAGAAAACGCCTCTATTTCACAAAACTTCTTTAAGCGATCATCAGTAGAGAGATGAGTACGAGAGTGCATGCTAACAATTTTATTTTTTAGAGAATATTGATTATTTGGCGAGTGTATAGAACCAGATAGGATCCAACCGAGTTTGGTGTTTTGAGCTATAGGAAACCCAGGTTGACCCTTGATGATACCATCCATTAAAGTTTGGCAATACACTTCTGCGCCTAGCAAAATATCAATTTTGTTTGGAGTGCCAAACGAAGGATCGGCTAATTTAAGATCAGCCATTTGTGCTGACAACTCTTTGAAAACAATCTTCCTGTCGGGAAGAAGTGATGTGATGTTGTTGAGAACATGAGCTTTTACAACAACTATGAAGTTGGGATCGTGGCGTGATTGAACCTTTAAGGTTACGAACCATTTAGAGTGCAATGTAGCACTCTGATCACTGCCAAGTCCTGAAATAAAGCTCTTGTTTGGAATCTTCTTAAGACCAAGCAACTGTACCGACGACTCGGTAATAAACGAAGCTTGAGATTCTTGGTCTAAGAGAGATCTCAACACATGAGTACCTGTTCTCCCTTCTACCTTCACCAAGGCAGTGGCCAATAACACTTGGCTGTTCACGTTGGAGAAACAAGATACGATGTTATTTGGTAATTCGTTCTGTGAAGTAGATGGTGGAGATTGATCTGCACCATCATCCATTTGATCACTTGAAATGTGATCATCTTTAGGGACTGATTTTGGGTGTAGAAGAGAATGGTGTCTCTTTCTACAAATTTGACAATTGGTTGAGTGGCGACATGAAAATACCGAATGATTTGGACCAAGACAGTTAGAACACAACCGGTTGGTTTGGACAAAGTTACGACGTGCTTCAATCTCTTCCATTGCAAACTTCTTGCAATTGAAAAGTTTGTGAATTTCAGAACAAAATTCGCATTTTGAAATTGAAGTTATGTGCATAAAGGATTGACCGACGTCTGACTCCATAACATTCGAACTACACATTGTTACGGGGTTAGAATCTAACTTAAACTTAAGCATACCGTCCTTTAATTCCGTTTTATAATCCGTGTATAGTTCTTCAGTGACGTCATAGGCGTCAGCTGTATAATAGCTCGACTTCATCAACTCCTTGCTGTTAAATTCCGAAATGATGACTCTATGTGTATCACGATACAAAGTCCAATAGCTTTCCAGTGTTTCAAGCCGAGTTTCCAGATAGGAAACCGTTATCCTTTCCTTTGGAGACTTTTTAAAATTAACTCTGGCCTTTAGAATTGTTGATTTTGTGTCTTCTTGCATCGCAAAATATGTTTCCATTTTAAATAATTTTATGTAATGAATAGTTTAAAATAACTTTAGTTTCAATTGAAATTGAATGCCCAATTTTCAGAAAAATTACAAGTCGATGAACCTTTTCTTCAAAATTTTCTAAGTGTTTGGCAATTCTGTAGGAAAACCGGCGTGGATTCCCCGTGTTTTCACTGTTCTCCAAACTATTCTAAGTCCAAACAACTTCTAAATTTTTCCAAGTCTATTTCTTCCTGTATTTAAAGTTCTAATTTGCTTGAATTTTTCTAAGTCACATCAACATGTATAGAGTACTCACAGTTTTTCACTTCGATACTTCACTGATTTTGGATCCAACAACATTTCCTCCACTCCGTCCGATACGATAACGCTTCTTATGTACTAGCCGTATATCGCATACTACGCTGTGTGGTCTCAACCAGTATGTCATCCGGCTCGAAGGACCATGTACAATTCCCAAAAAGATCTGAGGAGCCTTCACGATGTCTATGCTTTGAATAAAACACCGTGCTCAGAACGAAAGACATTTAATAAATTAGTACACGCGGAAGGTCATGGTTTGGCGGAGAATCTTAACATCGCGATTTAGAAAAACGCGTCACTAGCATAATGCCATCTATCGACAGTTGGTGTAAATAAAATAAAAACAAGACAATTTCAAAACTGACAAGTTTGACACTTAACATACTGCATTACCTGACTCTCTTTAGATAAGGATTAGCAAAGAGAAGGTCAGTTCAAGCCTTGTGTAAAAACTTCCCGGCAGCCGTCGTCTGGTAGCGGGGTTGTGCACATATCTTACACTTCACGTTAAGAAGGCTCTGTGACCCCCAGTGCACACCAATATCTATAAAAAAGAGGTCACAAGGTCAATTCACAACCACTACGTCTTCCTTCATCCCCTATGTATGTAATTAACCGTTTTTTGCCAACAGAGTGCCATAAATTAGCGTCCCCCTCCGCGCGACCCGTAATGAAATGTGCGGGGGTGGTAATGAAAAAAAAAAACAAATTTATACCCCGCCGGGGAGATTTATGTGTTCCGGTGATCTAGGGTTGAGGTCAGGTAGAGAAGGGTTGAAATACAAGTGCTGATGGAAATATCTTCCCAAGGTTGGAAAATAATTACAGTTTTAGGGAAACGTTTGTTAAGTGGAGTACGGTAGTTATTATAATTGTATGGTTTTCAATAGCAGCCCGAAACATGGATTTAGCGGGTAAGCTTGCGACCTATTACAGGGCCTGTCTTTGCCGCGAGATGTTAACTGATATCTAATCATTGAGCCAACAACAATCTAAGACTCTGCATATCAATGGCATTCCTTAAATAAAAAACAAAGTGTGTCCTTTTCCTCTTAGCGAGTCACTCTCTACACGCCTGTTGTTCAGGCGCAAACGCCTGTTCTAAATAAATAGCAAAAAGTTGTGAAACACTTAATTATTGAAAATGTCATAGGTGTTTCGGCACGTTTTAGCAACATTGAATGTCATCGTTCACTTGCCTGACAACCATTGTACGTGCAACTTCTACTTAATTTTATTAAACCTGATTTCGTTAATTTTCGGAGTTTTTTACTTTGATTGGCACCATTACATCCTCTAAAGTTGTAACATGGTGGCCCATGAGGGGAACTAGTAAAAAATCGCGACTATTTAATGTAAAATCTACGAAATAACGACGTGGATTGGGGCATCGCGACAACGCGTGCGCGGCAGTACAACCTCAAGATTTGAAGCCTGCTGTGGAAGATCCAAAGTCCACAGAGTCCAGCGTGTGGGGAATTGCTGTCTGGACAATTGAAGAAGCCAGCCTCCGAGCCAGTGGTGCCGCTAAAGTATCACCTCGTGTGGAGCGTCAACGTGTCGTACCAAAGTTGAGTGTCCATCCTTTGTCTATCTTTCCTATTTATTACCTACCTATTTGAATATTGACTATTGCATTCCATTTGTGTGAATCAAGGTATATTCGAGTAAATTAAGTATTATAAATTTTCTAAATATTTCGTTAATTGCGAAATCATACTTAAATATTTTTTTTCATGTACCGTCAATAAAAATAAAATCTTACAGAAGTTGCATCAGATCGATTAAAACGATTCTAATAATCACTAATTTATATTCTACTGTTTCCGAATAGTATCTATCTCTTTAATTCAGGAAAAAATATAAAATTCATAAATTCATTTAATTTATTGTATCTTTGTCGTTGTGTTTATAATAAAAATAGGAACATTAGAACAGCATTAGTTTGTACTGAAAATTGAGCGAGATTTGCCGACTATTTCAGATCTACCACGAGTGCGAGAATACAGACCGCGCAGTCCGGTTGCGGGGTCAAAGTCCTCCCACTAGCAGCGTTCGCGGCTGAGCGTGCTCGCCCGGCTTCTATGCTTCTCAGGTGACACCGAAACGAGGAACGTGAGCCCATTCCATTTATTACTTAGTCAATCTTATTTTTCTTTATTTGCAATGGCTGAAAATAGGCGTTTTAAGGAACTTTTTACGAAGAGGGCATCCGCCAAAGGACAAATTACTAAATTTAAAAATTACCTCAGTAGTATTTCAAATGAAAGCGATTTAAATGAAATTCAATTGACAGAGTTGAACATAAAGCTTGCTAAGTTTGAAGCCTTATCAGTCAGGGTTGATGATTTGCAGAGTGAAATAGAGGTTCTGGATCCTGGTAACATTGATGCTGAAATTGACGAACGTGATACTATTGAACAGGAAATAGTAATTAATATAGCTATTGCTAAGAATTTAATATCCAAGTTTTCTAGAAAGGCTGAACTCGAATTAAGACGTCAGTCCGTTCATAATACTACATGCTGTTCTGAAGACCATCCTAGTTTAGGTTTGAAGCTTCCGCAAATTCAAATTCAACGTTTTAATGGTGACCATTTCCGCTGGCTTGAATTCAAAGATACATTTGAAAGTTTAATACACAATAATGATCGGATTCCAGATATTAACAAATATTATTATTTAAACTCATATTTACAAGGCGATGCAGCTCGAGTCCTTTCTAATCTCGAGATCTCATCTAAGAATTACAGTGAAGCATGGAAGTTGCTTTGCAATCGTTACGATAATAATGACATATTAATTAATCATCATCTCAATTCTTTATTGAATATAAAGCAGCTTCCACGCGAGTCAGAACGTTCTTTGAGATACTTAGTCGATCACATCACTAAGAATTTACGTGCGTTGGTTAGTTTAGGTCAGCCAACGGATAATTGGGATGTCTTGATTATATTCATTTTATCAGCGAAGTTGGATGGTCACACTCTATTAAAATGGGAAGAGTATCGTACCAGTAATGTAAGCGGAAGACCGAAATTAGAGCATTTCTTTAAATTCATTACAGATCGGGCTAATGTACTCGAGTCAGCACACCGAAATAATATGCATGTTGATAATATTATGGACTGTAGGACGCCTACGTCTCAGCGTTCTACTCCCAACCATAACCAAACACATAAACATAGTCAAAATAAGACGCCAAGTAATACGGTTAAGTCTTTTGCAAGCACTAGTAGTAATGTTAAGCATAAGGAACCAAAGGGTTTCACATGCATTGTTTGTGACGGCTGCCATCGTATCTACGATTGCCCAGCCTTCAAGGCTAAGGGCATTAATGAGCGAATGTCAGACGTGACAAGGTATAAACTGTGCATTAACTGTCTGAGACAAGGTCATGCTGTTAGTAACTGTCGCTTTAGGTCATGTCAAGAGCCTGAATGCAACGAAAGGCATAATAGCTTGCTACACCGTCCGTCAACGTTGACGACTCATACTGCACACGTTGAGGAATCAAATGATATAGTAGCTAGTTATTGCAATAAAAACACAAATTATCTTTTATTATCTACTGCCATGGTCGAGGTATCGAATCCATTTGGCCAGCAAAAGGTCAAAGTTCGAGCGTTGTTAGACTGTGGCAGTCAGTCTTCCTTTGTAACCGAATCTCTAAAGATAAGGTTATCTTTAAAGTCCCATCATATTGACTCACTAAAGGTCATTGGTATAGGCAACACACAAACAAATAATGTCACTGAAAGCTGCAACATTATATTGCAATCATTAAATAACAAATTTAATATAAATTGTTCATGCTTCGTTTTAAAAGAACTGACGGGTCGTTTACCGAGAATTCCAGTCGATATTAGTGCCCTAAAATTACCAGAAAATATCCAATTGGCTGATCCTATGTTCAATCAGCCTGCCGACATAGATGTTTTAATAGGCGCCGACATATTTTGGGATATTTTAGGGAACGAACAGATTTCTTTGGGAACCAATAATCCTAAGTTGCGAAGCTCTCAATTAGGTTGGATAGTATCCGGTCCAATTAACTCAATAACACCGCATCAAAGCGTACACTGTAACCATAGCGTAGTTTCTAAAAACAACGATGGTAATCAGGTTATTGAAAAAATGCTAGGTAGATTTTGGGAATTAGAAGAAGTACCCAAAAAATCTATTATGAGTGAAAGTGAAACTTATTGTGAAAAACATTTCATTACTCATACCACAAGAACTAAGTCAGGTAGATTTTGCGTAAAGCTACCCCTTAAGGATACGGCTGATTGTTTAGGTGATACCTACAAGTTAGCTAAGCGGCGATTCTTAAACATAGAAAAGAGATTCAAACGTAATAATATGTTAAAAATAGAATATAATAAATTTATTAAGGAATACGCCGACTTAGGTCATTTATCTTTGCTAAATAATGAAATAATTATTCCTAATTACTATTTATGCCATCACGCAGTTCTAAAGCAGGAGAGTGAATCCACAAAACTTCGTGTAGTGTTTGATGGGTCTGCTACGTCTTCCTCTGGTTGTTCCCTTAATGATTTATTAATGGTAGGCCCCACAGTACAAGATACTCTTTTCTCCATTTTGTTACGCTCCAGGCAATACAAATACCTACTTACGGGCGACATAGAAAAATTCTATCGCAATGTGCTCGTACACAAAGATGATAGGCATTTGCAGCTCATTCTGTGGAGAGACGACGAGTCTAAACCGATTCAGACACTTCAACTTAACACTATAACTTACGGTACAGCGAGTGCAAGCTACCTTAGCACACGTTGCTTGTGGCAGGTAGGTCAAGAACATAATGATGAACTAATTCGCACAATCATTCAAAATGATTTTTACGTCGATGATTTAATTACTGGATCAAATGATGCACAGCAATTAAAATATATACAAAACGCACTATCTGAGGCATTAAAGTCAGGATGTTTTAATTTAAGAAAATACAAAACAAATCATCCGTCCATATTTGATAATGTTGCTATCAATGAACAGGACAAGCTCATTTTTAGTGAGTCTTCAAGCACCCTAGGCTTGGGCTGGGCCCCTGCCAGTGATACCTTGAGTTTTCCTATAAAGGGATTTTCCCACGACACTAATCATAATATCATATCTAAGCGATTTATAATGTCAAATGCGTTCAAAATATTTGACCCATTAGGTATATTAGGTCCCATTGTAATAAGGCCAAAAATAATGCTTCAAAAACTTTGGCAACTTAAACTTGACTGGGACGAGCCTGTCCCTCAAGAGATAAGGGAAGAATGGATCGATTTCTCTGAAAGCATAAAATACTTGCACAATCTACGCATACCGAGGTTAGTTCTAGGTGACTCACCAAAGGTCATCGAATTACACTCTTTTAGTGATGCATCAAGTTATGCGTACGGCGCATGTATTTATATGAGAACGATCAGCGCGAACGGTGACGTCACGGTTAGACTATTGTGCGCAAAGTCTAAAGTAGCTCCACTAAAAAGTACTACCATACCACGTTTGGAACTGTGCGCCGCCGTACTCGCTTCTCAACTCGTAAAATCAGTAGTAGATTCACTAAGGTACAAGCCAGACAAACTAATACACTGGTGCGATTCAAACGTAGTGTTATGCTGGATACGTAGCAACGTCAGTAAATTAAAAGTATTTGTAGCTAATCGTATCACGGAAATTAAAGAATTAACTTCATCTTCGGCGTGGCGATATGTACCTACAGATTTAAACCCTGCTGACTTATTATCAAGGGGAGTGCATGCTAAACGACTAACGTCGATATCACTCTGGTGGACAGGGCCTTGTTTTTTAATCTACAACGAAACCGAATGGCCTAAGTCCAACCTAAAAGATTTAGAAATATTACCCGAATTAAAGGCGCATCCGACAGTCATAAAGTCACCCATTATCGATTTTGAAAAATATTCATCGTTATCAAAGCTAGAACGTTCATTTGCTTACGTTCTTAGATTCATATTTAATTTAAAAAATAAACATAACAAACGAGTTGGCACGTTGTCCGCTAATGAGTTGCGTGAGTCATTCCGCTCGCTTTGTCTTATCTCCCAAGGTCAATCGTTTTCTATTGAATACGACCTGCTGGTAACTGGTAAACAATTAAATAAAAATAGTAAGCTATTATCATTATCGCCTTTCTTAGATGAATACAAGTTAATTCGTGTCGGGGGACGAATCGATGCGTCCAGTTATTCATTTGAGAAGAAACATCCAATATTACTTCATGCAGCGCATACTTTAACAAAACTTTATTTTATTAGACAACACATTAACACCATGCATGCCGGTCCTCAAATGTTATTGGCTACTGTCAGAGAAACGATATGGCCAATTAACGGTAGGATACTAGCGAGGCGCACAGTAAACAACTGCGTACGCTGTAGGCGTTTAAAAGGCACAACTTTACAACCTAAAATGGGTAACTTACCTTCTCAACGAATAACGCCAGACTATCCATTTTTATCCGTTGGCCTTGACTTTGCTGGCCCATTTTACATAGTAAATCGTAAAGGACGCGGCTGTCGCATTGTAAAATGTTACTTGTGTCTGTTTGTGTGCCTTCGTTACAAATGCATACACCTTGAAGCAGTTAGTGACTTAACGAAGGATGCATTTATAATGTCATTAAAACGATTTATATCTCGTCGTGGCAAGCCAACTGAAATATTTAGTGATAACGGTACTAACTTTGTAGCTTCCTCGAAAGAAATAGGCTCGTTCATCAAACAGAACCATGAACCTTTAGTTGACTTTGCAAGTCAGCAATCTATCAATTTTAAATTCATTCCGGCTTACTCTCCTCATTTTGGTGGCATATGGGAAGCCGGGGTTAAGTCGGCAAAACATTTATTACGACGAGTTTTAGGCGACTGTCACTTGACGTTCGAGGAACTCTCTACTTTATTCGCACAAGTGGAGGCAATTCTCAATAGCCGTCCCTTGTGCCCTCTCTCCTCCAGTCCTAACGACCTCCTTTCCCTCTCCCCAGGACACTTCATCATTGGCCGACCGCTGATCGCTCTGCCAACACCAAACCTGGAAGACGTGAAGGAAAGCCAATTGCGACGATATGAACGCCTTGAGAAGCTAAGGCAACATTTCTGGAAAAGGTGGCAGAAAGAATACCTTTCTGAGTTACAACAAAGGACAAAATGGCGGACAAATACGTCAAAGCTGGACGTGGGAGATATGGTGCTGCTAGCTGATGACAACGCGCCCCCTCTCGCTTGGAAACTGGGCCGCGTACTTCGCCTCATATCCGGACCTGACGGGATATCCAGAGTAGCAGACATCCTCACCACCAAGGGCTGCGTGCGACGCGCCTTTGTGCGACTCTGCAAGCTTCCCTCAGCTGAAGACTTAAACGGTTGAAAGCTACCTTTCAACGGCCGGGAATATGTTCAGGCGCAAACGCCTGTTCTAAATAAATAGCAAAAAGTTGTGAAACACTTAATTATTGAAAATGTCATAGGTGTTTCGGCACGTTTTAGCAATATTGAATGTCATCGTTCACTTGCCTTACAACCATTGTACTAGCAACTTCTACTTAATTGTATTAAACCTGATTTCGCTAATTTTCGGAGTTTTTACTTTGATTGGCACCATTACATCCTCTAAAGTTGTAACACCTGTGTACTCACTTACAAGCAGGGACTTGAAAACGAAATGAATTTCGTTCCGTTATCATTAATGTTATCATATAACGTTCCAAAATTTGTAACGATACTAAAACTTAAAAATACCAATAACGTTACAAGAAAAAAACGTTAAAGAATATCATTTTCGTAGAACAAAATTTTAAGTAACGTTACAGGTATCAGTAACATTAAGCTTATCCGCTTGTAATAACGTTACAGGTGAAACGTTACAGATTCATTTGTAACGTTATTCTTAAGAACTTTTCTCGCTGACTACCGCTCCGTCGTCGCCCGCGGCCCGGTAGCCTCGGCACAAGCCACCACTATAATGAATAACGTTATTATATCGTTATACTAATAACGATATATTGATAATATTGTTAGTGAACACTTTAAGATTTCGTTCCGTTTGTCAGTATCGTTATAGCCAAGGTATTAATTTTGTTACGATCCTGGTGGAACGGTACAAATTATCGGTACTGGAACTACGCGTAACGTTATTTTGAGTAACGTTTCAAGTCCCTGCTTACAAGTTCTTTGTTATCAAAGGTATTCATTATTTGATGACATATCCCCTTATATTACCGTAAGTTTATTATCTTCCATTGTAAATAACCAGAATGTACATAGTTCCGCACTTCCTCCACATTCAGAGTGACAACTTCACTTCCATCGTTTCATAGAAACCTCCTACTCGTAGTAAGTCACAAAACTTGGCGCCGGCAGTTGCAACGGAAATATTGTTGTTTCATCTCCAATCAGCGAGCTCTTCCCCTACTACTTGAGGTTCACTTCAAATTCAATTAATATCGATCTCCAGTTATTCCTTCAAAGTGTTTTTATAACTTTTTTAAAGAAGACTTCCTTTGAATATTTCTATCGAACTTTCAGATTCATGATTGGACGCCGCGCCCGTGTTATCATTCTCAGAAGCAGTTTGTGGTTTTAATTAATTGTTCCTTGTTAATAGCATCAATCAAAACTAGTGAGATGTGGGTGTATGTGGTGTACTGTTACTAAACGTTTATGCCTTCTGAGAATACAGAATATAGTACCAGTTACGTAATAGGACAATGGTGTAGGTAGGTGCAGTTATGTAATAGGACGAGGACAAGTGTGATACCTATAATTACCGGGGCGATATTCTGATATCTATGTATAGAAAAAAATGTACGGGATTTCTTTGCGACCCTTTATACATAGGCGTATATCACTCTTGTATGGAGAGGCCTTTACCTAGTCTAGGATTCAAAGACGTCACTTAAAAATAAAAACGACGGGTTGCACTCCGGGAGTGCCAGCAGAAGTGAAAACTTGAATATTAACGTTGTGCATTTTTGATATTTTGGAATGGTTAGGGAATAATTTTGCACGAATTGCTTTAATTATCAGTATAAAAGTACTATCATTTATGTGGTATAATACAATATTTATTTATTGCGCTATCGTACACAAATATGATAATCAGGTCACGTGTCCTGACGCGAGTTTAAGATTTTTTTGCCATTACAAAAAAGTGTACAACGCCGCTAAAGAAGTTTTCACTTCAATAAATCATTTAAAAATACTTTACAATGCTGTCAGTCAGAATTGTAACCGGGGCATGGCACGTGTTAAAACCTACTCTAGTCAAGTTAAGGTAATCAACGTTCCTGTGAGCACCAGCTGGTGACAGTTACCGGTTGCCTGTTTATTGTAGTGGCACTTCCCAGAAATGTTCTGCAGTGGAGTGCATCAAAACTCATAGCTTTATAACACATTGCAATATAAATTCATGAAGCAAAGTGTGATGAGCTCCGCGTGCGTGTGTCGAGCTAACTCGCGACTAATGTGTGTGTGTTTGTGCTCTAATGTCGCAAACAAACAAACATCGGATGTCGGTGCGCGGTGCAGCAACTTGCGACAACTTTCTGTGTGACAAACACACACTAGTGCTCATTCCTAGATTAGTATTCAGTTATTGTTGCTCATGTCATATTAGTAGCTAGCTGTTGCCTGTGACTTCGATAGAGAAAAGTAGCCTTTTTTTTTTTTTTTTTTTTAAAGATGGTAAAATCATCAAATGACCCCTCCCGTCCTGGGCGGGGCGGGAGGGAGTGTCAGACTTTTACTGACTAAAAACCATCTATGTTCCTTCATGTGCCCTTTGCGTTCCGGGGGCGCGGTATTTCTTTCGAACAACCCGCAGCCCCGGCAGGCATTTGGCCCTTAGTGGCCCCTTCCGATGGCTGACACCTCTGTGCGCGGAACATGGACGCGCCGTCGGCACGGTCTGTCGTTAGTTAATAACGTGCGGACGGTGAGCTACCCATTGCTCACCGTCCACAGACCGTGCCTACGGTATCCGCCTGCGGGAGGCGCAATGGTGCCGTTATTGGCAATCCATTGCGCCGGCGGACGCGGTGTCAGCGGCGGCCGCAGGAGCGGCGGCGGCGGTGGCCGCGGGTGCGGCGGCGGCGGCGGCAGCGGTGCGGGGCCTTACCCCGGCCCTGGCGGGCACGGCGCAGGCCTTACCCCCAGCCCGGTGATCGGCCGGCCTGTTAGCCCCCGCACATGCATCGCAGTGCGGCGGGGCATCACAAGCCGCGGCCTTGTGACCGGGCTGACCGCAGCGGAAACATAGGGCGCTGCGGTCGACCTCCGAGGCGCACCGACATGCCACGTGCTTCCCCACGTGGCAACGGTAGCACCTCAGGGGCCTGGGCTCGAGCAGGCGAACCCGCGCCGACACCCAGCCCACCAGTAAGCGGCCCCCCCCAACAATGGCTTTAGCCGCCGTCACTGGGCAGCTGACCATAATGGTCTGCATGCCCGTGCGCTCTGGGCGGATGGTGCCTGCCCTGACCTCTTCGGCACGGCATCCACCCGCCCTGGTGACGGCGGCCACCACCTCCTCCGCGGAAACTGAGTCGTCCAGACCCATGATGCGCAGATCTGCGCATCTGGCGGGCCTGGACACCCGCACCTCGTCCGCGTTTAGGGACGCTCTAAGCTTCTCAGCTAGAGCGTCCGCGGACGGGCCGCTGGTGGCGCCGGGGATCTCCAGCATTCGGGCCCCAGTTGCGGTGACCCTTAGCTGGAGGCCGGTTATCCCCAACTCGCCAAGGTTGATGGCCGCCTTGGCCCTGGTGAGCACCTGCGCATATGTCACGCCCCGCTTTTCCGCCTCCGGCTGTAGCGTGACCACTACAGCCGCGGATTTCGGGGCGCGAAGCCTGGCCGCGGCTTTGCGCTCACCACGTCGCCGCCGCTCCTCCGCCCGTCTGGTGGCCGCTCTGGCCGATCTGGCCGCCCTGCGCCCCCTCTCTCTTGCCCCGGCCACCTGCCATTCGGCTTCCGCGGCCGGAGGGTTGGAGCTAGGGGGCGGAGGGGGTGGAGGCGGCTGGGATGCCGCCTTGCCCCTCCTCGTGGGCGCATTTTGCGCCGGCACCGGCCTTGCCGGGGCCGGTTTCGCAGGGGTCGGCCCCGCCCTGCTGGGGGGCTGGCTACCCGGCCTCGGCGCAGACGCGGCGGCCGCATAAGAGGCCCGCCTGTCGCCCGCGGTCGTCCCGCTCGCCGCCAGTGGGCGACGCAACACGATGCCCTCCAGGACGGAAAACCGTGCCTGGAAGGCCGCCAGCTCCAGCTGAACCAGGTTCAGCACCTGGTCATCCACTGGCTCGACTGGCTCGGCTCTCCGGCTCCCCGCCTTGGGCGCCTGGCGGGAGCCGGTCCCGCGGAGCTCGGCCAGGTCCACCTGGAGCCTCCTGTTCTCTGCCACCAGGAGCTCCATGGTGGCCGACAGGCGGCCCACCTCCGCCCGAAGCTGCGGGACCTCCCCCGCAAAGCTGGCCTCCGCAGCCGCCGCAATGGTGGCCGAAGCCTCGTCCATTGCCCGAGACTTCGACCCCTTCATCTTTTTGCGGGCGACGCTCGCCACCGCATCCCGCACAACCTCCATGAACCTGGCCTTACGCTCCTCGGAGCCGCCAGGTTCACCCACCACCACGCGCGGTGTGTCCGGCTGGACCACACCGTCGCCGCCAGTCTCACTTAGGGAGGGGGAGGGAGACTGCCCTTCAGCGACAGACGTCGCCGGTCCCCTCCGGGCAGCAACCCTCCCTGGGCCTCGCTCCTGGGCCCCACCGCGTCCGCTGGTGGGGATCTTTCGAGCCGAGGCCAGCTCTTCTTCGGAGGACACCCGATCCTCCGGTCTGGGCCGCTTCCTGAGAAGCTTTTCTAGCCTATCTAGCTCATGGTGGGAGCCGAAAGGGCTCACAGTCACCATGCTGGATGCCGAGTCGGACTCCGACCCGGCATCCCCCTTCCCTCCTTCTGCATCATTTTGTTTAAGGTGTTCCATTTTTAATCCCACGAGTACTAAAGATATCCAACCATCCAACCAATAGCAAGTGGTTCGCACTAGCGACTGATGTCCCATAGGGACGCCCGTCAGCCATACATCCCGTCACGGTGCGCCGCCGCTTGGGATTCGGGGTGACTTTTTATAGAGGGTTTCTACCTCGCGGTCCGGGCGGTTAAGCCAAGACCCTCGGTGCCAATCGAAGCCGCGAGACATGACCACGACACTCCGATATGGGGTTACGATGTACGACGGTGACAGAGAAGGACCTCTGTCTGCTCGGTGGCAGGGTGAGTGCACGCCGAGCCCGTCCTCACTCCTCCGCTGTGCCCTCTGCTGATCAGAGGGACACGCGGAGAAACGCCCTCGGTCCGAATCGGACCCCACCCGTCAGAATATTGGCCACGAGCAGTGACATTCCCCAAAGAATAGGAATCTCTTCCCATTTCTCAGGGAAGATCACTACCCGCGCCCAGGGTGCACCGGCCAGCCGACTGCCGTTCCCTCAAGACGTGTCCGGAGGGACAAGCAACCGACGGCACACGTGGAGGTTTTCTGACCAGCACCCCTAGACAAGTGTCAAACGCTCGGTGTCGTTTCTATTCTAATGAATATGAAAGCTTAAGCGTTAGCGATTTTCAATTGGTAGCCAAATGTACAACCACTTGTCGACCGCTCAGTCTATTCGTTTTTCAGAAAAACATCAAGTGTTCTCTATGGTTTGTCGTACGCAAACGTCTCGTTGACATTGGGTCGTCGGTAAACAAAAATATTTTATATATTTTCAAGTGAAATTGGATAGCTTTTTATAAACGGTAAGTATTGTAAATATAATATAATAATCTGAATTAAATCATTATAGTACACCCACAAACGTTATATAAATCATCATGCAATAATTAATCATCATTGTCTATATAATACTGTGGTTTTAATGGTTACTAGCAATAATATTATTTTATTAACATTTTAATACTATTCTATGATTGGAATCGAAGTTGCGAGCTAGCCCAGAGCAATTCGTAATTCTAATATATATTTTGGAAAGGTAATTCATTGTGGAAATCTTATTATTACTTCAGTATTTTCACATAAACATAATACAAACAATGACTTGCTCAAGCTTTACTATCCACAAAGGATTAGTAAGGGGACAGCGGCTGTGGCTGGTATTAACCAATTTAATAAATTCTGTTGGTGGTGGCGTTCAAAAACCACCAGACAAATGGAAAAAAGTAGTACTCAAAAATATTATTGTCTTCCTCATTGATTTTGATCGCGGCAACTTCAGAAAGTTAAATTGTATTTAGGTATTTGTATATATTTTCACCAATATAAAATATATTTTCATAATAACAAAGTTTTGACACAATGTTTAATTAATTACGCTTTTTAGGTGTGGGCAGACTACAGCAGCGGCAGTGGCAGCTCTCGTGGGATATCGCCAGGAGTAGAAGAGGGAAGTGGACTAGATTTCTGTGTTTTGGAATAAGAATATAGTCAAAACAGTTAGTTTCATGTGTAAATGTAACTCCCCAGACCGATTTCGGCCACGGCGGCTAATCTTAATGCAGACTAGCCACGTACGCAGGAGATTTTATAGTGCAGAAGTGTTTGCGCAAACACAGGTGCACTCCCTCTTCCCTAACTCTTATAGTCCGATGGGACAGCAATCCGACACGACAGGAGAGAGATCAGGCGCAGGACCAACAGCTTTACGCGCTTTCCGAGGCACGGGGTTGTCACACCACCAACTTTCAAACTCCAGGCTGCTACTAAGAAAAATTCTTAATGGAAATATCCAATAACATTTTTTGCCCAACTGGGAATCGAACCCAAGACCCCTTGCTCAGCAGTGGCGCTTGCGACCACGAGACCAACGGGGCAGTTTAGTTTAATGTAATAATTATACGGACCAATTTAAATATTATGTAAATAACTGTTGCTTTAAGTAACTGTAAAATTAATTTTATTGAATATCACAATACACCGAATGATTCAAAAAATATTATTTTCAGCTGAAGCCACAGCACTTGCACGAAGCCCACCACGCACAACTTTGGCACCGCTTCGGGAGACAACTACGCCACCACCCCAGCTTGCCCCTGTCCCTCCTCCTCTGCCGCGAACTCCTCCAGCACGAAGCTCTAGGTGACAGCCGTTAGCCTCACCGCGGTCAACGGCTACAACACCACATCATCGTGCCTTATTTAGGGCGCGTAGGAACAGAGAATTGACGCCGTTTGAGAGAGCGACGAATGCTTTTGTAGCCGTCGAGCAACGCCGACTTGAATACGAGGAGAGGCGCGACAGGCGCCTACCTGAGCGAGTGTTGCAGACGTTAGAGGTGATTCCCGAGCTTATGCTCGCGAATCACCTCTAACGTGCCGGCTACTGGCGTAGCCAGTTGCTACATCGACTAGCTCTTGTTAGCGTCAGCTAACAAGACTAGCTAACAATTAGTCTAGCTCTAGCTAGTCACAACAAGAGCTAGACTAGTTGATGTATTGACCCAGCAGCGATCCCCTATAGTCTACCTTCTACAGATATTCTTTCTGATGCTGTTTATAGCATGTTCACAACATTTTGTAAATTGTGCCAGGATTTGGCACAATTTTCAAAATGTTGTGACGATGTAACTAAATGTGACTGCCATACCAAAGTATAAGGTGATATGCATGCTAATTTTAAGTTCGAGATTTATGTAACGAAATTTTATTCTTTATAAAAGGTTATTTACTAAAAATAAAAAAGTTTTATCCTTATACAATTTATTTTATTTCACCATTTAATTTAACTGCCTTGTTGGCCTAGTCCTCATAAGGGCGACTGCTACGCTAGAGGTCTTGGGTTCAATTCCCAACTCGAGTGAAATTCTCAGTAGCAGCTCGGAGTTTGGATTTGTGCCCGGTTAATGGCAATAGGCTCACCCCTCTTAGGTACATGGGACCTAAAAATATACCGGCAAGCTGTGGGTGTACATTGGTAAACCTCTGCTTAACCCTTCGGGGAATACAGGTGTGATGGTATGTATGTTTATTTCATGTTATGCCTGAACATGTCGTGTGGTGTTTTAAAGAGAACGAAGTGCAGTATTTAATATTGGTGTCATTGGCCAGGGTCTTTGCGGATATCCAGAATTTACGTAACACGTGATTCCTGGCACAACTTATAAAATGTTTGTTTATCGAGCCTAAATCTCTCTCTAAACAATAAATCCGAAATTTCATAATTTTTTTATAAGCGCTGAAGAGATATTTCTTATATGACGCCTGAGCCAGCCTTCTTCGTTATGTGCAAAATTCATTATAATTAATAAAAATTGTAAAAATGCAAATTGTAAAATGTTTTTGTGATTTTTTTCAAAAAAAAACGAACTCTCCAACAGCTGACCAAAAAATCGCCATCTTGGTTAGAGTAGCGTAGCGTCTGTCTACAGGGTCCTAGCGTACGCTTCGTAAGCGTTAGATTAGAAACGCTCACAGTCGATTTCGCTTGTCATACGTGCCACTTGGCTACCGATTTGTATGCAGAATATTGACGTATCAATGGCGTTTCGTTTCATGGAATAGAATTTAATACACTTGGCTACCAATTTGACGTTCCAAACGTTAAATCAAATTTCGTGACGATAATTCATTCTATTCTACAAGCGTTTATGCCACTTGTCTAGGGCCGCAGCACCCCAGAGAAAAGTAGCCTAAGTTACTCCTTATAACATCAGCTGTCTGCGAGTGAAAGTCCCGTTAATATCGCTCCTGCCATTTTAGAGATAAGTTACAACTAACAGACAGACAATAATGAAAAAAAAATACTGATTGACTGATTTGAAGTAAGTTAAACCTGTCTATGGCTCAATCTTTGTCCAAATATTTGTTCCGTGCGGGAATCGAACCCGCGACACGCAGCGCAGCAGTCGATCGCTCGGCCACTGCGCCAACCGTGTCGTCCTTTGCTAGCCTGACGTCTTTAAAGTTTTACCTAAATAAGACAGGCAGGTGGCGCATTCAGATAATCAAACGAGTGGCGCTACCTACACGTCTGCACCGCTCCCTAATATTTTTCTACGACATGATCTATTACCCACCGCATGGTCTGTTAACTGCTTCGTTAACCTAGTTGTCCTAAGCGCGACTGCTACGCTTAGCTGAGGTCTTGGGTTCGACTCCCAGGTCAAGCAAAGTTTTATTGGGTTTTTCTATAAAATACTTATCAGCAGCTCGCAGTTAAGATTTGTGCTCGGTTAATGGCAATAGGCTCGCCCCCTTTTACATAGGACCCAAACATACCGGTGAACTGTGGGTGTACATATTGGTCAACCTCTGCGGGCCTCTGCCTAACCCTTCGGGGAATACAGGCGTGATGGTATATTTTATATATATTTTTTTATTCTATGATCTATTAGGTATTTCATGAAGACGAATAATCTGGTTGTCTGATAAATCTGCAAATATATATTTTTTCGGCAGCTTTTTATATTACGTCGTAAAATCTTGATGATTCAGGAAGATCCCTAAACTGTAGTCACGGCGTCGGGTATGATCGCCCAAAAATCTGACATAAACTAATATCTTCGAACACAAATATTCGTCAGAATAATGTTGTTAAGATCAAATGACAGTATCCCCGTGTAAAATATTGCCGAAAACTCCTTCACGAGAAATCGATTCGGAGGAAAGTTCTCGTATTTCTATAGAAATATATTCCAAGATTCCGTGAAAATAAAGACTTATTATAAATAACTTCGGTATACAGATTCTTTTAAGACCTTTACAAGGTCATCTCGGTGAAAATATTCCGTGATATGAAAGATTGTCTCGTGTGCTCCCTACGTTTTACAGCTGACACAAAAACCTTTTTATATGGAGCATGTAAAGTATGTCATACAGAATGTTTAGTATTTATCAAGTCTTTTATCACATGCCGGTGTATTAACTGTATTCGTACTCGCTTGTGCGGGCGGTAAGGGAGCGCAATCTGTGAGGTTCACTTGACGTTCACACAGATAGTGGAAATTGCACAGCTGTTGGCGCAGTGGCTGAGCGATTGACTGCTGCGCTGGGTGTCGCGGGTTCGATTCCTGTACATCATCTGCTTAACCTTTTCCCAACGATGTTGGGGTCGGCTTCCAGTCTAACCGGATGCAGCTGAATACCAGTGTTTTACATGGAGCGACTGCCTATCTGACCTCCACAACCCAGTAATTGGGCAACACGATACCCCTTGGTTAGACTGGTTGTCAGACTTCTTGGCTTCTGACTATCCGTAAAGACTGTTCAAAGATCTACGAATGACAACCAGGACCAACAGCTTTACGTGCTTTCCGAGGCATGGGGCTGTCACACCACCGCCTTCCAAACTCCGGGCTGTTACTGAGAAATTTCGAATGGAAAAACCCATTAACACTTTTGCCCGACTTGGGAATCGAACCCGGGACCCCACGCTCACCAGTCGCGCTTGCGACTACGAGACCAACGGGGCAGTCGACGGGGTTCGATTCCTGTACGGAGCAAATATTTATATGACCTACAGAGAGTTGTTTTGGGTCTGGCTGTTTGTGTATGTACGTTTATATGGTTGTAAACGTACCCACGATCCAGGATAAATTCCTAGTGTCGGGGCAACGTTTTTAACAACAAAAAAAGTCTCATAATAATCCGAAATCGCTTTAAGAAAAAAGATTAAACTTTTGGTTACCTTCTGTCCGGAGAGGATGACAAGCTGCGTCAGAATCCTGCTGAAACCTCCTCTGTGAAGAAAAAGGGACTTCTGACGGAACTTTCCCACGGTATCTTTAAGAAACAAAGTGGTTTCATATAACAGCTATTGAGCATGAGGTTGACCTACATAATATTAATAGTATACGTCAAAATTATATTAAAGTAATCCATCATACTTCAAGATGCTTGAATAAACGTTATGAAAGAAAAGCCAAAGAGATCTAAACCAGTACCTATATACTATGTACTACATACGTAGGTTATTTAAAGACAGCTTTTCATTACGTAAGGTCGTGCGCACTAAATATTACTTTACCTTTTGATTAACAATTTTTGCTAACAACCCGGCTAAGCCGGCTACATCTAAGTGCCCCGAGAGGTAGCTGTCATTGTGAGAGCACTAATGAGCTGTCCGGACCACTCGCGGCACAATTAAACAATCACAATCAAACTTGCTTCAGAAATTTTTATTTTGTTTTTGAAATTAAATTATGGAAATAAATTGTTATTTTGTGGTTTGACAAAGTTATGTATACTTTTGTGGTATGACTAGAGGCAGATATTATCAATTAAAATTCTTTGAGAAGAGAGAAGCGGGAAGAATGGCTGTCATGTGAATGAGCTCTTAGTGTGACCTACCACATGCAGTTGTATTTGTCCCACACGGTTGATTAGTGCTCAAACACAAACGCTGGCTGATTTCCTCTCATTAGACTAATTGGTGGCTACTGATCGATAGCCGCATACCTAGACAAGAGAAGTACTGTAGAATATGTTACATAATGTTCCTAAGGTAACATTACGAATGTATAACTTGGAATTTTATTAAAGGACTAAGGTTCAAAATATCGATGTAGATTGTTTCGAAAAACCACCAAAAACAAGTAAATTTGAGGCATAGGCAGACAAAAATACACGGCTTAGTAGAATAATTTATAGATTGGTCTTTAGTTCATGAAAATCCCTATAGTATCAATACAAAAAAATATAATACATATATAGTTGTACTCTGAGTGAATTCACACGGGCCGCATTTTGTCATATTACTCTTGTTTGTGTATAATTTATAATAATAAGATACTTAGTTTAGTCTTTGTAATGTATTATTCATACGCTATTGTATTAGGTACCTAATCCTGTGATGATAGTTGTATGTGTTTATAAATAAATAAATAAATAAATAAATATGTATTTCATTGCGTAGATCTTAAAACATTATTTTTAGGTCCACGCGACGAAAAAGTTTTTTATGCGCTCCCCTGCGATTTTTTTTACCATGATACTGCTTTATTTTAACCCTTGACTATACACTCATGTTTCTTCAGGCCTGTAATATGTACCAATACGCCAGACTATGCGACAAAAAATTAGTGTTTTCAGTATCCTGTGTTCGGATAGCCCCTTAATGTATTTCGCCATGGCCTATAAAACCCCTCTCTAAATCACATCAGTTGAACAACAAATTAAATTCTAAAACGTGTCTTATTTATCGTTTCAATACTGAAACACTAAAATTGGAATTGTTCGCGTAAACTTTTCGATAACGACCTTTAAATCAATCAAGCGAACTCCGAGCGAACAGAACTCAAACGAATTCGTACATTTAATTCATTGCTTGTTAAGGGCTGTTTGCACTGAACACGAAAAACTGAGCAACAACTTACTTGAGCGCAAACATCCTAATCAGAACTCAAATATTAATGTTCCAGCGATTATCTACGGTTTGACAACTTATTCTTACGAAGAGTAATCTTTCACGCTTAGTTGCACGGTAGAAACGTAGTCAGAGGTATGGCAATGATAAGTTGTCATTTGTAATCAAAACCATTCGATGCCTAAACGAGGATTTCACATTTCTATTATATTCTATCTATCTGTATATCAGTAAACAAATGTTTTGATTAATTTATTTTCTTGAAATTTGTTTTGTGTCTACTTTTCTGGTCATAGCCATCTTAGGAAAGTTTATGTCTTAAGAATTATAATTCCCATTAATTCTTCAGCTCTGGCTGTAAGTTCGTGTAGTAGAACCACACCTTAATATTGTGTCAAAAAATATTTCGTTTGACAGTCCATAAGTAATTTGCGCGGTTATTGTGAACAAATCTCAGTTTTAACGTTTAATTAGATGCCTTTACATTGAAATACCGATTGTTTTGAAAATCGATTAGAATCGGCCGAATGTTTTGATGTTCCAGGAATCGAGTTAATTGGTTTATTGGTAATGTTGGATGTCATTTACAATAGATTAATGTTTATATTATTAACTCTATTTTGAAACTATGATTTCAAAATAGTAATTTCAGTGTAGGTACTGTATTATAGATAAGTAGCCCGCGGTTTCGCTCGCATTCGTATGGTAGCCAGATTCATGAGGTGATGATTCCAATATAAATAGGCTATATAACATCACGCTACGGCCTACGGGAGCGAAGCAGTAACAAAAGAGGTCACATAACGTGGGTTAAAAAAAAAACTAGACTAGACTAATTCGTGGGCAGAAACAAGTAGACATAGATATTTACATATTCAAGTATCTTGAAGAGGAAATACGAGGCACAGTTATGTTGTTTAAATCATGGAGAAACTGAAGTGTGGATCCCAACAGAGAGCCGTAACGAGTAATTACCTTATTTTCGAAGGTAGGTACACATCCGATCTGCACGATGTTAACACTGAAAATATATACCTTCACAAATAAAATACATAAATGAGAAATGTCGGAGATATGAGACCACAAACTGAAACATAAAAAAATATATCGTCGAATCAAACCTTTTGTTTTTATTGAAATCGGTTAAATAATTGAGAGAGTTGAGAGTGAGAGTAGCTAGGTGTGCGCCGACAAGAGCAGTGTACCTCCTAAACAAGGGAATAAAAAGTATCAGAACTAAGACATTCAGTGCTGGTAAATAACATACCATCACGCCTGTATTCCCCGAAGGGTTAAGCATAGGTGTACTTATGCACACCCACAGTTTGCCGGTATGTTTAGGTCCCATGTAATAGGATGCGAACTTATTGCCATTAACCGGGCACAAATGCTAACTCCGAGCTGCTACTGAAAATTTTATAGAAAAACCCAACACACACTCTGCTCGACTTGGGAATCGAACCCAAGACCTCCAGCGTAAAGTAGCAATACTGTTAAATAAATACTAACTAAATGTACATAGTTACATTAATTATGTTTCTTGCTAGGTATCCCACACGCTACGGTAAACTCCTTTGCCTAACTCAAAGTATGTTCGCTCGCGTTAATTAAAACTAGCAAATAGCGAACATACCTGCGCTCACCGACTCAACATCTTTGCCGCGAAAAACTTTCTAACTTGCCTAATTAACTGAACCTGAATTATTTATACAGGTACCTGTTTGAACTTTGTGAAGATTAACATACACGACTGATAAACAATATTATGTTAAGTTGCTACCTATACTTAGCTTTTTGTTAACCCCTATACTCGTGGAGTCTGAACCAAAACTTCTACCAGGCCTTGCGCCTGATCACGTCTTATGTACTACGTCACCGGCAGCCTCATCATTGTCTATTAATGCCCGATTCCTAAAACATACCCACCGGTATTAGTAAACCATACTAACAAACAAATTCCTTTGTATTTTCACGGTAATTGGAGTTTATTTTTCAGCATACACGGGAAGAATTATTTCCATATTTTTTGTAAACATTTCTACATTCAAAATTGTCACCAGAATTTTCACAAACGACCAGTCAAGCATTCAAAAGTATTACGAGTGGTAAGATAAACTATCCGTTTTGCATATAGGAACCGAGCATAAGTCAACGTACACCCATCAGCCATTTGTTGCCATGTCGGTGCTATAACGAACCTCGTGAATGTTCCCTTTATATCGGTGTCAGCATCAATTGAACCATTACGCAGTATATTTTCCGTGACACGGCGTCATTTACGTCGCAATGAAGTCACGTCAAGATCAAGACGCGACATAAGTGACGCGCTTGACGTGACGTGACGTGACGTGTCCCGCCAATCACGCACACGAAAAGAATAGTACGTATATACCTTCAACGTAGTTGTGAAAAGGTACAAATCTGTGTTTCAAATCGTTCTATTTATGTTGTGTGTCGTAAAAAACGATTCCGTTTTATTATTTTTGTAATTTAATTTTATGTAAAACGATATCAGGTTGACGTGACTTTTTATATTGGCTGAAGTCTGCTTGCTACTCCGACATTGAACGTTAGTGAGTTATTTTTGTTTGTAGATTTGATGTTTAAATAATAGGATAACGAAGTGAAAAATAATACTATAGCTACTTAAATGCAAACTGTATCTCTTTGTTATAATTGTTGCTGTTTTCTCTTCATATTTGTTTGTAATCGTTTGTAGTGATTGCTTGTTTGTTTTCCATTGTGAGGCTCCCTCGGTGTACACAACCCCGGGTTGATGGCTCGTGGTTCGCAATTATTTCAGAAGCGATCGGGAGGCTTCGGGGAATGTAATTATGAACGCTCGTCGCTGGCGACACGCGCACCGTCTCACAGACATGTCGCCCTGGTAGCTCATTACTGTTTGCATCTTGGAGACATTTTGTGTTTATATTCAATCATTTTAGTAGACAAACCTACTTATTTCAGTAAACTCACATTTATTATTCTATACTAAACTCTTAAGATTATTTTTGTTTGTGTTTTAAACATATTTAGTAACTGGTTTTAACATGCCTAACTGCCTCGTTGGCCTAGTGGTCCTAAAGGCGACTACTACGCTACAGGTTTTGGCTTCGATTCCCAGGTCGAGCTAAAAGTGTTATTGGGTTTTAGTATGAAATACTCAGTAGTAGCTGGGAGTTAGGATTTGTGCCCGGCTAATGGCAATAGGCTCGCCCCCTATAATATGGGACCTAAATATACCGCCGTACTGTGGGTGTACATTGGTACACCTTTGCCCACTCCTCCGGGGAAAACAGGTGTGATGGTCCTAACATGTATTATTACTTCTTAAAATATTCGTATGTAAACATAATAACATAACGTTTTAATTAAAATAAAAGTATAATGTACCTGAAGTTAACAGGTCATTAAAGCTAAGTAAATGTTTGTTTATTTGAACAAAAAATACATTAAAAAGGGCTGAACTCAGTTTATTATTTATCTTTGAGATTTATTCAATAATAAAATAGGCACTTAACAATGTTGTAACACTATAATAAATTCACATTAACGGTGGACCTATTTAGTAAGGAAAAATACAAAATCCCGAGTGACCTACAAATGAATATATGAATAAATAATTTGAATTTAATTGCTGCTACATAGTGAGATAGTGCTAAAACTGCCAGAAAATAATATGATCGCAGACTACTGAGAGTATCAGAGAGCGAGGTGCCTGTGGTATCCACTGTCTCGACAATATTGCACGTACTTCATCATTACTTTGTTTACCGCGCGTAGTGATTACAACAATAGTCCATTACACATATTATTACCACTCAGTTATGGCGTCCTATATTCAGGAGACGACAAAATATCTGTAATATTAGTACGTAAAACACTTAGCGAAATGAATTGAGACCATAACACAGTAAGTAGGTGGGCCATTTGTCAATATTTATGGCCCATAACATGGCATTAGTTATGGACGGTATTCATCACAGCAGCGGTAACGTCGTGCCAGCCTTTTAGCTCTAATCAACTAATTATGTACCCAACAATCTTACTTCGCCAACTTGATACACTTCTCTTTGTATAACTCTTTAACACGACGGTTGTTAAGGCATATTATTTGCGCACCCCTAGAGTGCCGGTGGCAATGTTGCCATGCTCCAGAAATATCATGTTGTTAACCAACAAAAATAGGTTCCTCTAACACGTGCTACACAAGAAGTCGACTTCATAACCAAGGTCTCTGTTAATTCAAAAAATTAAACAATTTGTAAAATACAGGCAAACCTGGTGTAAGACAATCAAGTCTCCATTTTATTTACAATAACCCCAAAATAAAGTTTATTTATCAGTAAAACTTTGAACAAACTCAATCTGGAGGAACAACGTTATCTCTTCGTTTTTACAAAGACCTTGTTTCCCTTCCTTTCATTCACAAACACCCGACTGCCCCCAAAGTTTATAATAGGAACTGCAAAAATTTCCATAAAGTCGAAAATGGCACTATAGTACCTACTGCCAAAAGACCGAGTACAGCTAACGAATTAACGAATGAGTGAACGAACTAAGCCCTGACAGGTAGGATCAATGTCATTCATTTAACTTCAGCACTCATTGCCGCTTTGATCCCGACAACTCGTCTCCAGATGTCAGCCTTTTTTTTAATTGTCCCCTCACTAGTGCTGCTACCGATACGGGAATCGAAATAAAAACTACGCGGTACTTTGTTACTTTGTTTTGCTTCGCTTGGAATAAGCACGTGTGGCTTTTGTTTGTTTTATTGAGCTTGTTAGAAGCGGGATGCCGGTGTGTTTGCTTTTTGTATTGTTGCATCGTATGCATTGTACAGGTTGGAGCACTAATCAACAGATGCGCTTTATGAGCTTTTGAGTTGAAGATTACATTTTCTTTTTGCTTTGAATAAATTATGCAAGGATAGTAACATACAACGTCTAAAATTACAACAATGGAATATAACTTTTTGTTTACAAAATGTTACTTCATCTTCATCCGTCCGCATCTATTCTGCAAACATGTTTACAACCTCACTCCTGTTATTTCGTGTACACCGGCAAAACAAATCTTTGAGCCAAAACGCCCCGGATACAAAATATAATATCAAAAAGCCCGGGATATCGGCGGGACTCAAAAGCCCACCCCTATTCCCATCAAACGTCTTCTCGCAACACTAATTAGATTGTTTACGAAACAAAAGGCGAACGCATCCCTTTGTCGTCTACCCTCAACTTTTTACGAATAGTTGGAGAAACGTCTCACTAAAGATTGTATCTTCGGCAATCTTCGGCATTGTTCGGATATCTTCGGCGATAAAAAAGTGGAACGGCAGACCTTATTAGAAGTTTGGAAGGATGTTGATCCGTGAAGTTAGTGTGTTTGTTTGGAAGAAATAAAGGAAAGCTAATAAAATAGAGGAGCTTCGGCAACTGATAAGTTAGGTACACTATTGATTCTGTACTGTCCTGGGGTACGGAGTGGGTACGAATGTGCACTATTATTACTGAGATTCCTCATAGCACTTTAAAACATCGTGTACTAAGCTGTTATGGGAATCAGCTGAAGTAGTAGAAGATCCCTTTAACCGCCTTGCTTGGTAGGCGGTGACATTAGTATGTTGCTTTGCTACAGACTAGGGAATATTATTACTCTTTTACCAAATTTTATTTATCTATGTAAATATGCTGAGCGAATAAATGGGATGTAGTTATGGGCCAAAGGCCAACCACTCTGATCGATGTCACTTACATAGAAGTGGTAACTATCATTATTCCAAACTGAACATTAAGAACAATGGTTAAAAAGTTTTCACCCTTAAAAACCTCAATACGTTAAATGTTATTTACGTAACTATTAACGTTACGAACCTTTTTCAAAAACAAGCAATTGGCACAACGTATTGTTTATTGCCCTATACTGCCTGTTTATAAATAGTACCTAGAATAATAGAAGGTTAGGTATAAATACGATTTCTTTCTTTTGTTCTTAAATAACTCCTACATAAAACATCAAGTCGGTATTCCCTGAATGAGGTAGATAAGAATGTTATATTGACCTACATTTTGCCAATTATACGTAGGGCGTCAATACGCCCTACGTATATACGCCAATGCGTATGGCCACCAGCTTGTCACAAATGAAAACTCTGGACAAGGAGGCTATCAGGGTTATTTCTAAAATCACAAAAAGTTATAACCATACCTATAGTGCGATACAAACTCAAAAACGAATCTCACTCAAGTGAACACTCTCACTTCGATAACGAACCCACTTGACCTTGGTTTAGTACTCGCTCGCCGTGGTGACGTCACCGGCATGACCGTGTTTAACAGAATATCATTTACCATTTTGTAATCTCACTGAGGATTCAGCTTTCGAATTACGAAGTGAGGCTTAGAGAATCATACTGCTGAGGCTAAATTCAAACCCGGTCGCAACAACCTTGCACCCGCACAGCTCACATTAATCTGTGGCACGAACACCGCCTGATGCAGAACATAGTCCTGCTAACGTATGCGGCACGCGCGCTCACCTTCACGATGCTAATGTGTGTTCACAACTCATGTTTGAGAAGACTCACATGGAAATCTGCCATAACACAGTGTGTGTGTGTGCAAACCTTTCACTAAGTGAATAATTATATCCCATGCCTCGGAAAGCACATTTTTCGCGCAGGTTTTTCTATGAAATTCTCCGTAGCAGCTTAGAGTTTGGATTTGTGCCCGTTTAATGGCTATAGGCTCGCCTCTTATTGCATGGGTTTTAAACAAATTCTGGAGAACTGTAGGTATACGTTGGTAAAATTCTACCTAACCCTTCGGGGAATACAGGCGTGATGGTATGTTATGTAATTTTTATGTGAAATAATAGGACACAATCACTATAGTTTAGCCTAGTGCGAGAAAACTTCTACCTACTACTGTAACGTTATTAATACTCCCTCTATTTTTCAGCTGTTAAACTTACTGCACATGGAGAGGTCAATCTGAACTGACCGGATGTACGCCACAGTCTAGACACGAAGTCTCTCACAACTCAGTTGTTAAAACGCTTCACATCAAGTAGTGGTCGCTACTGCACGGGACACACAAATATCTACTGATTTTTAGAGGTGAGTCGGGGCTGAAGGGAGTCCCTATGAAGTACCTACACAGTCTTCATTTGTTACAAAGTCTTCAGTCAACACTAGGACTTTGTGAAGAATTGGCTGATCCTTTGTTATGAAAATTATTTTGAAGTCCCCTTTTAAATTTTGTTATAACTTACCTCGTTTTATGGTATTTAAAGTTAAGTAAAAAAATAAAAAGTTTGAACTTTGACCTCCAGGACCTCTGTAACCAGAAGGTTCCCAGATATAATCCAGAACAAAACACTCATCACAGTGATGGGAAAAACATGTAACTGTCAGCTTCCTTAAATGTTATTTGACACCCGTTAGAAACTTTTGTTATTTATACTTAAGCTGACATGGTGTTTATGAGGACAGCAGTAAACCTTCTGCCCGTTGCGCTGAGCGGCGAACTTCCGAAGTGTCAGATGTACCAGGGTGTCATGGACGACGGGGGAAGGTCACGAGTTTGTGTCTCTTCTCCTCAACTTGCTAATTTGATGCTAATTTTAACCTACAGCTATTTTAGGGTGACATAATTAAATTGAACTTATGAACTGCTGAAAGATTCGACTGAGGAGAGTCTTATTGTTTGTAGGTTTTTCTTTGGAAATGATTAAAATAATTGTTCCGTTTACAGAGGATGGTAAAATGTTGCTGCCGTTACACACAAAGACAATTGATTTAACGATGACAAAGTGTTTTCTGGTCAAAGGAAAGGTCATGTAGGAGACTGGGGGTGAGTATTACTCGAAGAGATTGCATGTAAGAAGAAGACAACACTAATACATTAAGATAAGGACAAGAACATGATAAAACCATTTTCTTGCAGTTTCCATAATCACATAAAACGTTTTATAATCTTTCAGAATATTATTTCATTTTGATTGAGCCACAAAATGTCTATCACGAGCCGAGTCCTAAAATGTACGAGCACATTCCAGACTCGCCAAATTATCAAAAACAAAATTGTTCATTAAAACAGTATAAAAATTATGTTGTAAAATGCTAAAATTCTAACATTTTTAAATGAATCTGTGAGAGATTCACTTAAACTTTCATGTTCATAATAAGTGGCTACGTTGATAACGAGGCGTCTTTATAATTAGGAACATCAAATTAATTTGTAAATTAGTTAATTAAAATCATTAAACGGTCTGGCAGCTTGCTTGGAGTTCAGTTGTATCATAACGTGGACCTACCAGTAGCTACGGTCAGCAACAAAAGTCGACTAACAATGTTACTTTTACATATCATTAAAATAGACACGAAATAACACAATTCACTGCTATTCAGATAATACCTGAGAGTTAATTTTATCTTAATTTTAGATCCATTTCATATTTCCTTTGATTTTGGTCTGAATCAAAATCTGAAATGTTGATCTACTTTTGTTGCTGACTGTAGCTACAGCTGCTGCAGTAGCCGAGTGATTGGGTTCCGCGCGTATTTACTTGGCATACAATATTTTGCTCTGTTTCTGATGGTTTCACTATTTATGAATGCATCCGCAATAAAGGAGAAATCCCTGCCTAGGACAGAGTTATGCAGCTATAGTAGCTTAGCAAAATTCTTATCCTATGCGCACACTTCAAAATTTAATTAGGTAACGTTCACTAACAAGATGCTAAATAATTAAACTTTACAGAAAATTGCAAAAGAAAAAAAGATCTGTGTAAAGGCAGGGATCAGCTTACACTGGCCTTACTCAAACATAAGCAGTGGCCGGTTCATGTTGAGCTGTCGCGTAAGTGGGGCATAACTCAATTAAGTTAGGTTATGTTTTGTTAAGAAAAGCTAATTTATTTTTCTGGTACCTACATGCTGCTGGAAGGTAGCTCGTGTTGTACTTTACTCGACTCAGATTAAATTGCTTCGCCTTCAGGTTAGTTTACAAGTCCCTAGAGTGTTGAAAGCCTATTTTTTTCTGAAAAATGTTTCTAAATACTTATATTTATGGTCTGTTTCATACACTTCCAACAACGTCTGTTTATGTTTTCTAACAGAAAATGAATCTTAAGCAATGACGTTTATTTTTTTCTAATTGTGTAGATGTACAGTGCCTATCCGGCCACTGTGATAAATAAGCCTTATAGTAGCATATATGTATATGTATCTACATTTATTTATTACCCATTAAAAATGTAATCGCCTAATAAATGTAATCCATAAACAAAATTGCCATTTTCTCTCAAAGTAGTTATTTCAAATCTGTCAAAAATGCCTCTAATTCACATACTATTGTTGACATTCATCGTCGCTGACATGAGCTTGTGACTAAATTATGAATGTTTGTAATTATTTAAATTGTCCTACTGGTTTAACTTTGACTGAAATGTAATAAAATACTCGACTGGTATTTTTTTTACAAAAACGTTGATTTACAAAATGTTAGTTCATCAAAAAAACTCACACTCCCGTACACTATCATGTAAATGAGCCATAATACATATTATATGAAATGTCCGGCGTTAGTGAGATACGGTTTATTATGGAGTACTTTTTCTCATTTATACTTTTTACGAATAATATTTCATTATATTTATATAGTGTAGGTAGATAAATGTAATGTTAATTCATTCATTAAGCAATCATTCAGCTATATTATGACAGAGCTCGCTAGATGTTAAAATAATTGGAATATTTAATTACAAGATACGGCTGTGACCGGTGTAGTCTGGGGTTTACCGAGGCGACACTTCCTATGTTGACTTGCTACGAATGATAACAATAATTATTATGAATCAATAGGTTATACGATCCGCTTCCTTGAACATACATTTTCTTTGACAATTGTTGTGATCATCACATATTTTAAGCTCAACATTCGTGCTATTTTCTCAATATCGCCATCAGCTGAGACTGGCTGAGAGGTCAATTTAAAGTCTTAACAGAAGCCATACCCAGCGAAAGATATTGTAATTCCACAGAAATATGCGCTAGAAACAATAGATTCCAAGCAGCTGACGCCGCGGGCGAAATATGAGTTGAAAAATATAATAAAAGTGCGTATTCGCCCACCGACTAGCTTGTTCATAAATTGAAGTAAATACGGAATGGTATGGTCTATAACTTTTTTAATTAATTCAGTGTTCGGCGTTTGACCGACTGTTGTTCGTATATGACTTTCATTTATTTTTTACTGAATTCGTCGAGCGGGTTCCGTTGTAGTTATTTAGATTAGGCAAGCCTGTGCGAGCTTGTGTGAACAATAGATGTCCTTTTAGTTAATTATTTTTGGGGTTTATTATGGCTAGAAAGAGGGTGACTACTGATACTGTAGTTAATGGAGACTGATGAGACCGACCACATATTTACATTGTTCTGCAGGTAGAACGATGAATTTGTAGGGGCGCTGACGCAGTTGTTTTGTATTCCTTGCACGCGCAGCGCCCGGCGAGTTCAGTTCGCCCGAAACCGCCTTCACCTATACACGCGCAACAAATACAACCTTGTAACATTAACATCAAGTAAAGAATATACAGTGCACAATATTCTATTTATTTCTCTCCGCACACACTTTAGAATCACGTCGGAGTCACCAATTTTGTGTGTGTTCCAGGGTAGTGTGTGCGGAGAGAAATAAATAGAATATTGTGCACTGTATATTCTTTACTTGATGTTAATGTTACAAGGTTGTATTTGTTGCGCGTGTATAGGTGAAGGCGGTTTCGGGCGAACTGAACTCGCGACCACGTGCAGTGCACTGACTAGGAAAACGCTCCTGCGTGTTATGTCAGGCCTGCATATTACCGGAGAAGACAAGCTGAAGAACCGACACCACCGTCTATACGCAGCGTAGGCAGTATCAGACGGTGAAAGGTTTGAAGAGAAAACCAGCTGGCTCGAGTGGGTCCAGGGTCGCTCGTGAAAGGATAGACCTAGAAGAAGCAGATCCATGTCGGGATCGTACTCCAGGGCTACCAAGGCGACGAGGGAAGACGACCACAACGGGTATGCAGACCACATTTCTGGTCGTCTTCCCTCGTCGCCTTGGTAGCCCTGGAGTACGATCCCGACATGGACAGACTTTCTAAAGTTAGTTATTGAACATGGCGGTTGGTAAAAATAAAGGCCTCTCGAAAGGCGGTAAAAAGGGTGTTAAGAAGAAGATTGTCGATCCCTTCACCCGTAAAGACTGGTACGATGTCAAAGCACCGTCCATGTTCACGAAGAGACAAGTGGGAACCACCCTTGTCAACCGTACTCAGGGTACCAAAATTGCCTCTGAAGGTTTGAAGGGCCGTGTTTTTGAAGTTTCGCTGGCCGATCTTCAAGCTGATACTGATGCTGAAAGGTCTTTCCGCAAGTTCCGTCTGATCGCTGAAGACGTTCAGGGTCGCAATGTGCTCTGCAACTTCCACGGTATGGACCTCACCACTGACAAGCTCAGATGGATGGTCAAGAAATGGCAGACCCTAGTGGAGGCCAACATTGATGTGAAGACCACGGACGGTTACCTGCTCCGTGTCTTCTGCATTGGATTCACCAACAAGGATTCTCTCAGCCAGCGCAAGACCTGCTACGCCCAGCACACACAGGTCCGAGCAATCAGGAAGAAGATGTGCGAGATCATCACCCGTGACGTCACCAACTCTGAGCTGCGTGAGGTTGTCAACAAGCTGATCCCTGACTCCATTGCCAAGGATATCGAGAAGGCGTGCCACGGCATCTACCCACTTAGAGATGTCTGTATTAGAAAGGTGAAGGTTCTCAAGAGGCCGCGCTTCGAGATCTCCAAACTGATGGAGTTGCACGGCGAGGGAGGCGGTGGCAAGAGGGGCGAAGCCGGCGACAAGTCGGAGCGCCCTGAAGGCTACGAGCCACCCGTTCAAGAGAGCGTTTAATATAATATACGTTAAAAACTGAAAAAAAAAAAAAAAAAAAAAAAAAAAAAAAAAAAAAAAAAAAAAAATGATGATAAGGGGGCAGGGGACTTGCCCAAGTGCTGTGACTCGGCTTGCAGCTCCCAAGCATGACCCTAAATTCACCTTTACCCTTCCGCTGGCCTCGGCTTCTCCCAATTACACGGTTGCTCCCCTTCGTGGCCCCGTCCATGGACCAGAAATGTGGTCTGCATACCCGTTGTGGTCGTCTTCCCTCGTCGCCTTGGTAGCCCTGGAGTACGATCCCGACATGGATCTGCTTCTTCTAGGTCTATCCTTTCACGAGCGACCCTGGACCCACTCGAGCCAGCTGGTTTTCTCTTCAAACCTTTCACCGTCTGATACTGCCTACGCTGCGTATAGACGGTGGTGTCGGTTCTTCAGCTTGTCTTCTCCGGTAATATGCAGGCCTGACATAACACGCAGGAGCGTTTTCCTAGTCAGTGCACTGCACGTGGTCACACTATACCGCGTGGATGTTAGGATGAGTTGCCCGTTCTCGATCAACGCACACACTTTAGAATCACGTCGGGGTCACCAATTTTGTGTGTGTTCCAGGGTAGTGTGTGCGGAGAGAAATAAATAGAATATTGTGCACTGTATATTCTTTACTTGATGTTAATGTTACAAGGTTGTATTTGTTGCGCGTGTATAGGTGAAGGCGGTTTCGGGCGAACTGAACTCGCCGGGCGCTGCGCGTGCAAGGAATACAAAACAACTGCGTCAGCGCCCCTACAAATTCATAATTTTAAGAGGCACTAATAATTGAATGGCAATAGTCTCGCCCCTATCATATGGGTCCTAAACATATCGGCAAACTGTGAGTGTACATTGGTACACCTCTCCGGGCGTAATGGTATGTTGATGGTACTAATACCTAACTTAAAATTGTTCAAATTGAATTAAATGAATAAAAAAAAGAATTTTGTTTGATTTCTTTCCCTAAATATTTTTTGTTTAAGGTCAGCAATAACTAGTATAATAAAGCGAGTATAGCTATAACACCGCCGCCTTTCGCTGAATGCATTATTTGTATCCCGAACACAAAACACCCTTCCTTCATCTTCTCACAATAAGCATCTTCAACAAAATACCAGAAAAACGTTCCTCATTTCTGTGGGCGCCGCTCATGTTATGCCGCTACGTAATATTTTTTGCGGTATCAGTTGGCTCTCGGCTCTCGGCTCTCGGCGCTCGGCGCTCGGCATTCGGCTCACGCGCGGCCACGCACTCACTCCGGCCACTCGGCCGCGCGCTCTCGCAACCTGTCTTGACTCAGTAAATAGATTCTGTGGTTCAACCGTGTTGCGTTACTTTTTTTGGTAAAGATTTTACTTTTAAAAGTAGTAGAGGTCGGTTTTGTATTTATTTACATTTCCTATGAGATTAAAGTCTAAAACGTGATAATTAATAAAAAAAAAGAACAAAAATATTTAATCAATCGATTAGTAAATAAGATTGTAGAAACGTTGGATGCAGGCCGCTTCTAACCGGTCTTTTTCGAAATCTATGGGGGAAGGTTAATGTCCAGCAGTGGACGTCCTGCGACTGATATGATGATGATGATTGTAGAGACAAGTTTAGAGTATTTTTTATAAATAAATACCTCTTTCAGTTTTAGCTACAGATTTCTTGCCCGCGAGATAATATATCGATGTAGATTACCGAACACAGACACAAGTCAATAATGCCTAAGCACTATACTGCCAAGGTGGCAAAATTTCAACTTCGTAACTGAAACTTATTTAAACTAAGTAGGTTAAACAAATTAGAGTTCTAGATCCCAAATAGTTGTTTGTAAAGTTCTATCACGCTGGATAATACAGAATGTGGTCAGACTAAATGATGAGCTCAGACTGGGAAAGTCGTACAGTAGTTACACAACAGTTCAACTGACGATTTAACTCGATTTTTATGACAGCTGCGATTTAAATAGTCAGTAGTTTAACCAAGCAACTGCTTGCAGCATTTATTCATTCATTCGATAAATGTTGATGATTCGTCATGAGCACTTAATATGCGTACTATGGTTGAGCTGAATGGTGCTTATGCGCGCGTCAGGTTCGTGAACGGGAGCTGTCGGTTGGGATTGGTCATCTCTTATCTACCATGACTCACGTCTTTATTATAGTTAAGTTTTTTTTTTATTACTTTATGTTCACCTTCATTGTTGCCACATACAGAAGCAACAAGAATATTGTAACCAAGATTTTGTAAAAACCAAATTGAAGGAAAAGAGTGTCTATGGAGTTTCTTGCTCGTTCTTCTCCATAGAGACCTACGTTTTGGAACAAGCAACTAGCTTCAACTTTAAACTGTAACTTCTTGACACTACAAAAGTGCCTGTTAATGGTCTAATTGAAATAAATGCTTTGACTTTGTGCACAATACCATAGGTCAGTGCCCTGTCTCGTGCAGTGGTCTACCGCAGTCTGTGGGGGACCACCGCTGGAGGTAGGTCTCCGCCACACCGCGCCTACCCGCGTGGACCTCCCTTGAGACGCAGGCCCAACTTTAGCACAAATATTTTGTTGAACTTGTTTTGGCAAACTGGACCAACTATTTATAGCTACTACTTATTTGTCTCGTAGCTCTAACATAAATTATTTTGAAATTACGTATCGTTAACGTTGGAATTTAAAACAGGAAATGTTTTTTTTAGTCTTATCACACTTTTACAACACTTGTGTATTTTGTCATCATACCAAGGCATGAATAAAATCCATAATATTTTCACTTGCCCTAGTGTCTCCTCTCCATAGAGGTCATGGTACTCCTACCACTCCCGGCGAGTTCATTAAACACCACCACCACACTGACCACCATCGGATATAACTTAAAGCAATTACTGAAATCTTGTGAACAATTTTAATCAAAACAGTTGTGAGTTTAACGGCACAAGTAATACAATATCACTTTGGTTTGCAGCCCTTTGAGCCGACCACAACATCATAACGGTTAGGGGGCCTTCACATGAGGGAGGTCAGGGATACAACTAACATTCAGGAACTTCTATATACCAACACGCCTATATTCCCCGAAGGGTTAGGCAGAGGTGTAGGTACCAATACACCCACAGTTTGCCGGTATGCTTTAGGTCCCAAATAATAGGGGGCGAGCCTTTTGCCATTAACCGGGCACAAATTCTAACTCCTAACTGCTACCGACAATTTTATAGAAAAACCCAATAACTCTTTGCTCGACCTGGGAATCGAACCCAATTAAGTCCTCTAGCGTAGCAGTCGCGCTCAGGACCACTAGGCAACCGAGGCAGTTCATTCATTCAGGAACTTCTCTCTCTTATATTCTCTCACTATTCTCACTTCTATTTGTGAATACTACAAAGTAGCTCATTTCTAAAATAAATTTTGAAAACTTTTGATTTCCAGTGAAACTATTTCACTCGTTATTCATAAAAAAGGAAGCCTTAACTGTCTTAAGAGTTATGTTTTTACTGCGGTATGTTATTGTAGATCATCAATTGGACACAAAAGTCCCGACACAGCCGCTCGTGAACAGGGGCCCTTAAAACTAGTCCGAAGTGGAACACATAGTTGGTCTCGTCCACCATAAACAAACTATTTCGGTGAACAACTGAAAGTAGTCCCAAAATAGAGCAACTTGCTATCACAGAGACTGTTCGGAAGTTAGCGAGACACAGCGAGCTTTTAGCTTTATTTGTTTGTTTGTTGCAAATTATTGTTATAACATGTGATGGTACTTCCTGATCATTCCTTACTGAGGAAACTTTGTTCCTAAATAGCGGTTTACTGCCTCCGCTGCGCTGCAGTGTGGCTGTTCTACATTACATTGCTGCAGGTCGCTGGTGATTACTAACTAAACAATATGCAGTGATTACGTTAGGGAACTATTATGGTAAGGATGCTGATGTAAAAGATTTAATCACCACCAGATAACTACCTCATGTAGCTGTTACTATTTTAGAGTCACATCAAAGATCATGAAGTAATTGGGATGCTTAATACAACACATGAACAAACACAGTGTGTGTTTGAACATGATGACAATATTTAACAGCCTACTATTTATACGTACAGTGTAAATAGTAGGCAGTGGAGTTGTCAGTGTTAAAATAGTTGAAAAAAAAAAACTATTTTCATAAAAATATTAAAATATTGTTTTCAGAATACATAACACTGTACAACAGTAAGAACCGTACCTTATAACAATGTTATGATGATACCGGAGGAGGCGGCGCTGTGCGGAGCGCGACGTGAAAGCCGATATGAGAGACAACAATCTAATCAGCGAGGATACGGCATGGAGGAGGAATTGGAGATATAGAAAAGTGAAACCTTGTGATTGGCTGCAAACAGGAAGCAAGAGGGTAGGTACCAACTTTGTTATCACACAGACAGAGGACAGATGTCGCTTAGAGCATACATACATACATACATCTGCGTTATAATACAATGATCTTATGAAAGATCGCAAATTGAGATAACACCAAATATGGGCGCTCTCGCTGGTACTTTGTCTGTGATGTGATGACCTACTTATTTGAAATTCATTTTGGAAACACGAGGTACTAAACTAACATGTAGTTAAACTAACATTACCTCGTATGAATTAATAAAAAGCTTCTGTTTGCTTATATTTTAGTTTAATTTCAAACTATGTAACGATGTTGATGTAGACTCGTATTAAAACGTTCGCAGATTAAATACTTTTGCTTAAAACCTCATAGAGCATTCTGACATATTTTCGAATCCCATAACCGCCATGATATGGCAAGGCCACAGCCTAAATAAATCTAGCCAAAGCCCGTCCGCCAACACCCTGCAGTAATAAAACTCCCACTTCCGTGGGGCAGAGTGTCAGTCGCGAGTATTGGCACACTGGCGGCTATTTGTCACCAGCTCGGCTAGGCTGTGTCGCACATTAGCGAGAGGCGCGACACGTAATCGCGTTTTGTCGCGACTTCTGCCAACAATGTCACAGCGGGAATGTGTATGAATATGGAAATTGTTGTGAGATATGAGGCGGGTGGCGCTGCATCCACTCACTCATACGATGAGACGGGCTTTAAAATGTTTCAAGGATTATTTTATCTTTGTCTTTATTTTGGCCGCAGTAGTGTGTAGCCTCTTTGAGCACAAACAAGAACATAACGGTACTCTGTTCGGCTATAAAATGTGGCACATCAAGTTACTATTCTAAAAAATATATTTTTATCATCTATTTATCTCTCTTGTCTCTTTCTAAAGTTCAATACGTATTTACGCGACGACGTTTAGCTATATAATGGATATCGCTATTTTTAAAGTCTATGCCTAAGTCTTGAATAGTAAGTACCATAAATACCACCAAACCAACGGATAAAAGTAAACATCAATTCCTAGTCATAACTAGATCAACTTCACCTATAACTGAATATTACAAACAGTCTGAATGTGGCGCCTTATCACTTCGGAACCACTTAAGCGATACCACTAAGTTGATCCGCGCACGTCCCGCGCGACTTGCTCCACGCTTCGCCGCCGGTCGCGCGTTACTTACAATTGTTATCAAAAGCGCAAACTTTTGCTGCACGCGAACAATGACGTCAGCAGAAAGCCACGGAACGCATCAATTGTGCAACAACTTGCACGAATAACAGATATTTTTACTGCTGAAGTCGTACAGTGTCTTCTATATATACGCATATGGTTATCTTTACTGTCTATCCCAATTTAGTACACTGGAAGAGTTTGTTTCTAATCTCTGGAACTGCCATTAGGATTGTTTTTTTTTGTTTACGATAGCCAAATTCGTGAGAAATAGTAAAGGCTATATAACATCGCGCTACGAATAGTAACCATAAAGACGTAACTTAAACGCGAGTGAAAAGTAACACGCGGGGGAAGTCACGGGTAGACGCTAGTGAATGATAAAAAATCAAGGTGATTAAACACTAGTGTGAATGTATATACCATATACTATAATACATATTATGTATATACATATGATACACTGTTTTACACTGATAAGCTTATTAATCTCATAGCACTGTCGGTCATTTCAATACATACAAATAAATCATTCAAATTGACAGCCAATGTGCTACATAATTCGTTTTCCTGATTGTTAATAATTATAATACGCTGTATTAAAATATTACCTTACGTTAGGGTAAATGATTTATCATAATAATTTAGTTACATTATTAGCATGTTTATTAGTAGGTTATTTAGTAAGTAAAATATAGTAAGTTATTTCTAATATTTCACTTAGATTGTCATTCCCAGGGTAATCTACTACTACACTGTTTTAAGCACACAGATAGAGCTTTTGTTCATCTTGAAAATAATCGTAGTCACGTTTTACACAAACAATGAGTATTATAAACCGAGCAGTTGCACAGCGCCGCAGATGCACAGACGCATAAACTGTGCACTTGTGTTCGCAATAAATTGTGCTCGAGCATCAATTTTTTAGTAACCGCGGCGCGGTCAGCTGATCAAAGTTGCATCGCTTTGCTATGCACTTGTGTTGTACCGTGTAGTTTGTGAGAGAGAATATTCCAGATGAATTTCATCAAATAATAAACATTTACGTTTCAGAAATAAGCTGGAAAGATAGCAGGAAAGCGGGGTTTAAATGGTGGCATTCCTGGGTCGAGTGGGTTTGGGTGCCGGTAAAATTACAGGCACACATTGTAACTTTGTCTCTTGGATGCAAGGCCACTAGAATGGCAGATATATACGCAGAGGTGACCACTTTAAATCAGGTGCGCCGTGAACTGCTTTGCCATCCAACGAGGTTTGTAAAAATAAAAATAAAATGTCTTCTAAATACAATAATAAAGTATTTTAACTTACAAACACCAACATAATTTTAGTTATTACGTAGATAGTAACGGATTATAGTATTAATTACGATTGCACTGATATTCTAAACATAATTCACGTTTTAGCGAGTGCAGCAGTAAGCCGTGGTTCAACGCGCGCCGGGCTGGCGGTGATACCAGTGTTTACGTGGCCAAGCGGTAACACTGCCGGGTATTTAATATGTTATCAATAGAATTATAGTATACTGATAGTGACAACATTCTGCCTATGTTCGCAAAAGGGCCCAGATTTACAATTAAAAAGTTGGTAAGTATGTATATTAAACAAACGTAAGATGTGATCCTAAAACAAGTATATCCCAACGCTTTTCTTCTCTGCTCCTGTCACACTTGTGGCCCTCCTTTCCTCGTAAAGCCCTACCTGTCACTCTTACATACCTGTAAACAAAAGACGAAAACACAATTATTATTCATTCATCACTTTATAACATAACCATTATATTTTCTTTTTTTTTTTTTTTTTTTTTTTTTTTTTTTTTTTTTTTTTTTTTTTTTTTTTTTTTTTAGTAACTTATTTATTAATAATAATTCAACTACAAAGTTAAAACTAAATAATAATTAAATTACAAACTAAGTATGTACAGTTAATATAAAAAGTAAGGTCATAGGGCATCAAAAAACTCATCCGCATCGCTGTCAATGGGACATGTGCCCAGAAGGCTGGCAGCATTGCCACGTTGTATGGCAATGCTGATTCTTTGGCCAAAGAATAGGCCAGCCCTCTGGTCACATGAAGAATCGACCAGTCGCTTCGCGATATTGCGATAAACTAGATGAGCGCTCGGTCCCCACGGCCCTAGTGTTTCAACCCCAAACGGCTCAAACATATAACTTTCATGAAGGTTAATATATTTGCGCCGTTTGAGATTTTCCGCACCAGACGCAGCCGCCCCAGCACAACACGTCGTGCAAGGAAGATGGGATGGCGCAAGGGTGTCGACGCATGTAGCATCCCACACCAGAGGCCTACCCAACTTCCAAGGCATTATAGTCATCCCATCTGGTCTCTTCCCATCGTCGCGTGCCAGGCCAACTGGCTCCAAAACAGCTGGCACTCCGGCGGAGACAAGAGCACGACGGATGATGTCATTAATGCTGGCGTGCCGTGCCATGCGGCCAGCGCTCTTTTTGCATGACAGGCCATGGTGTCCGAGGCAGTCGACAGCTTCACCGCACTGACAGCGGTGCGGAGCCCCACAAGGTGCACCCAGGCGCAGGCATGTAGCGAGCCGGAATGTAGAATCACTCAACATAGTGCCTATGTTGGGCGACGGAAGTGCCTGAAGCCAGAGACCCGACTCCCACTCACCCACAGCCAGCAGGCGGGCGCGCTCAGCAGAATTTATGGACGTATTAATTAAATTTTATATTTATTTATTTTATATTTTCTTAATTATATTATTTTTAAATAAATCACATATAATAAATCATATGTTTTCTCACTATGTAGTTACACATAAATTATGAATAAAACCAACCCACTAAAGTCAATAATAATAAGTAAAGATTTTCTATAAAAACAACTCCACAAGCGATGCAGGTGATTCAACATCCAAGTCGCGAAACCAATCTAGTAGCACAAATTGAAAAAAACATTCAAAGTATTGGAACGGTTTCATCCTAAAAATAGCCGCGTATGAAAAGTTCTAGACTGATACGGATAACACGACAGATATAGCGCAGACTGGAGCTAGCTCGACGGAACGTAGATTGAACTGGTGTGAGATACGACGCTGGTGTTAGCCGGAGAAGAAAGTACTCTGTCGGTTCTGTTTAGTGAGGGCACGAGGAGGTACCACTGTTTGTATGGAAGCGGGTATGATTGTCCTCTTCAAAAAATTCTATGGAATTGTTTTCCACAAATAAGTGATTCTGGATATTACGGTTTAAATCATTCTTTATTTCTCAAAGATTACAAATCACTTGCGAGGAGAAACAAATCATAAAACACAAAATAAGGTTATAAAGATGCGCGTAGACAGTATTCTTAAAATAATATACAAACATTATCGGATTGGGAGGTAATTCTAAAAAACTTTGTCATGCGAGTTGCTAATTACGGGCAATAGCTGTTGAACAGACAAAAGCGACGGTTTACATGGAGTACGATAATAATTTAGATTTTTATGGTGCCTTTGAAAATATGTTGTTTCAATAACTTTTTGAATATAAATATTGATTTAGCTTCTTTTATATGTTTAGGTAAAGAGTTGTAGATCTGTGCTCCTTGATACAAAATACACTTTTTGCCGTAATTAGTTCTAGGCGTATTATACAGTTGTATATCATGTGCTCGTCTAGAGCTGCGGGTGTATATTTGATTGTATTTTGTAAATTTTATTTGTGTGTGAATATTTTTGTTTAAGATTTTTCTTACCAAGACCGATGTGTTATATTTGTAAATTTGAGCGATATTAAATAATTTTGTATCATCATAAATTTTGTTAGTTGGAGTTAGATAATTATAGTGGAAAAGGATTTTTATTATTTTATTTTGTGCTCTTTGCAATTTATTAAGGTGTGTTTTGGCAGCAGATCCCCATACTTCTATCAGGTAATCAATGTGAGGTTTGACTAACGAGTTGTAGATGGTGTAACGTACTTTTAGAGGAAGGCATCTCACAATACCTCGGAGGGCACCCGTAAGACAGCGTATTTTTGACCGTAAGTTTTCAATATGTGGTTTCCATTGCAGTTGATTATCCAATGTTAGCCCTAGATATTTCTCCTTGTTTACCTTAGCCAATACAGTACCATTGATAAGTAAAGGCTGGTGATCATGAATTTTTTTGTTTTTTGCTGAAAATATGATGTAATTAGTTTTTGACGCGTTCACAGTTAGTAGGTTACTTAAAAACCATTTCTCTAAAATATTGAGATCATCCTGTGCTTCCTGTATTATGGATTTTATTGAGTGACCAAAGTAAAAAAGGCATGTATCATCCGCGTATAGCGAGATATGTCCTTTAAGTCCTATTTCATGCATGCTGTTAATGTAGATAAGAAATAGGAGTGGCCCCATAATGGATCCTTGTGGAACACCACATTTGATTATTTTAGGTTCACTAGTGCATTCTCCCATCCTAACTACCTGATATCGGTTTTCCAAGTAAGACACGAACATTTTATATGCATTCCCAGTTATACCAATTGATGCCAATTTATCCAAAAGTAGTTTGTGGCTGACAGTGTCAAACGCCTTTTTTAGGTCAATAAATACACCGAGGACTATTTGTTTTTGATCTATTTTAGTTTTAATTTTTGTAATAAGGTCAGTTGCAGCTGAAAGTGTATTAGATTTTGGCCTAAATCCGTATTGTCGATCAAATAAAAAATTTTGAGAATTAAGATATTGTGACAATCTATTATGAAGTAACTTTTCATATATTTTAGAGACCACAGGAAGAACAGAGATGGGTCTGTAGTTGCCAGGATCACTCTTAGATCCAGATTTATGTATAGGAGTAACTTTTGCGACTTTGAGCATGTTTGGAAACCACCCTTCGCAAAAGCATTTATTTATGCACTTTGTTAAAGTAGGTAAAATTAGATTCTTACAAAATTTAACTACCTTTACAGTAATACCATCCACTCCAGCACTTGTGTTTGATTTAAGACTGTCAATTATTTTTGCTACTTCATCTACAGTCGTAGGTCTTATTTGTGTTAGTTCGTGGGCAAGAGTGGTACTTTTACGTGTAGTGGTGTGAGTACAATGATAAGTAGTGGGTATTTGACTTGCAAGAAAAATGCCTATATTGGAAAAATAATTATTAAATGTCTCACATATTTCAGTCTCTCCCGTAATAACTCCTGTAGGAGACTCTAACTTTGAAGGAGCACAGATATCCTTAGTTTTATTATTAGAAAGAGTATTAATTAATTGCCACATTTTCAAAGGCTTACCTTCACATTCTTTAAATAATTTATGGTAGTAAGCAGCCTTTGTTCCTTGAATCAGCTCAACAACATATTGCCTCTCTCTCTTGTACTCTTCTTCTATTTTATTATCACTAGGGTTATTTTTATGTTCTTTACACAACTCATTTCTTCTATTAATTTGGGTTATTATACTCTTCTTGATCCAGTCCGACTTGGGAGGATTTAGGATTTTTGTCTTCGTTATTTTGTTGTCATTAATTGCTGATTGTATTGCTTCGTGAAAATGATTATAGTTTTCTCCAATAGCTTCGTAATTCAGGTTTTTTAAAGTTTCATGTAGTTTAGTATAATCTAGAATTTTATGTTGTTTTTTTATAATAGCTTGAGGTTTATATTGTTTCACTTCCAAAAATATCTGCTTATGATCAGACAAGGCGGATTCAATGACTGCAACGTGGAAACTATTTTCTTTTAAACTAGTTACAATATGATCTAAAATAGTCTTTGTTGTTAACGTTTCACGTGTACAGTGAGTAGCGTTTATTTTATTTAGTATTCTGCATTCATTTTCCTGGAGTGCTTCTTCGTAGGCGATAGTATGCCGATCTTTATTAAGGAGATTAAAATTAAAATCCCCAAAAAGTATTATTCTCTTACGCTTATCGAGTTCTTCTGAAAGTGTTTCAAGAAATGCCATTGTGTTAGTTCTCTCTGGCTTGTAAATAGCTCCAATGTCTAACGAGAACTTTTTCAGATGTATCCATATAAAATGGTTATCATTTTCACATTTACTGCTAATAAATTCGTGTTTGAGATTTTTATGGACGAAGACAGATACTCCACCTCCTCTGCTATGAGTTCTAAAGTTGTAATGGTGAACATAGTTGGGCAAAACAAGACTTTCCGCCTCGATTTCGGATTTGATCCAGGTCTCGACGAGTATAACCACATGAATAGTTTTCATAGATGCCAATATACAGATAAGTTCGTCTATTTTGCCAGGCTTTACTAAGCTTCGGATATTAGCGTAAAAGAATCTAAGTGATGTTCGGCTTTCGCCTAAGTTCTCGTATTTATTAGTAATTTCGTATGTTATTTGTTCACATTTATTATTTGGGTTATGTTGGATTGATTTACTTAGTTTTTTGGTTGATGTTGCACTATTTTAGGGGTGTTGTTACTGTATTTGATAATCAGATTTTTCTCACCATTTTTTATGCGGCGTTGTAGCTCTTCCGCTAGTTGTTTTAAGTATTTTTGTTGGTATGGGGTCTGGTCATGGTAAATTTTAAGAGGTTCTTTGATACTTGTTTTATTACGTAGGATTGTTCTTGCAATTTCTTGGGATGTTAAGTAAACCTTTATGGGACGTACTTTGTCAGCCTGAAAGTTACCCATACGATGGATCTTAATAGGGTTAGGACATTCTGGCAATGCCATCTTAATAACATTGTTAACTTCTCTGGTATCGGATGCTACGCGTTCTTCTCTATTGTTGCCCTTAGCTTCCGGTATACCCGTTATAATTATATTTTTACTCCTCGCTTCTCTCTCATGTAGCTCAGAAACCACATCTTCACAAGAGAGTGCATCAGGTACCTGTTGCGCCATCGGAGTTACCTTTAGATTTTGAACTTCTGTCTCAAGGTTATCGATTTTAGCTGTTGTTGCAGTGGTGCTTCGCTTGAGACTTACTATATCAGATTTGATTTTAACTTGTTCCGAGACGAGATCACTTGTAGTACATTGTAACTTTCTTATTTCGTCTCTTATAGCCGATACATCATCCGATATTTTGTTCATCATTACTGCTTGTTTCTCCGCAAAACCGTTTAAGGTAGCTAGTAATTCTTTACGGAAATTGGAAAATTCAGTTTTGAAATCTTCATGTTCAGACTCAGGCTGCTTTCTCTTCCGGAAGGTAATTTGGGACAGCTCAGAGTCTTCCGTGCGCAATTTTGATAGATCAGGTTGAGAACCTCCTCGAGGTGTTGAGTCAGCTGAAGATCGTGGGGAGCTCATTATAAATTAGTATTAAGTTAAGTGGATGTAAACCCTTCTTTATAATTGTGACGTCGCCCACTAACTTGTTGTTTACGCTCTTGGCTGGTTTCTGCACACGGTCCGTAGAGAGCAGGATGAATTATCTGAACTTGTCTCTTTCACACCACGGGTCTGAAGAGGGCCGGGGCACTACTTGCTTGTACTTGCGCTGGGTGAGAAGTTGTAAGCACAGTTGTGTTGCGAAAAGCAAAATACGTATGTATAATCGTTATCTTAGAACTCAAATTACTTTGCGAGCAGATTATGAATTAAATAATAAGTAAAACACGTCTACTCTGGGCGCTCTCTGGACGCATTTTTTTTTTTTTATTAAGGTGTTGAAATGTTCAAATTTTCTTCTACACGCCCATATTCCCCAAAGGTTTAGGCAAAGGTGTACTAATGTATACCCACACTATGTTTAGGACCCATGTAATAGAGAGCAGCCGAGCACAAATCCTAACTCCGAGCTACTGAAAATTTCATAGAAAGACCCAATATAATTTTTTGCTCGACTTGGGAATCGAACCCAAGATCTCTAGCGTAGCAGCCGCGCTTAGGACCACAAGGTTAACGAGGCAGTTTTTTTTTATTATTAAACATAAATAATCGTAGCCCACTAGTTTCCCAGAAGTGTTATTGGGTTTTAACATTATGAACAACCCGGTATTTGCTTGTATGCCTGCATTTTCTTTTCCGCATTAATCAAAACAAGCGATGCTACCTATTCTGCTTGCTAGTTTAACGACACACCCACACACGCCGCCAGCTAGCCGGATGACGGCGCATCCTTTTTTCCCGTCACATCTCATTCTCGTCGCTGTCCACGTAAATTAAATTTTTATCGCATGCACACTCCATAAAGCAGGGTGTCCCCGAGAGGCGCTGGTTTATGTGCCTCCGACCGGAACGGCGCAGTGTTTGGGAGCCGCTTTTGTTTTTATTGGATCTCTGGTAACATTGAAGTGTATAATTGCAAGTTAAACGGATATACGAGTACTTCATACCTACTGTACGTGGAACTTTTACGATAACATTGTCTAAATTTACCTTTTGGTTGTAAATGAAGGAATAATTACTGTGATTGACTTCCAAATAGATATTAATATTTTTTTTAAGTTATTATTTTTTATTATTATGTCTAGTCTTCCATGCTGTAATAAATTAATTATTAAACGTGTCTAAAAGGATTGTTATGTTTCTATTAAGCAGTGAATATAAACCCGTATAAATAACCATAACTTTGAAGTAACAATGTCTATAGTTAAACTAATCTAGGATTCTAGATTACCTTATCTTTAATGTTTTTACATAAAATGTATACCGTGATTCTTCCCCAAAACACTTTCATCAATAAAAATCACCTGTATCGTGTGTCAAACACGGTATGTACACATGTCGTCCCCCGGCGTCACCTCTTATTAAGTCCCGGATAACATAATAGTCTTTTAAGTACTGCGCCCGAGGGGGAACTTCACTAATACTCGTGCTCGTGCTCACCCCCGTGGGCGCTCGCGTCATTACCGCTACACCTCGCCGCTCTGCCGTTAACAACGGGGTGTCACTAAAAAATTGTGCAGGTTGACACCCACAGAGCAACAGACTTACTGACTTAACTACTTGACAAAAGGTGCTGTAACCAAAAGGCTTTCATGGACGCTATCCCTTTCTTTTGATATAATTTCATCTGAGAAGGTGTTTTATGATTGAAAAAAATCATACCTAATTATTAAAATCTGTTATCTTTCAACAATTTAGTTGTGATAGCTGTTTTAGCCCTCAACCACTTATTCGCAATGGACAGATCTAGATCAGCGGGCAGGTATCGTATTCGAATACTTTTCATATTGAAACGTACGAATACTTATAATATAATTATATTATAGATTCGTGATAAACAACAAAAAAGGTTGTTTAACGTATTACAGCAAAAATGGATATATTATGTACATTTTTATTATAAACCAATTGTTAACCAGTGCAGTCAGCTGGCATTAGTAATGTTTTGAATAACATAATTGTTGAGGAGGTACGAGTACAAGTGCCTAGTCTTTGCAGCATTACACGGCAGTGCATCTTACGTGCACTGGCCATCAGTCATGAACTCATACATGTGTGTGTACGTACTCGTGTGCTGTGTGTACATGTGTGCGTGTGGGCTCGTGTGTCATGATGCTAGTTATTCCACCTCAAAATAATTGCTAATATGAGAGCGACAGCTTTTTTTATAAAATTCTGTCACAAAACCGAAGCCTAATTGGTGGTTTGGTTATAGTTTACAACATTCTGAGTTATTGTTTTGATTTATTGCTCGTTGAATTTATAACTATGAAAATGAAAACTTACGCTCATTCTAACGATTGGCAAATTGGGATAGCTAACGTGATGATGGACAAAATATCAGTCATTTTTAACCAGAAGAGAGCGAATAATGGAGGGAGGCCTTTGTCCCACAGTGGGACGGCATAGGTAGACTGTGGTAACTATTAAGAATACAATAAAAAAAATCGTAGATGGTGATAATATTGTAAAAGCTAATACCACAAAGTACACCTATTTGAATAAATGTCACGAACATAAACAATGTATACTCCTGCTGAACTGCATCGTCACGTCGTCTGAGTGTTCGTCTTTGATCAACTTTATCTCTATTGATAACAACAATAACGGAAACTATGTCCTCAAAGCGAGGGAGGAAAGCGCTGCGTCACTTACACAACTTTTGTTTTGTTTTACATTGTCGTGTGTTTTTCCTCTAGCAGATAATCTGCGCGGCGCGGCATAATGTATCGCATAACATACACATACTCCGTGCGTCGCTGTAATGAAAGATTTTCGGTAGATAACACAACAAGGAATAAAGTCTACTTTAGGGAAAATAATACAATCACTAACATTACGTGACTACATTTTCTTCATTTTTCCGGTTTTTTTAATGTCTAAAAGACCTCGTGTGTACATATTTAGTGAGTATAGAGAAACTATCAGTATATAAAGTAGGTGTTTCCATAGTATCAATCTCTTGAAATCATTTCATACAGCCTCCCAACACCTAGGCCAGCATGAAATCACTTCTCCGATAGTGTGGTGGCTCTTTGACAGCCCTATTGTAGGCTCATCTACCACAATTTCACAAAAGTGATTCCTTCAACTTCGAGCGAGTCGTTCCACGACTAACTACCTCGAGCGTATCTATGTGCGCTTCGCATAGAGACGCCTCGTCGTCCCCCGAGTGTAGCGCGCAATGGATTGTGTGAAACGTTTTTATGTCGTTTACCTGCGAATCTCATGGTTGAAGTGGTGCGGGGATTTGATCGGGGATTGTACTGTAGTGAGTATTATTGATATCTTTGGGACACATTTAAGTGAAATTGTCGCTCGGAGGAAATACTTGGCTTTTCCTGTTACGCCTGGTATTGAGGCTGAGCTTTTGTCGATACGCTTGTGTCGTGAAACATAGCAGTAGGTACCGAGAGAATAGTTATTTTGAGTAAAGTAACTTTGGTGCAATTTTTTTTAAAATTACTAAATAATGCTTAGACCACGGTAAATAGAAAACAAACAAAAAGAGAAAGAAGCTCTATCTGTTCAGACGTGATCAAATCTGCTAAGTTTATAAACGAGCCCCCCCCCCCCCCCCCCTCCTTACCCAGCCCCCTCCAGCCCCCTTGCCCCACCTGAACAATTCCGACACAGGTAGGTACAGCGTCGTCGTTGGCAAGTACAGTGCCGGTTACAAATCCACCATTTGCTCCCGACTCCCGACCCTCACAATATCAGTCTGTCTAGATCCATTTTGCTTATCTACAGATTTAGAATATATTCATTGGACCAAATTCAAATGTGCAAAGCGTACCAATCCATAGACCTTCGCGCGTTCAAAATGTAACTTTGTGAGTTTGCAAATAGAGTTTATTTTTGTGTATAGTATGTGGTGTTTAGGTACGCGTCTCAAAGGCTTGCGGAGCATCGAAGGTGCTTTATTTTTAAATGAAAGGCAGCGATAAGCGAACATTTTGCGGACTATTGCGGCCCCGGTGTGTACGTTATTATAATGTTCTTTTTATTTTCAATTCGTAACGGGATTGGGTACTGATATGCTTTGAGAGTGTCTCGGAGCGCGGAGGTTTGTTATTGTGTTATTCAGAGAGGGGCCGCGTGTGTTAGTGAATGTTAACTCGTGAGACATGTCCGTTCGGTCGTCGTTCTGTATTGTCTCTGTTTCAACAAGTAGTTTGAAGTACATTCTTTTAATAAAGCTTTTCTTTTTTCTGTAAACTTAGGTACTTAAAATCATACTACACCATCGCGCCTGTATTCCCCGTTGTTTCTCCATTCCACTGTTCATCAGTTTTAATAATATTACTGACTGTGTGTTACAGGGTGTTTAGTGTCGTGTGCCAAATGGTCGACTAACGGGGGTCATCTGCTAACCTGTCAGGCCCTTAATAATATGAGTATGTTTATTAGAGTTTCATTCCCATTCATAGCCGGCGGAATGACCTGCGAGACTTGCACTTGATACTTACTATTCTTGTAAAATATAGGAACGGCTTCTGTACTCAGCGCACAGGGCACAGGGTACAAGGCACAGGATACAGGTCCACGGGGCGTCTTATTACATTACATTTTAGTTGCAATAAAATGTGGAACTCGTCTATAAGACCGACCCTACCGTAGTCCCGCGAGCACGCACACGAACTGCCGGCCAAAAATGTTTTATACTTAATTTAATTACAAAGTGTTACGACAAACTGAAATCGATTCACATTTTTAAATTATAAAAATAATAACATAAAGTCGTAAATATTCACGAAATAGCTTTTGGCGAAGTGAGATCAGAAGTAGAAGTGTTGCCGCGGTCAGCCGCTCGGGGCCTATTTGTAACACGCTATTAATACGAGTCTATTTTATTGTGTACACAATTTTTTGAATACTAGTCAGTGAATAAGTGTGCCCCACCATCATTGATAAAACTTATCTTGATAAAAAAATCACAAAGTTGATCTAAAATCTTTACTTTCTTTTAAATCAAAGAAAAACGCAGTTTCGTGCAATTGTCATTAGAGACATTAAAATTTTCGTTCTTCTCCGTGTTTTTAATAAACGCGTGAAATGCTCCTCCGCGTCAGGTAACCCTCCGCTATAAGTGACAGAAGCGCGGGAGCGTTGTGTCTGCGATGTTCAGCTGTTCCATGTCTGTGTTCAAGTGGATGTCGCTGTGTGCGTGCGTGGTGGGGGCGAGGGCGCTGCGCCACCACCACGCGCCCGGCGCGGCGCGCCGCCAGCTGCGGACCGACTACGAGACCGAACAACTCGCCTTCGTGATCCAACTGTTTATAATAACAGTCGCTAAACACGAAGACACGGTGTTCAACATGGGGATGGGCTCCATGATAACCCCGCAGTGGGTGCTGACAGCCGCACACAACATCGACAGCGTATCTAATTCCGATACCATCTACGTTTGGTTCAAAAATTTTACTGTTTCCCCACTTATATCAAATGCCTACACTAAAGTGCGGAGCGTTCACAAGCATCCAGCATTTAAAATGTCTGAAGCGTTTGGTATGGCCACTAATGATATTTGTTTATTGCTGACTAATAAAATACCCATAGAGAAATACGGCAGAGTACTGTCCATGGACTACACGTCAACGATGGGGCTCCCGGCGACGTACGTGGGGCGCGCCGGCGGTGGGGGCGCGCCCGCGGCGAGGCAGAGCGAGTTCCCGCCGCTGCAGGTGTGGGAGGCGTCCGTCGTGCCCTGCGACGAGGTTTTGAGGAAGGCAAGAAACTATCAGATATGTGTATCTCCAAAGTGTTCTCAAAGATTGAACATGCCTCAGTACGGGGACTCGGGCGGGCCGCTGCTGCACGACGATAAGATCATCGGCGTGCTGACGAGCGGACGCGTCAACGGTAACAAAATAACTGGCCAGTTTAAAGGGACATATCCGATGGCTTTCACCGGCTTCACGGCGACGAGCCCTTACATGGACTGGCTCGGTGAAGTGCTGCGCACGTGTACGATCACGCCCGAGCAAACGGCCGACTTGTCGTAGGCGACACACGCACACTACCGCACATAGCTACGTCTAACAAAACTTAAGTGTTACAATAAATATTAAAGATCTTTATTTAATTATTCTTTGTGTGAATTGCATTTTATTTGACTGACCTATGTCGAAGGTAAACAACACCAGGGTAAAAAAGAAGCCAGTGGTTTGAAGTTCCAGTTGTCTGATGTACAGAAAATACAAGATGTGCGAAGATAGCAGCTGAGGCAATAGATAGACACGGAGCACTTGGTGCGGGATCAAGTTAGCAGTGTTACGATTTTGTATTTTTCGTGTTACGGTCTGTAGACATAGGTAAAATAAAGAAAATTCCAGCAAAAATAATTTCTTGTCAGTACGTCAATTCTGTAAAATTCAGACATGAACTCGCATCTCAAGTCGCTATTCACCCTCACTTCGCTTAAGGTGCAAAATGACATTGATTTATTTGACACTTTGAAGTGCGAAGTGAACGTCGAAGTGACGGTGGAATTACCGTAAGTAGAGAATGCCACTTCTAGTAAGTAAGTAAACATGACATTGTATATCAGTCATCAGAACGTATAGTTTCGTTTGGTGTGCCACAGGGAAGTGTTTTAGGGCCTCCATTATTTATAGTATACATAAATGATCTACCGAAACGTATCCCTGAACCTCTGACACTATTTGCCGATGATAGCACCATAACGATACCTTGTAAAAGTGTTGACACTTATGAAAGTGACATAAATGTTGCTATAAATTTAATGGTAAAGTGGCTAGACGACAATAACTTAAAAATTAACCTAACTAAAACTAAATTAATACATTTTAGTCAACGGATAAAAAGTAAGAGTAATCTCAATATACACTACGATGACCAACCTATAGAAGAGGTAGAAACAACAAAGTTTTTAGGGCTCCACATTGACAAAAAACTTAATTGGAAACCCCATATCGAAATCTTATGCAAGAAAATCTGTAAATCTGCATATGTCCTGCACACCTTATCGTCTATAATAGGTGTGGAGGCATTACTTACAGCCTACTATGGTTTAGCTCAGCGGTCGGCAACCCGCGGCCCGCGGGCCGCATGCGGCCCGCGGCAGTCCTACTTGCGGCCCGCGACAGTTTTGAAAATTAAACTGTAATTCTTACATTTTACCTAAATTAATGATTTTAGGCGCGTAAGCTAGCGTATAAGAAAATAGTCACTCAAATACAGCCTCAAACGTTACACTGAAATGTGTATAAGTACGGTTATATAAGAACTTTGAAGTTCGCTTTTAAGTTTTATATAATTTTTTCACATTTCTTTTTCATTTATTGTTACTTTATCGTTGACGATAGTATCGTTGAGGTAGTGCTACGTACCCATTAATAAAATTTACATTTAAAAAAGTATGTGCATCACATATAATACCCATATCGGGTGTAAGGGACATTTATCCTTAAACTAAAACCATGAATACTCTATTTTGGACTGAGTATTAGACAACTGCCTCGTTAGCCTAGTGGTCCTAAGCACGACTGCTACGCTAGAGGTCCTGGGTTCGATTCCCAGGTCGAGCAAACAGTGTTATTGGGTTTTTCTATGAAATTCTCAGTAGCAGCTCGGAGTTTGGATTTGTGCCCGGGTAATGGCAATAGGCTCGCCCCCTATTACATGGGACCTAAATATACCGGTGAACTGTGGGTGTACATTGGTACACCTCTGCCTAACCCTTCGGGGAATACAGGCGTGATTACTCACTTCGCATAAACTTCTTTAGACGAACGTTTTTAAGGCATAATATTTTTATAGCATAATTATTTTTTGGCAGAACGTTTTTATGTCCGAATTTAAAATGGCAGAATTTTATTTGGCATAATTACCTTTGGCATATTTATAATTTCGTATAATTTCGTTTAGTATAACTTTTATAAAGAGCGAGCGAAGCGATCTCGGGACATGGGGCACCCCGACTCGGACAGGTTAGGTTAGAAGGGGATGGCGGAGTCTAGAGAGCGAGCGAAGCGAGCGAACAGACCCCGCCATCCACTTCGTGGTTATTTTTTTTTGTAAACTCTTGAGCCCCGCGTGGCGGGCGGCTCCCCGATTATGCTTTTTGAGCCTCGAGGGCTCTGGATCTATCTCTAGGGACTTTGATACGAAATGTATGCCAAAAGACGATTCTGCCTGTGAATTTTCTGCGATATGATGGTTCTGCTTTTTAATTATTATGGAAATGAAATTTATGCGAAATGAGTATTCTGCCATACAAAATTATGAGTTATAAATGTATGCCAAGTAAGTGATGCCAAATGACTTTCTGCGAGAAGAGGTTTATGCTATCAGTTGTTATGCAAAATAAAATTATGACTCAAAAAGTTCTGCTATAAAAGGTGTACCCTTTTCAGCTAAAAAATCCGCTCTTATTCCTTCTGTATCGTCCTCAGCGGCTGCAAAAAATTTCTTTTGCCCTTGTTGTTGACCTATCAAAAAATATGGTTATTGCCATCAGAGACGACTAAAAAAGCAATAGGCCAATTAGGCCTATTGCTTTTTTAGCTAGAATTAAGCAATAGGAAAATTTCAAATTTTCCTGCAAGAAATTAAATATCGATAAAAAAAATATGGGACCACTTCAGATGCATGACCTACCAACTTTGACAAATAAATATCGTCAAATTCTAATCATAATTGGCGGAAATATCGCAGAACAAACATTAAAAAAAAACATACAGATGAATTGAGAACCTCCTCCCTTTTAAAGTCGGTTAAAAATTATGTGAAAGCGCGGCCCGCCACCACCTCATTTTGCCATTATGTGGCCCTTGCCTGCCAAAAGGTTGCCGACCGCTGGTTTAGCTGAATCCCATCTTCGCTATGGTGTAATTTTTTGGGGCAACTCAACTGACAAAGACGCCGTATTCAAGACTCAAAAGAGGTGCGTTCGTGCAATATTTAAAATTAAAACTACCGAAAGTTGCGTGCCTTACTTTAAAAAATATAAAATACTGACTTTACCGTGTCTGTACATTTTTGAGGTAGCTGCATTTGTCAGGACAAATCCAGAACGATTTAGGCAATTAAATGAAGTAAATAGTAAGATATGCTCCCATGCTGCGAGAACATCCCTAATGCGCAAAAGTATTTTCTGTATGGCTCCTATGATATTCAATAAATTGCCTAAAAGTTGGAGAGAACTGCCCTTGACGCTTTTCAAAAAGAAACTGAGAACTTTTTTAGTTAACAAACTGTATTACAATGTTTTAGATTTTTTGAATGAAAAGGACTTTTCTATTCTGAATTCTAGTATGGGTAAGAATAACAATTTAATAATATGAATTTTAAATCAATTTACTTTTGACTTTTTAATAATGAATATACTGCACTATTATAACTACACTAAATAATATAAGTACACGATTATAATATACTAAATATTTCTTGACATTCATTATTATTTATTTCTTGTGTATTATGTAACGAAATTTAAAATGACTAATGTAAATGCAATTGAATGGACTTTTATACATACAAAATTTGTACGCTGCTATCGGCAAAACATGGACGCTCACAAAAATATTATTAATACCTTGCATGTCTGTGATTGATTTAGGCAGAAAACAAACAAGATTCCAAGAATATAATTAGTTATAATTCTTTAAGAGCACAGATAGTTTTACGTTGAAAATGGCTAAAGTCAGAGAGACAGATACATATCAATTTCAAACTTAGAAGACATTTGACTTGACATGTGTCACATTGTATTAGTTTATAAAGAACTATCCAATAGTCTGATTACTCAGTTTATGTACACGCATGTTTGACAAATAAATTATCTTTCTTTCTTCTTTCTTTCTGTCTAACGTGATCTCATACTTTATCTTTAGTTCAACTCGCTGACACGCTCGCAAGAGTGGCGCTAGTGTAAATTCGAATTATCAACCGAGTTTTTAGAATGCCAATCAAGAAAGTCACAGCGGATACAGATTCGAAGTTTAGAACGAGGTCTTACAGAATCACACAGCTGTAGTGTGAATAGATTCGGTGTGATTGCAGACGTGCATAGAGCGCAACGAAAATCGAATGGCATGCTCGTCATCTAACAACATACAAATACTTACACCGTGGGTCCAGTGGGGCCACAAGAGCCGCGCGGCCGCAGCGCGACGCCTAATTTATTCGCAAGCCCTAGCGTGACCCAACGTGCTGTAACACATTGTAATCCATTCCACTGTCAGCTGAAAACTATTATGTTATATTGTAATTCCAATACGCCGCTAATATCTTCCAAATAATATAGTATAATATGCTGTAGCAGTGATCCATCATGGTAGCCAGGCGGCCCCGGAGCCCTCGGTCCCGAGGGACACCCGTCACACGACGTAAGGTATCACCTGAGCAAACAACGCCACACATTCCTGTAATATAACCTGTATTGTTCCCTATATTCCCAGCAGAGGGCTTGCAAAGCGATCACAGGCTTAATGGTAAAGCAATTATTTATAATAACATGATAAAAACTCGCTCTAAAATAATATCTTTGCGACGCGCATGCTATTATGAAGGTAAGACAAATCAGGGTTTTGCTTCATCAACTTGTTACACAGCTAAGGAAGAGGTAATTAACGTTTTTAGGGTTCCGAACTTGAAAAGGATAAACGAAACAAAAAAATCTTTATTTGGAGCCCAGTTCGATAGTAAAAAGAAGATTAAAAAAAAACACGTTAGGTATCACTTAAAAGAGCTTCCTCTAAAGATTCTTAACATATTTTTATAGCTCAATAATTTGCAATAACTGACCTAAATCTCTTAGGTTAGCGCTAGAGATTATATTTTTAAATGGTTATTAGATATTGAGCCAAAGATTAAAAGAAAGTTATAGCTGTTTGCGACAGTGTAATTGTTGCTCAAAAATTAAATAAGCATTATTAGTAGGTAGTTACTGTTACGCACTTTTTACCTATACAGTTAAAAATCTGTGTTAAACATAAGGTAACTGGATCTTATACCTAGTGCAGAATGTGTTCCTTGACACTATGTTATTAAGAAGTATTCGTTAATCATCATCATCATCACCATATAAGCCGCAGGACGTCCACTGCTGGATATGTCCAGCAGTGGACGTCGGTTATTAGGTAGCGTAAATCATGGTCAGTTAGTAAAACAGAAAAATGTAAGAGCAACTCAATGCACCTTAGGAAGCAAGCGCATATCCTCGCATTCACTAGTGGTGCAACTCAACATGACAACTCCTGAATCAATTTAAACAACTCAACTACCCTAAAATTAATGTCCATTAAATAACAATTCTGAACTCCACTTACGTCAATTACTAACGGCATTATACTCAAACGGATCGGAATTCTAAACAAACCCTACCCCTCCCCTCCCCCCTACGTGGTCCCCTGGAACTCTTATTGAATCCGGCTCTAAGGACCAAATAGTTGTTTAATATACTCCCTAGTGGTCCACCGATCCTGAACTATGCCAATTTTGACTGTTGCCCCTGATTGGATAAAGGTGAGGTCCGAAGTGATTTGTTGCCGGTATTTGGGAGTCAAATAAAAAGTAAGAGTTTGTTTGTGGCACACAATCGATTGTGTTACCTCCGGGTAACAGCTTCTGGAGTTGTTTGTTCATGGAAATTAGTTGGTTTTCGCGATACTGTAAGATCCATTGTCAAGTCTTCCGATCCTACCTTTTTATGCGATCCCTGTACTCAGTATGGTTTTTACACATAAGAAAATACTCGGAGATTTTATTTTAAGTACTACAAACATATTAATAACATACACATAACTCGGCGTGAGACTAGTACAGTCAGCTTCAAGCATCATTTACGTTGAAGTCGACAGGTTTTGTTTAACTTGCAGGTAGAAGTTTAGCGTACATTTATAGAATTCAAACGTCAAAAGTAGGAGAACACAACAGTTATGAGAGATGGAATGTGTCAAGGGTGATGTGGATAGTAAGGGGATGATTACAGCCAGAGATAAAAGGCGAAGACATACTGCGACGATACCAAAAAAAATGATTTTTTTGTAAAAATGAGATTACCTCTCTTACTCACGAAAGTACAGTTCTGAGATATTGCTAACCTGTAACTGGAGAAAAACATCTGGTGACACGAGACTCAATGAAACAATTTTTTTTAAATCAAGTTATTTTGATCACAAACCATGTTGGCAATAGAATCAGTAGCTCCCTCCACTACCGAGCGCCAAGTGTTTGGATATTTCACTTAATTATATTAGAAACATTTGCCGAGCTCTGCCGCGGTCCCACCAAACGCGGACGATGTTTCATTTAGATAAAGCGAGATAGCTTCATGTGCGAGCGAGATAGCGCCAACCTCGGTAAAGTAGCTTCTTCGCTAGTTAAGTGAGAGAGATGTTTGCTATCAGTTCTTAAGTGGATTAATTTAACTTTTTATTTTTATTAAAACAGTTCGGTTTTGTTTGTGTAATGGAGACCAGTTTTTCCTTTTTACTGATTGTGTGGCTTGTGTGTTACGGTGATTCTTCAATTGTGAGGTAACTCCATCTATCAGAGTGATTAGGGGATACGTACGGTATCCCCTAATCACTCTGATACTGACCTCCAATAAGGCGGCTACCCTCCTCGCCGGATCACCACCTGGGATAACGATGATATACTGCTAGCGTTACTGTATAGGTGGGGCTGATCTGATGGTATTGAGAAATCACCCCAAAAATACATAATGTATATGTCCTAGGTTTATGACAAAATCAGTTTTTGATCAAAAACTTGATTTTATCATGAAACTGCGACATACATATCCGTTGTCATTTCAGTTATTTTTTAGGCACTGATTCCTTTTTGTTTTAACTTGCTCAACCTGGAGTCTGGAAGTTGTGGCTAGTTTATGATGTAACATTATATTACGTCACGAGTAACTCCGCTCGCAGTCGGACCTCGCCCTATGTTCCTCGTTGAGCTGTCTGAGCTGGGAATGTTTCAATTTGCTACCATTAATACTTGTGGATAACTGTACAATTATATTACATCCGCTGGATAACTAAGTATTAGTTAAGGTTTAATTTAATCTGGCTTGCTGACTTATAGCTATGAAACCAATACCAATATTTGAACTAACATCTTGACCGCTAACGATAAATAGAAGATAAAGAGATCTGATGCATTATTAAATAACTTTTCAATAAAATTTTAAATAAGGGGTCCCGCATCTTTAACTGACCGCATCTCAGGCAGTCTGCCCCGACAGATTTCAATTAGTCACAAGCAGTAATTGCTTACAAGAACCTTCTTTTAATTCGTCTAATATAACATCTTTATCTTATACAGAAACTTAGATTCAGTTAGCCTATTAACGAATAGGCCAAAAAAGCCTACTTGTATGTCCTTAACATCATCCACAATAACTACACACCGTTGTATCCGACACTTTCAAATAATGAAATAGGTAACAATATTGTTGAGGCTACCTCTCTCAATGAAGTCCTCATCAAAATCAATAGGCCGCCAAATTAAATTTAATTAAAGAGAATTCGCGGCAACAATCCAACAACGGAATTTATTACCAAATTAAGATTCGCTGACGAGTTATTATCGAAAGGAGTTATCGGACGGACGAGCACGCCCGAGCGGTTCCGATTGTGCCCGAACTGTGACGAAGTTTGTGGCAGGTAGATTGTTCCAAATATGAAATGAGTTTTGTATATAATAAGAGTTCGCTTGTTTTGTGTCGTTTGAAATTACTTTATGGTGATTGATAAATTAATTAATTTGTGACATTTTAAGTATTTCTTGTTTAGTGTAGTTAACACAAACAGCGCCATTGTTGTGTATACTATGCAGTATTTATCAAGGTTATAGAGATTTTTAACCTCGTTTAAAAACATAATATGTGCGCTAGTTGTGCCAAATGTAATGGGATTGCTTTGGCATTCTGTTCCGATCAATGTTCCAAATAGTTCTGAAGGATGCTTTAATGATTTATGAATATAAAATAGATGGTATTATTTGAATACGAGTACTTTCTGCTTGACCTTAGCTAAACAAATAAACAATGGAAAAAATCTTTAACAATCGATATAAATAAAATTATAACAACATTACGAAACATTAATTACCAGTTGAATAAAAGTACTCTTTTGCTGAGCTAAGCTTTTATTTACACAAAGCAGCGTTCCCTATGCTACGGCGTAGGTGTCCATGCTACAGAAATTTTAGAATGTGCTAAGGCGTAGGCCCCCATCTACGCAACACTTCAACTGTGCTACGGCATAGGTGTCCATGCTACGGAAAGTTTCGACGATGCTACGGCGTAGGTGTCCATGATACGGAAACCTTACACAGTGCTACGGCGTAGGTCTCTATGCTACGGAAACCTTACATGGTGCTAGGGCGTAGGCCTCCATGTTATACGGTAAGCTTAGACGATGCTACGGCGTAGGTCTACATGCTACGGAAAACCTAGACGGTGCTACGGGTAGGTTTCCTTGGTACAGATAGCATAATAATATACGGTGCTACAGCGTAGGCTGCTCTACGACACAATTTGCGTGGTTTTGGTTTCTCGTGTAAAATAGTGATTATACAAAACATTGTTCAGTGCCTACACTTACAAATAGTACAATCTATTCTATGCTATAGTCATACAAGATGTGTGAAATTCTCGCTCTTTATTTTGCAAAAGTAAATATGGAAAGAGAAAAAATATCCTTTATCGGCTTTATACAATACAAAACGAGTTAGTAAGCGAACATATAACATTTCAAACGTAACGCTCAAATCAAAGCATTAAACGATTCCATACATAACGCAGTAACAAATAGCGAAAACAATTGCGAGCTATACAACGTAACGGCGGCGCAGATAACACTAAAATATGAATACTAAACGTTACGTTGCGAAAAAAACAAGCATCGGAACAAAATGGCGGCACAAATAAATGTTAATATGTGCCGCACTAATACTGGTATACATACGTAGGCTGTGTTCCAGGGAATTAGGTCGCCGAGTGTATGAAGCAGCAGGTTCACTACACGTGGTACTGCTAATCACTTTCTATTGGTTCGATTCCCGCACGGAACAAATATTAATTTGGCCTACAGATAGTTGTTCCGGGTCTGGCTGTTTGTGTATATGAGTTTATATATTTGTAAACGCACCCACCATACAGGAGAAATTCCTAGTGTGGGGCAACGATTTTTTTTAAAGGAAGAAAAACTGTTCTCAAAGTAACGGTTCATCGTATAACGCACCTAATTGATTTTCCGAAAATATTTTAATTACGACAGATGACAGTCATTATAAGTTAGACACATTATTTTAATTAGACCCTCAAAGATTTCAACGTCTCAAGGTAGACATAAACACTACAATTAAGTGTTAGGTAATTTGGTGTCAGATACCTTCTCTCGATAAAACGAACCTTCTGTTCGAAGCTATTCTATGATTAACCAGAATAGGGCTACCCCACTGTAGTGAGAAACGAGGACAAGAAAAAACTATAACAATTCGTTTCGGTCATTATACGGGACACAAATCGAGTTTTTCCTGAGACAAAGTCAGTTCGCACGAGACGCTTGGCATTGTACCAACGACAGTAGTCGTGGCGGTGGTCCAAGTGTGCGGAGATAGCGGATTTATGTTACGACATGGCCGAAGTAATAACATTTAGTGGGAAATAGAAGGACACTTGAATAAAAGCGTTGAAAATAGAGCTTCAGTGAATGATATATAAATACTTTTAGTTTTATTGGGACGTGTTCGAGAAAAATATGTTTTGTTACGCGACTGAGCTTTGTGACGCTGTGATGTCGGCGCTTTGATTTATACACACTGAGAACTGCCAGCAGATGCTGTGAGGAGTACGAATAATCTTAATTTATTAAGAAATGTGACGCAAGGCGCAATCGGTTCATACACTTGCTCAGCAATTGTCTCGACGTTTGCCAAAAATTAAATCTGATTCAAAATCTTTTGTTTCCTACAGATAGTCTGTATTGTAGAGTGATATGGACACTAGTGTCGATCCCATGTTACATGTTTACAATAAAGAGGAAAGATTCGATTTTCGTTTTTTTCTTATTGTATTGCTATAATGGCTCTTGTAAATAGTCACCTGATGATACTCCTGCACAAGTCACGTGACCTCCACATGGTCAGCAGCCCACGTGACACTGCTCCCCGCCGACATCTTACGTCACAGACCGCGCTCAAGGATAGGAATTTATTATTAAGTGCTGCTACCAAACTGGTTCCGTTCTCTTATTTACGCGCCGCGAAATACGTCTGGCAGCAATCCTAACTGATACAGATAGATCCACATGCTGCGTAAACAGCCAGCAAATTGACAGGCCGGGGGCAGTATACCCGGCGTGATGTACGACGCGCGGTTACTCTGTGGCTCGAAAGAACGGTAATATGAATATATGGGGGATGTAATGTGTTGAAACAATGGGGGAATATAATATTAGGAAACAGCAAGTCGTTCCTTATATTGAAGTCTGAATAAATCTTTCTCAGATATTCAGGAAAAATATAGATGTTATGGGATTTTTTTGGTTTATAAAATTCCTATGGAAAATTATTGTAGTAAAACTATTAATAACTTATTTATTTAGCCGCACTACACCACTTGTTGTTGTGTATACAACACTCAAACGCCTGAGTAACACTTGTGTGCATTTCTCCTCGGTCTTCACTGGATAGACCATCGCTGTTGTTATTATGGTTTATATATGTTTGAGTTATGATTCAAGATCTAATTATAAACCGTTAAAACAATAATAAACTTTAATCGAAACAGGAATGTACCGAAATCAACAGGCATTCTGTGGGTACAGGCTGGTGTGAGCTGACAGTCAGCGCGGGGCGTTGTAGTCACTTTGTAATCAAGTTGATCTTATTTTGTTTTGTAATAAAAATATATGGATTATATTTAACAAATCAAGTAAAACCTCCTCGTGTCCACAGACAATGTTCCATCACTTATTGGGCTCCGTACAAAGCACGGCACATAAATCGTCCGCGCGCGTCTGATTGCTCCCCGGATCGCAACTTGTCATAAACTACTGACAGATTGCGAGTCTATAAGTTAGGAACAGTGTCGCTCGTATTTCATCCACTTCCGGAAATTCTTGCGACATGCTTGACAACAAGCTGGCCGGAGATATTTTTCTGTTTGTTTCCTGTTACTGTCATTTATGTTGTAGGGAAGGTAACATGAATACGAACAACATTTATTGTATTGAGTACATTCTCCTGGGAAAAACTCCCAACACATACACAGTAGGAACGTGCATTTATCTATAAGCTAGTTCGCTCACTACGTCTTTCCGATTTGTAATGTTTAAATGTGATCCACACAACCACAGCTGTAATGCACACGCGGGACACGCGGGGCACGCGGGACGAGCCAGCCGCGGGACGGAGTGGGAACTGCTTCCGAAACCGAATGAACGGAGAAAAATGTGATGTAACGCGTAATGTAGCGGCAATGAAACAAATGAAGCGCTGTGTCGGATCCCAATCATGTAATGGGGGACGGACCCCACCCCCGTCAGTCGCGGGCCCCCGTCAGTCGCGGGCCCCCGTCCCATTAGCGAGCACGTTAAACATTTAATTTTTATACAAATTGCTCGCAAATTAAAATGGCGGCGAAATCTCAGCGAAACAATTTGACGGAGGCGCGCTTAAAACTTTTTTCAATTAGTTCGGATTGCGGGATCCAATGATTTGGTTAATTTCCTCAATAATTGGTCGCGCGGTGTGTTTTGTTATTCATTTATTCGGAATCCTGTGATTTGACGCAGATTGCGTTGCTTTCTCATATTTTGAATTGGTGATTTTCGTTTCGTGTTGGCTTTTATGAAAGATTCTCGTGAAATTGTAATTTAAATAAATTGTTATTGCTCGGTACAGCCGATGTTCTTGTGTTATTGGCATTTGTTTAGGGTGGGTTTTTAATATAAATAACAAGCTACTACCCGCGTCTTCATTCCCGTTGTTTTAATTTGTTTTTAGGGTAGGAACCGACACACTTGGATGAATAAAATACCCACCACCCATTTTGATATACATTAACGCAGAATAGTCGTAGTTGCGAACGTTATACCAACAACAATGAAGCCGTTTATGATGTTGCGGTACACGTCAGTTATAACCGCGAGGTAGTTACACACCGCCAGGAGAGCGCACACGCGGTATTGTAGTAGTATGTACTAGTAAATGATGCCTAAATGCAGAGTGTACCTGTGAGAGATCGAGCTCTCTTTTATCACTGGTGAGTGATGATGTAGACGACGAAGGTGCACTTGCCCCGACCTCACCTAGTCACTCAATATTAAATTGGTATTGTAGAAATACTTCGAGTGTTAATGCTAAGCCACACGTGACACTGTCGTAGAACTTCGACATCTACATAGAAGCACACACACATAGAGCAAAGAAGACGAATTTCTGACATTGACATCATTTGCACACGAACACACCTCCCGGGAAGTACATCGCAACCCTCCTCGATATTCTAAACCTCGTTACTATTAAAATAACGTACCGTTATCAGTAGTCGCGTACCTTACATACAAATGTACGCACCTTTCTATAGCCGGCACACGGAGCAGGCTGGGACAGAAGATCCACTGCACACCACGCACGTCTGCTCACAGCGAGTGGACGTACGTATGCGTGTCTGTGTGTGTGTGCCTTCCCTGGTGGCGTGTCCTGACCTTCTGCGCGTATCCACTGCGTGGCCGGCGTCCTCCAGTGTTCATGATTCAATAGACGGTTACAGTTATAGAAGTTCCACGTTAATGTTACCGCTATCGGTTATCTGTTACGGTTATTGTAGTTAACTGGAGTTAATGTAGATATCGCTTTAATGTTCCCAATGTTTACGTTGCTCTTTGAGGGGAGCGAGTTTTCATAACGTTACGACTTATTCCCGCAAAGGGTTGGCAGAGCGCGTGTTAAACGTACATCCATATTTCGCCAGTTATGTGTAATGGTATATGCGATAAGAGGAGAGACTATTGCCAATAATTAGACATAGATCACAGCTTTGGGGTACTCCTCAGACTTTATAAAAGAAAAAACTTAAAGAGAAACTTCAAAGTCAAAGTACGATACTTAGATCGAATTTTGGACAACACGCTAGCAGTCACGCTTGTGACCACTGCACCAGTAAGGCAATCACTTAGAGACTCTTTCTAGTACTGCTACAATGTACACATATCTCTCGGGAGCTCACCTAGTACAGACATATCTGTGGTAGGTACATAATTCAGTAATAAACTAGAGTAGCGGCGTAGGTAGTAAATCTTAATAATTGTATGTAAAAGAAAGCGTTAGCATATTGTTGGCTGCTGTTTCTTCTCGACAGTAAATAATTCAACTCAGTGGAGTAGTAACCGAGTCGCTGGAGGAAGCTCGCTCTGCTACAAATGAACTCATATTTTTTGTTATACTTCGAAGTCATAAAAACTGAGACTACAAAGAATAAGGCCGAGTATTCACCGGGGGACTCGCGCTTACTTATTTATACTTTTATGTATTAAGACTTAGCTTAAGACGTTGCTTTCGTTGCTGTGAGAGCGACGCCTTTGTCAGCATTATGATGACAATAAACATGTCGATTTAAATCATAACAAGTTTACGACGTGAAAATAAAATCAATTAATGACAATTAGCCTCACAGACACACCGCGTGCGAGGGCGCGACCCTCTCGGCGATATAATGGATCGCGCTGTTTATACCGACGTATCAGCGACTAACTCAATTACAATCGCACAATAAAACGATATAAATGAAAAGCGAGGGTCTAACGGACCCGATGACAATGCGTAGATAAAAACATAATATATCGGCGCGTTTTTTAATAGCAGCGGAGGGTTGGATGCCTTCACTGAGATACTGGAAAATTGGATTTTTGATAAAAACGTGATTGGGGTCCCGGAGTCCCCGCATTCTAGTGATGTGCTGATTTAGGTCTAGCCTTACCTCTTCTGGACGATCAAAATATTTGCTTCCATTCGGGATTCGGCGCAGACGGAACAAATGATTTCTTTACGTGGCAGGAAGGTCCTCAACGACTTTTGTATTACGACTGTAACGTTCAGAAAGCTCTTTGTATAACACATACACACACACCCTAGGGATAGGCAGAAGTGTATTAGAGTGTGCACACGAGTAACATTTATTTATTAATATAACATACACAATGTTATACAAATCTTAAGTCCACTCCCTCACATACACCGCTGGCTAGAAGCTAGCATTACACAACAGTTTCACACAAAAATTATAACAAAGGTTAGCTTTTTTTATAATTTATCTATAGAAGCCATTAAATAGGGGATGAAACTTTTGTATTGAAGTTCGTCTTTGTCGATGGGAAATTCCACCGAGCACACAGCTCTGTTATAAGTCCCTGATAAGGGGCAGCCCATTGTTGGCGACGAGGCATCCTACTAATGTTGAAGGACTAGGCTTAGGGTACACAATAAAGACGTCGCAGTAAGTAGGCGCTCGACACACATAAATATATATTATAATACCTCGTCATTTTCATTAGTATTCCCCAAAGCCTAATTATTTTTAAATGGATGTTATTAAAGAGCGAGGAGACAGTTACAAATGTTTGCAGATCGGTTTAGTTAGAAATTAAAGAAAACTTTGTGTATTAATTAATATTCAGCGAGCGGCCGCCTCGCGCCGCCGCGACTTGACAATGAACCAACTACTTGTTTATTATACGGATATTAAAAACGGTACATTAAATTAGTGTTATCTTTAATTTTAACAAAACATTTTTATGTTTTTAGGCTATTATATACCTGTGGGCAGCAACAAAAAGGAAAAAAGTGGAGGCCGCCTAGGTGCCGTTTTAGTGAGCATTTTATTCCGTTTGGAAAATGTAAGTGTCTCCCCAATTTGATATCTGTAAGGGATCTGTAAGAGTCTTGTTCCCTAACACGTTTATACGACGCGGTACGCTTGTCTTACTTCTTACTCGTATACTGTACAGTTTAACCAATGGTTTTTGATCTCAAAGATCTGTAAGGGTCAGCACACATACAGCAGCAAAATGCAATAATAACAACTCGGATGTGTTTACGTGCACAGAGTAAGGTTTATCTTGAGTTAAGTTCAGTTCGTTATTGTCTGCCTCCTCATGTGTGGTGACACTCGCCGCGGAGTGCAGCCACACAATGTCTGAACAAACACTACTCAGAGACACAGAAATGTTAAAGCAATTTGATCCGTTTGCGCTGAAAGCCGGACAATGGCGACCGGGCCGTGTCCGGTGTCTAGTGGACACTATTTATCGGTGTCGGACACCGCCGGCCGCCGCCGTCTCCGGTCGGACATCCAGATAAGCTCGCTACTGAATTATTATAAGTAGTTTGTTTGCGCTACCTAATTAGGTATGTGCGTAATGACTGCCTGTTTTTGTGGATCTTGCTACATGCATATGTTACTTGTGTTCTTTATGTCACTCTGTATCGTGAATATGTACTCTTCCGAATACAGACGTGGTTCCAGCATGTATCACTACATCCACTTGCTCACAGCTTGTTCGTTATTTTATCTCCAGGATTTTTCAAGGTATTCCTTTCGCCCTGTTCATTCAACACTACACATCAGTCTGCTCTCACTCACCGCTCGAGTCGTGCGTGGTTTAGTTCCGCATCAACATTGCCTCCTGCTCAACACGACATCTCCAAGTTATCCAATATGGCGACTCATTACAACCGTCAACGAACCATCACTAATGGCGATATTAACCTTTCAAATTAGGTTAACTGTTACTGTGCGCCTCATACTGTGCACTTTGGACAAATCTGTCGGTTTAGTGAACAGCTTGTATGTTTAGTGTTTGATACTAATTAGAGCACAGATCTGGTATGGACATTGGACCACGACCTCCCTTTTTTTTAGTTTCATTGAATGGTACAATCTTTCACAAAAATTGGCATTTTGTATATTGCTCGTACCGATAAGAAATAAAAATAAAATTGTGTGTCGTATTACGTACTAACACGCTTGACATTTAGTCGCGCCCCGAGTGTTCTTCTCTCAATAACAAAACGATCACCTCCTAACTTTAAGAAGGTTATAAAAATGTATCAATAAATCAATTATGTTATACAAAAAGTATTTATATAAAATGCTGTAACTAATACAATAGCCAATAGGCAGTAGGCTCGCCTCTTATTCCACGGGACGTAAACATACTGGCGAACTGTGGTGTCCATTGGTACATTTCTGCCTAACCCTTTGGGGAATACAGGCGTTATGGTATGTTATGCTGTAACTAACTATAAGGACAGGCGTTCGGTCCGACTGACTCCACTCCACTCCACTCACTGCTATTAAACACCGTATGAGATCTAATTCATAATTGGTGAAGTTGTACAGGTTGAGGGTTTTAGAACCTTTTATGAGGAGTGGTTGAAATAGTGCTGTGGCTCTCCCTTGTTACATCATTTTGGTTTTCAATAACATGTGCACCCACACACACAAACTTGCACTCAATGTCACGTAATGTTATATCATAAAGCTCCTTTACGACTGCACTAAGTGCGTCCGCCGACGACACCCGGGCTACATGACGCTTCACTGTCTGACCTATGTATCGTGTTACATGTTGGGCAAAGATTGGACAAATATTTTCCTAATACACTTAAAACAATCACGACGAGACCATTATTTATTATTATTGCTATCAAAATCAACTATTGAAAAACGTTTTCCAACAAAAACGAAAGGTTTTGTTACAAACGAAACATTATGTAAAAATACAGCGATTATATTTACTTAACCGCTGAACAAACACGTGTGGCTGCTTCCGCAAATGATTTTGTTTCAATTTTATCAAACGCTGGTTCAATTTATTTTTATTTAGTCACAGGGTGTTTCGTTTTGTCGCCAGAGTGTTTTTCGATGATTTCGAAACACTCTTATTTCATTTATATTTTTCTATTACGTGGGACTTGAACACACCTGGGTGGAAATGTGGATGTAATACACACTTCTGCCTATTTGACATTGTTACTTCGCAAAATATTGTAAGGCAATTCGTTTTATAAAAAAAAAAAACATCAGTTTTAAGCTGTACCACATAGATCGATGTCACGTCAATATTGTACAGGACCCAAGTTTTACCGACAATATTAACATGTGATATTGAACATTATTGATTGCTCAATTTGTCGTCCATATTCCATATTTAGAGCATTCCACGAATTCGCTCCATCGGGAACAAAGCAAACAAAACTTTTGTCATAAATTAAACATAGAGTTTATTCATTTACTGAGGAAAGTAAATTAAAAGGCAACTATTCCGTCGGCCACACGCTGATTGACACGTTAGCCTCACACGGTACACAAGGTGGCGTCAAAAGGACCAGAAGTAACCCTTCGCGTGGAGGCAGATGAGATTGAACCCTCCTCCCGCTGTCAAGCGACTGTTTCTCCCTGACAATGGGTTGTAACGCATTGTGTGACTTTAGGTCCGCGGGGTCATGTTTGCTGACGTGGGTCAGCCTCTGTGTCCACACTGGGCCACTCTTTGTTGCTCGTAGTTTGGCGGTTCTAACTTTTGTCCGGTTTAAAGGCATGAATAAAAATGTGACACGTTTGAGGTCGCTGTGAAAAGATGAAAAGCTGTTACCGTTTTATTTGTATTGTTTGAAATTAAATACAGTATTTTTTTGTGTTTCAGCTTGAATTATGTAAATAGCAATGGATGAACGATACAATTCTAGGATGCTATTTATGTACGGAACTAATTAGTGTAGCCTACTCAATAAGGGACACGGTGTATAGTCACTTGTCTGTGATCAAGGAATGGTGTTAAAAAGCCATTATTTGTTAAAGTAGTGATCAAAGTTGCAAAATATTTTGGATGTTCAGCGTACATTTTATTGATGACCAGTATGAGGCTCGTCCAACTTCCTACGATCAAATAGCCGAACCGGCCACTAATCGTGAATTATAAATAAACACGAAGCGAGGACTCCTCCCGCAGGACACCTGCTCCCGAGCGCCGCCAGTTCCCAAACATTCTGACTGACAGAATCTTAAGTTACTTAAACAGTTAAAGCTTGTTATGTCAAACAACTGCGAACTTGTAATACTTCCTCAGGGATTAAAGATAAGTTTGTCGTTAATCTTTCCAATTTGTCAGTTAACTAAGTGTCGGCGACAGTTCATTACATTACCGGCCAGTGGACCGGCCCTCCGCCAGCCCTCCGCCAGCCCTCCGCCAGCCCTCCGCCGCCCACGCGGTGTGTTCCGCGAGGAATACTCTCATGCATAAAAATTTCTTTAATGAACTATTTGATTCATTTGCCGTGGATATTATTAAAGACAAAAATAAGATAAGAAATACGTTGTTTTCCCTTCGCCTAAAGCATCCCAAACTGCAGCTACTCTACGTCTTATCCTAAATAATATTACACAAGAAATAGTTTTATTATAAGATATTATTTCTAAAAATGGGCGCAGCATGAACACATTCAAAATATTCAGACAACCGATCAAGATCCTCACGGTCACAGTAGCAGAACAACAGACTATACATGCGGTATTGTGCCGCTTGTGTGCCGCCTTTGTGCCGCGTGCCGCGTGTGTGCCGCTGCCGCGCCGACAGCGCCGGTGACGCCGGTCTGACAGCGGTCGGAACCGCCGCGTCTCATTCACCGCGCTAAGTACACACACGCACACATGCGAAACTGTTGTCATTACATACTTGCTTAATAATTTGTGTTTGTGTAGGTATGTGTGAGTGATTGATATATTCTGAATGTCGGAACAGCTAAGTTAACATGTGACGTGTGGTTATGACTCCTAGTTGTGTTGGTGACCGGGAGGCTTAGGGAGCAGGGTTTAGTGCAAGTAACCAGTTTTTTAAATTTTTATTCGAGATGGGTCAGCTCTGACTCTAGTCTTGGTCAGAGGAGTGAGCCTACCCAGAAGAAATCAGTTCATTTTAATTTTGAAGACATTAGGGGTGAATGCGTGCGGAAATACAGACGCAGGCAAAGAGTTCCACTCCATAGCAGGGCGTATTATAAAAGAAGACTGAATCGCTTAGTGCGAGTAGTTTGACATAATGTACATGCACCAACATAACATATTATGTTTGCTAATTGCAAGTAAAGCAGCTACAATAATCATTTAACTTGCTCAACTGACCAGACACACACACACACACACACACACGCACGCACAGCCCGCGCCTGCGCACGCCGCGTCGCGCACCGTCCACCGCGGGGACAGTCGGCTCCACAAGTGATGTCCGTATAGAGAGCGTCACTCTGTTGACTCGAGGCGTGGATGAAACATATAAATAGTAACGAGTTCCCAATTACGAGCGCACTGATTAAATTAATGGGTGACAGAGGATTTTTTACAGCGTTTTTATACGATCAAGCGCTGCTGTGTGTGAGGGGTCGTTTGAAGTGGTCAACACTGTGACCCCCGGTCGGTGTCAATTAAACATCGTGTAGCTATTTGAGTTGGATTTCCGAGAACTAGGTAGGTGATGCATAATTACACAAAAATGTGTTTGTCTACATCGGTCCACGTTCCGTTTTATTAATTCAGTAACTCAAGCATTAAAGCGACCTTTTGAAACTTCTTGTTTATAATTATAATATTCTTATTTGGAACTTTGTAACATTAATAATTTATGGGCCGTTTAATATGCCTTACCTCTTTTTATTTTCCGTTTGAATAATAATGAAGTTCTGCGATTTAAGTCGTCTGGCTTCCAATGAATATTTAATTATATTTCTAATGAACGAAACAGAGCGGCGCTGCTTCACAACTTTGCTTCTCACATCTTTAAAGAGATATCCACGAGTACTGAAACTTCAGCTGAATTTGCTTCAGACTTAAGTTCTTACAATGAAAACAATAAATCAAGTAAAATAACAAGTCTCAAATATTCTGAAAACCAACATAATTTACTTCTATACAAATCATTCAGTACGACGTCGTTCTAATGTTCGTACAGTCAGCCGACTATAGGCTCTACGCCGTAGCAGCGTAGCGTCGTAGCGCCGTAGCTGCGTAGCGGCCAGCGCCATAACAGTTATAAGGGTTGTGCCATTATTATGATAATGGGCGCTATTATGGCAGATATCATTATCTTAGCAAGAGTGACTGAGATCTTTGGGGAGGGGTTAATTTATTAATTTACTCCGGACCACTTAGATAATTATTTTCAATTTTGTTGCTAGAAAATTTAAAGTGGTGTTTTACAGCAATTCCGTTGGATGCTGAGACAAATTGACTTAAAACTTAATGGACGAAATATTTTAACGTCCGAAATCTGTCTTTGCTAAGTTAAAAGTATCTGAGTGTCTTAATAGCGTTTTTCTTCTACATAAAGGCTTTTATTAATTACATCAGCGAGCGCTTTTAACCAAAGTTTCCTGGGGAGGTAGAACTGGATAAGTGAAAACTATTTTAATAATAATAGGTTCTACAGAAAAGAGCCGACAGGAAACTCCGAGTGAACTATTAAATAATAATCTATAAAATATTTACAATCACGAAAGTGTGATTGACACTCCGCCCCGAACTACCAACAACTTTAAGTGCTTATGAAATATAGTGCACGGGAGCAAGCACTCGACGGTGACAAATTGCGAGAACTTTGTGGAGGCTCGAAGGACCACAAACTTCGGTCCTTAGAGTCCCTAGGGCGCGATGTTTGTGGGGCACGAGGGTGTGTGCTTTGTGTGGCTCGCGCGAGCTCGGGGCGGAGCTGTCGATACGGCGCTGGTCATAGGTGGCCGGGGTTGGGGATTGTGTTGTTCTTGGCGAAAAGTTGTTGCTTATTGTTAGAGTCAACATTGCTAACTTATTGAGGTTTGTTTTTATGTAATAGAAATGATTATATGGCATTATAGGGCCTGAAAAAACTTGCTGTGGCAAATAAATAAACGTAAAATATTGTCTCCTGTCATTGAACTACCCGGTCACTCCAACTATCAGACTTTCAGTTTGAATGTCAGTACTACTATTTTACAACTTGTTGTCACATAATTACTATCTTCTTACCAGGACTGAAATCTAATTGGTTTAGGTTTAAAGATATTTATTCTCAAAAAAGACACAAAGTCACTTACATGAGAACAGGAGACCTTATGCTAATATTAATAATAGGTTCGTCACTGCATTAGATAATGTTCACGGTACAACCATTCAATATATTCAGTTTTTGAGAAAGGTATTTTTTGCTGTTAGATATTCAGCTAACTGAGTCTTGAATACATTGAATGAGTGTACATTTTTGATAAATCATATTGGTTTTAAAGCAGTGATAGGTCATTCATCTCCATCCGGACCGCAGCAAGTATACAGTGTAGCTTCTTCATCTCCCAACCGCAACACTTCATATTTTCCTTGCATTTGTCTAGAAACACAATTATTATATAATAACGCAAGAGACTGGAACGTATACAAAAGAAAATAAATAACGGTTTTAAGAATAACGATGCAGAAACTTTTCAAAGGAAAAATTAGATAATATTGTGTGTGTGTCAGGTGAGCAAGCAGAGTGAACTGAGCTTCACTTTATACACATTTTATAATAAGGTATATAAGATTATTTTCGCTACGATGGAGGTCGCTACTGAAATTAATTAAGACGTAATAAGCAGAACTAGTAATGTGTAACTTTAATACAATTTAATACAATATCTAGCCAAAGTTACATCAAATTGTTGAGGAAATTAAATTGCAAACAAATTACAATTGTGTTTCCTTCATCTATACTTACTAATAATCTATACTAATATTATAAAGAGGTAACATTTGTTTGTAAGTTTGTATGTTTGTAAGTTTGTAAGTTTGTATGTAGGGGGTAATCTCCGGAAGTAATGAACCAATTTTAAAAATTATTTCACTGGTAGAAAGCTACATTATTCGTGAGTGCTATAGGCTATATAACATCACGCCACGACCAATTGGAGCGGAGCAGCAATAAAAAATGTGGCAAAAACGGGAAAAAATATTCTTTTTGAGGGCTTTCGTTGCGTGCGCTGCGTGAACGGTTAAAGTTACGCAAAAATAATGTATGAAAGAATTGTTCCTCTTAAAATATACTAAAAAAAAGTCCGCGGTAGTAAATGCCTAACTTTTAAGGTTGACTCACTATAGCCATTTTTATGGCTAGAAAAATTGTTTTAAAATAATGCATTATTTTCGAAGGTGTTTTTATGGAAATAGTATTAATCCTTATTAACATAAATACGTTATCCATCACAAGTGTTCAATTTTGAATGAAATTACCCTTTACATCATTTAATTTCAATGAATATCTTAGGAGATATCACAGTTTTAAAATAATTTGGCCGCAAAATAATGGCTCTGCGAGACATTCCGTAGCTTATACATCAGAATAAACATAACATAATAATAACACCACCATAATATACATAACATCGCGCTATGAGCCACGGAACGGATCAGTAACCAAAAACCTATCGTAACGCGAGTGAAACCGCGGGGCACTGCTAGTTTGTAATATTTATGAACAGTAAAAACATTCAAATGAATGAAAGTCAATAAATCAACAAAAATATAACTTTGAAAAAAAAAAATTATGTGTGAAGGTGATACTAACATGGTAATACAAAAACTAAATAAATAAAATACGATTTTAAATATAATACTCGTTAACTCACAGGTGAATACATTATGTGTCTGAAAATTATTTAGTGAACCAACCCTTACAGAAATACCAATCAACTATGGGCGCATCTAATAGCACTGGCCAATCAGAGCGCGTTGTCGAGTTCAGTAGTTCCGCGCGAACAAAGTAGTGAGTGTAGAGAGTGAGGGAAAATATTAATTAACCGTTTCAACGAGTTACTGTTGCGATTGTTATTTACGTAGGCTTCGGTTAATTACATCGTATTAGTGCACGAATCGACTAATAATTATTAATTGTAATAACATTGCTGAAGTGCGTGTAATTAAGGTTTCTATTCGTTACACAACACTCAAACGCTAGGTTATTTAGTTCAGCACAGTCAGCCCGGGGCACACGTGACTCACTCGATAGCAGTCAGCAAGATGGCGGCTGGTGCTAGTGTATGCCAATTGTTATCTTGCTTCTAAGGATTTATTGAAGAATACGTTCACTACATAAAATAAAATATTAAAAGAATAGTGACTTTCACGTTGATTGTACAGGTAAATTGGAATCGGTCGAATGATTTCTCATCGCCAACACGCAGTGCCACGACAGATTTTTTGTAGAACCGATCATTGTACCGATTCAATAAATCCATAGTCTCGTGGGACCGACGTTTTGTCGGTATTTTAAAATTTATATGTTCCATTCTCTCCGACAAAAAATCGGTCATCAATAATCTGACGGCTCACTCAGACAATTTATAAGGCAGCGTACCTAAATGTCAAAAAACCGAATCCTTATGTATATGACAAGATTATTTTGTACTGCAGTAGAACAATTACAAACTCGAGTTAGGTATCTAGTACAGTCGGTTGTCAGCATTATCTGACCCACCCTAAACACAATCGAAATTGGACCTTCTGCCTATGATAATAAGGTTTAATTTCAATTTATATGAGGTTATCAGTCAAGTGCTCGAGAACTGAGAAGGAATAAATACAATAAAAATACACACACGCAAATTTGATCTTTATCACGTTAGCATTGGGTTAAATCTTATAACAACTTGTTATAATATAATAAGTGTAATAGCTTATTTTAATGAGTTCGGTCAAGTAACTCTGGTCTCGTGGTCTGTGTGTAAGACTGAGAGTGACAAGTTGCGAGATCAAATCCCGCGACGAAGATATTGTTTTGCTTTCAATTTAGAATTTATTCTAAAAGTATTTCTTGTATTATTGTAAAGAACTATAGACGGATAATCTTCAAATATAAAGTTTCTAAAATGGTAATATTTTGGCATAACTTGTATTAAGTGGGTAGTTGAAAAATAAATATTTGTATTCATTGTAAAACTGGTATTCAAATGCTACTAACTAAGGGTATGCAGTGACAACGCGCAAACATATTTTTCCTTGCCTTACTAAATTGCAAAAACAACTTCTCTTTACAATTTATTTTTGTCTATTTTATAGGTAGTTTTTTTATTATCATGTCTTAATGGAGTGATTAAATAATAATGAAGGGATAAAATACAAAATAATCTATTTGCACTAGGATAAGGTTGGCTGCTTGTGCTGTGCAAGAATAAACTTTATTAAAGTATACTATATGGTTTAAATTCTTTAGTCTTGTGGTCACTAATCGTTGTAATACGTTCGAAATCAAGTTTAACCTAAATATAGCTTCTGCTCAGGTGTTTCTTTTTTAATTATTTTATTATACTTTTTTTACAGTTCTTTAATGGACAACGCATAGAAATAAAACTAAACAATTGCAAATTTAAAATGTTTATTATTTCATTAAAACACTTAGGTAAATAAAGTAAGTAAATGCTCACATATTTCCAAATTAATATACAATATATTATGAGGATGCCATAATCAAATCTAACCATTTATAAACATTAAAAAAGGCATGTTTTCTTGAAAGTTTGTTATCGAGAAAATTTATTTTATCTGTGAAATGCTTTAAAGATTTATAGCTGCCTATTATACGTAGTGAATAAACATGTCATTTAAATAGAAAAAAAACTATTTATGACAATAACATCACCACGTAATTGGCAACATTTTAATGGTTTAACAATCTATCCATTGAGCATTTACTTACATGGTGTGTTTAAAAATATCCTAGATTAATTAGTAGCGGAGTGATGGCGCACCGTTCCTTGTTACGTTCATCTTTGTTCGATTTAAATGTTTTTTTTTTCATCAGTGAAGATCACAACATTTTCTTCTCAATTAAAATTTAAATATTCCTGGGCAAAACGGACCCCTCTTCAGCAGGTGTCAATGCTATTTTCTGTGCCGGTTTATAATTCCTTATTCCAGCAGCGTGTAAATGCCTTCTCACTGTTTCCACTGAAATATGGTGTTTTATTGCGGTTACACTAACGGGCAATCGCATTCGGGACTATACTTGATGTTTTTTGCCCCTGGACGAATCCGCTGAATATTTACTTTGTCTCCATAACGTCTTAGCTACAGTCGTATTTCTCTAAAACAAAAAAAAAACTTTTTTGGAACCGTTTATGTAACTTGTAAGGAGTGAATGTAATAGTAAAATAGCCAACTACGCGTTCATTAATCACAATCAATTAAATAAAATAGGTATAAAAAAAAAACACTTACTGCTATATTAAGACGACGACCAATCTCTCTAATTCCAACATTCTGCTCATGTAAAAATATGATTTTATGTTTGGTATAGTCATTAAGCTGCGACATGATGCTTTTTTACACCAAATTGCTTAAAAATACTTAACGAGTTATGCGAAACGATTTACAAATGTGTGTGCACAGTCAATGCTAATAGGCGTAGTGTAACTTTTGTCACTTAAGTAGACGAATTTATTATCTACCTCACGAAGCAAATATATGTGAACTTAAACTTTTTTAATTTACCCACCTGTTTACAAGATAAGTTATTAGGCGTAAATCATATTGGCCGTTCTTTAATAATGCAAACAATTTTGTAGAAATGAAATCAAATTAAAAAAGAAACTGATAACAGGTGGACTGTGTTTTCGAACCCACATGTTGTTCCTCGCCAATCCAACATCAAACCGCCAAGCCACAAGAACTTGTTAAGACTCCACGAAATTCAAGATTGGGTTCTAATTATGTAAGGTGACTTAAAAGGTTTTTAACTTTAATGTCAACGAGATAATGATTAAAATAGCTTAACAAAATGATAATTATAATGCCGGTGGCTCCGACAACGTTGGGTGGGTTTATGCGTGTCTGTATTCATCGATAAATTGAAATTAAACCTTATTATTATAGGCAGAGGGTCCAATTTTGGTTGTGTTTAGGGTGGGTCAGATAATGTTGACAACAGACTGTACCTGTTACCTGTGCCGGCTTATCGAATCGAATGATTAGCGAGCGTTCCTCTCAATAGGTCGGTGATCGATGCCGACTCGCTGAGCGACACGCTGCGATAGATTGCGACGTGTCGCGGAGCCGCTGTGCATGTTTAAACGTAACAAGTTGCTTTAACTTAGAGACGTGTTCGGGCGCTACACTATGCAGCGCCCCGCGTCTCCACCGCACGGCGAGGCTTGCGTGACATCGTGACGAGTGTGAGGAACTCGTGCCTATCGAGTGAACGATGCCATTCTTTATCCATACTCTATACTAATATTATAAAGAGGAATTATTTGTATTTCTGAACGTAACAAATAAACTTAAAAACTACTGGACCGATTTCAATAATTCTTACCATTAGAAAGCTACATTATTACTAAGTAACATAGGTTATATAACATCACGTTACGACTCACGGGAGTGGAGCAGTATTCGAATACGTAACCTAACGCGGGACAAATAAGCCCCGCGGACGAAGTCACATATAGTTCGCTAGTTTAACTATGTTTTCGGAGCTACCATTATTTCCCTGGTGAGGATACATAAACACTTTAAACAAAAACCTGAGGCTGTTTGTAGTAGGGCTTATTAGACAAAAAGTGACACTCTAAATGATTTCGAACTCTCTACGATGCAACATTATGCCTTCAAAATCTTGTCAAAAAAGTATTTGTCAAGAGTTGTATGTCAGTTGAACTGTGTCTGTCTCCCAGAGTTGTGGATGTGCGTTGGTATGCGGACACAGTACGATAAACAAATACTTAGCTTCACAGGTGAATCAAACCTAATCTCATTAGCCAATGGTTGAACCACAACACAACGTTAATGCCCGACACGTTGCCTACTTGCTTCCACACAAGACGTAACAGATCCGACGTCACACTCGAATATGAAGTCGTGTAACGATGTAATATGTACACTAACTCCAACAGGATTCACTGCAATCCACGGTAACCATGGCAACCAACTAACAGAATCAAAGTAATCCAACTTTAAATGATCAAGTAGGTACAGTCAGCGCCGGAGAGAACCAATCACGAGCTCGCAAAGTGGAAATTATTCGCTTTGCCAATCCACAGATTAGTTTTAAGAGGTCCTAAACACGAGTTAGTCGATTCGGAAAGGTAATTAGTTTAATTCGAACGATTTGTTAGGCGAGGTCTCACCGCAAGCGCGACCGGAGGCGCGGGCGTGGAGGGGGGGTTACTGTGTTTTGAAGGATATCGGTTTGATTGAGACCTTATAGGGGTAGTTAGATTGGTAATGAATGAATGTTTGGTCGTTAGGTGAGGGTAAAGTTTTGTACTAACTTGTCATAAAGCGTGGGTACAAAATCCTTTACAACGCTGACAGTACATACTAGCGTCCTGGCGACGTGTGTTCTGTACTGGTGTACTGGTCTACTCCTTGGCACTGACTCCTCAAAGACACTTTGGAAGTTAAAAATATGTTTAATTTTATATCTTTGTTTACAAATACTCTGTAACTACACGTTACAAACAACCAACATCACTCGTCCTGACCCACACGCGCAATTAATTCTGCTCAACATGACATAGTATGAACAGTATGAATAGATTTCGGTGATGAGTTTTTTACCCCCTGTAGCAGGTAGGTGCGGCGTGACGTAGGTGTGACGGACAAAGGACACAGATGTGACGCGCGGAGGATTAGCGAGGTGACGCGCCGGACAGCGGCATCAGACGCGCCGGAGAATGAGTGGCTTTGCGGTGACTGTGAGGAGATGCTGTAGTTCAGTGAACTATAATATAAACACGCTGAGTGGAGGCGGCTTAGCAACAGTTCCTCTCTGTAGAGCGCCGTCCCTGTCACTCACGCGTGATGCGTGACAGTCCGTGTACGGTATCAACGAGCGCGTGTGGTTGCTATTTATTTGCGATTCCTTTCATATGAAATTTCTGTTCAAACATTAAGTCTCAAGTTAAAAAATTAAAACAAAGCCACGCCTCGCTCCTGCGGTCTGCCTGCGTGTGGGCCTCGAGACCAGCAGTGCGACTCTCTAAAATACAAACTCGAAAACGAGTCTCACTAAAGTGATCGCGCTCACTTCGATAACGAACCAACTTGTCATTGGTTTAGTATTCGTTCGCCGTGGTGACGTCACCGGCGTGATCATGTATAACAGAATATCATTTTGTAATCTCACTGCGGGTTCAGCTTTCGAATGACGAAGTGGGGCTTAGAGAATCACATTGCTGGGCTCGGTATCGGTATCGTTGAACTCAATAGATATAGAACTTATCTGTTTGCTTCGCACCCAAACGTTCCAAACTAATTACTACACTCACGTGGAAGATTTGGTAAAGTTTTGTCTGTGTGAGTCTTGGAGTAAACCTGCTGATTAGGTCAAAAAGGTATTTCGGGGTTTAATTCTTAGTTGGAATAATAAAGAGACTTTGTAACCTAATAACAAAACTATTGACTAGTGCGACTCATCTGGTACGTTCAGAATATTTACTTCGTCTATGTAAGTACTGTTGTTGAGTTATTTGCCCCCAGCCCCCGCTACTCGCTGCAACTTTAGCTTTTCCTCAACTAATTTCCTCGCGAACCTCTAAACAAAGTAATCCTTAAAAGCTTTCTCTTGAACATTAGTTAAGTGATTTTTTACTAAACGACCCGAAACACTTTGATTTTGTTAAAATTTATCACCGTTTGCTGTTGTGTAATCAACAATTTAATTAATTTAAAATACTTTTAATTACCTGTCGCCCATTTATAGGGTACCGTTAAAATATCTTGTTTATACTTGACTTGTGTCTTTCTTTTGAACAGATTAATCTAAATATTATTAAACATCTGGAATATTCCAATATTCACGCACGTGTGTGGGTGACGTTAATTTTGGCGGGAAGCTAGTGGTGACGTCATCACATCGATCATGGCCGCCGCGCGGTAATGACAAGTCTTTTATAACAAAGATCCTATTATCAGCCAGCCTTTTGTAACTGAAGCCGCACTGAAATATTGTTCGGTGAGAGTTTTTATAAAAATTAAAAATGATCGAGTTTCATTTTTTATCTGCCGTGATCTGACCCGCCTTCGCAAGCGTTCTTTTTTAATTGCAAAGGTTTCGGCTACATGCAGCTTTGTGGCGTCGGTTTCCATATAACAAGGGAAATGTTCGTGGCGGCAAAATGTACAATCAATTTATAACATTACATCAAGACCCTGTTGTACAGTGAACAAATGAAATAGAATTCGTATGACATTATCTGACGAATAAATTATACAAAACTTATTCGGAGGTGGTGACACTAGACATTAATATTCCAACGTGAACGTAAATTCAGTCAATAAAACAGTTGCGAACGTAGCAGTTTTCCATCTACAATCACACTGATTGATAAATATTATTAACACATCATTGTCCTGATCAGTGGCAATGACATCCCAAGTAACAAAATAACGTCATATAAAAGGTACAATAACGTTTTCAATTTAACTTTCAGTCATACCAAAACGTTTTATAATAGTTTTTTAGACGTGAATATAACGCGGGTTTGGGCGCAGATTATATAACATTTCAATTGTGTTAAGGTCGTGTTGTAGTCGCGTTAGCGACAAATTATGTTGAGTAAAAGTCACGTAGACGTTGTGAGTTTAACTAATAAGGTTTGTAATCGTTTCTAGTAATACCAATGAATAACTATATCATCGTATGAGAGGGTCAGCGACAATTTGTGTGACAATGTATTGTGTTATGGCAAAACTTATATTATAAAGTTAAGTAAAATGTCGTATGAATCATTATTAAGAATTCTTTAATATAGAGAAAGCATATGAAGAGCGATGACTTATACATGGGAATTAAATTTTTTCGATGATATGTATGGTTATCTTTGTCAATATTTTCATGGGCCTTCATAATATTGGAGTTTTCATATTGTTTATAAAAATAAAATATATTAATTGACATCAATAGTTTCGGCCATATTGCCAATAGACATTGGGCGACTGCATTTCGACCTTTAAATAACTATTGGTCGTATACATGTTTTTATCCGATTTATGGCGTCCACCATGACGGTTGCAATTAGAGTTCTGTTGGAAAATAGTAAAACCCTTTGCGTATAGTCATGGAAATACTTCTGTTTTATTTACAGGGACATCATGGTGATTCTGGCATTGATAAGCTTGTGAATCTCTCATTAAGTTTTTCACATTTTAGTTTAGTCATAGATTGGCACACGTTGTAGGAATATAAAATAATTAGTTATAAAAAAAAAACATAAACTTAATGAAACAGAACGACTGAGTTATAGAAAAGATACTAATAATCGCTTAAATAATCAATTGGCATCCTTACTAATATTATAAATGCGAAAGTAACTCTGTCTGTCTGTCTGTCTGTCTGTCTGTCTGTCTCTTCTTCACGCCTAAACCACTGAACCGATTTCAATGAAATTTGGTACAGATATAGTCTGGGACCCGAGAAAGGACATAGGATAGTTTTCGTCCCGGAAAGACCACGGGAACGGGAACTATTAATCCACGCGGACAAAGTCGCGGGCAAAAGCTAGTATTAGAATAAAGTTTCAAACTAAAAGTTATTTAAAGGTTTAGTATATGACCTATTATGAAGATTGTATAATAGTTAACTATAAAACCATTACATAACGGTTTGTTATTTAAATGTTGAATAATAGGTTCTAAATTTACGAAACATGGCGACTCATCACTATTATCCGACTGAAACGTTTACTCGACTTAACATTATATGACCGTCGTATAAATTAATTGAGACGACGTTTACCAGACGCATTAATATGACTGAAATATATATAACTAATACGTCGAACTGAATACGATTTTACAACTGTTTAGTTGCTTCAGAACTATTTCAAACCCCTTACATGACTGTTAGTCGTATAATTGTAAACTTATATAACTTTTTTGCTAGTTGGGATGACTGTAATAATCTTCAAAATGTTCTTGTAATATTCCCCGAACAGTTCGGTGTCACGCCTACCTTCCTGCAGCCATTGGTACATACCTGAAATAAGGAAAACGATTATGAGCATTTTAATAACAATAAATGTTAACAGCAAAATGTCAAACCTACTACATACTAAGTTTTATACGAAAACCAAGATATCGACAAAAATGGTATTACGTAGTACATGGCGTATTTCGTTAGCAAATTACAAGCTCAGTCGCTTGTAACGCGCAATGTGTCGGAAACAATGCGAAAACGTTGTAATAAAAAGACGCATAGTTGTTATAGACGGCGACGTGTTACTGCATATTGAGTTCCGTATCACAGCAGACATATTAGAGCACTAAGCTTAACACGCGACTTAGTCTACTTATAGACCCTGGCCCATTATAAAGGCCATACATACGCATTTCAAAAGATAAAATGCAATATTCCACTTCTAAAATTGCCCTATTTTTTTAATGGTGTTTGGTAACTCCTTTAAACAATACGAAATTGTAAACAAACCGATTATTGTCACATCTGGATGTTCACTATCACATGGTTTACCTTGGGAAACAGTTTAAGCGATTGTGATTAGACAACCGCTTATATATATTATGGTACCGTATGGAAGGCCTCCACTAGGCCTATTATAAAAATTACAGTTTCCACGTTTATTTAGCTATCGTACAACTACATTGATGCCCTTACAATGGATCCGCTCGCTGTAGCCGAGCCTGTCTTGGTTCACGCACAAGGCGGTAACACTCTCCCCGCCGTCCTCTAGCCTTCAGTATGAAATATGAAGATAAATTAATGTATTGAGAATAATAAAACGCCGTCGGTGAGGGGCGCTATATTGTGTCAAACATTTCGCGCTCGTAAACACATCGTGTATAGAATTCACTCCTAAACGTATTAGTCTCGGCTTTTAACGTATTTTCTAAAAAGTCTTCATAAATATCGGGTTTTGTGCGTTAGGTTATAATAACTTAGGTGGCGGGTTGTAAGTGTTAATACATTGTTTATATACTGTATTAAATGTTTATTGAAGTGTTTCGTCAATCAGCAATGAAGTTCATCAACTTAATGACAACGTTTTCTTATTCTCTGTTGTAGACGTTCTGGTATGTTGTGGCTAGTAATAGCCGATAGCTGATAACAATAGACAGATGATTTCCTCATTATATAATACATGAACTGATAACATCATAACTCAAAGTATAGTTGTGTTGTGTAGTTAAACCACGTGACCTGTACCACAATAACTGTGACTATCAGCTCCTAACCCTGCCTGCCCCCGGGGCACAGCGTAGTCATAATTAAAGTACGATATAACCGGAGTGGGCTGGCTAATCGCCACGTATCGTTGGCACGGGTATCGAACCGCCGACCATTTGGCGCGCTTCGGTAACTACTCCACCACTTATACGAGCCTTGTCTTTATTTATTGGGAAACAAAAAGTGGCACATCTCAATTAACATTGTAAAAATCGACTGCTTCTGGCGACGGTGCGAGTGGTATAGCTGACTAATAGCTTGATAAAAACGTACCGACTGACTTGCACGGAAATGTGCCCTTTGATCATGTTGAAATCACAGTGAAGTGTGGTAGAGTAGGACACGCTTACCGGCGAAGGAGTCGTGCTAAACTTTCAACAATAATTATAAAATCATTATAGGGAAGTGTTTTAACACCACTACGTCTATAACACGTGACCCCCGTGCGCCGCCACACGACGTCACCGCACACACTCGCGATTCTGGTGGTTGGCAGTCTTGTCTTGTTCACGAGAGTCATTGATTGACAGTGTCCTAGAACTTCTTCAAGTTATGCTTTATATATTCACGACATGTTCTAATTTCCATTCAATGTTTTATTATGGAAAGCCATTATTCCATATTTTTTGTTTTCCTCTTAACAAGAAAGAACCAAAAATAATTCAAGGCCGTATATCAATTTATGATGTTTGCCGCGGTGGGCACCGCGCGGCATTACCCGCTCTGCCCTTCGCATCGCGCCGGGGATTATGCGAACCCACCGCTTAGCGCGCACCGCAGTAAGTGGTTTTAAATGTTATCCCTTTCGTGCGTTTAAGATTTTTTCTTGAAAATAGCGGCAAAAGTGAACACTCCGCTTTTGTTTTACTTTTTAAAATCCAAGCCGTGGTGGTGGGGGGTTACTGCGTTGTCAATACCCGAGGGCGCTCCTGTTTGTAATAATACCATGGATTTTATCCATATGAACTTATAATAATTTAGTGACACCATAGACACATAGTTATTTGATAAGGAGTCAGCCCGAGCGACACGTCGGCGAACAGGGAGTGAGCTGTAGTGTGCGCGCAATAGGGCTCGTTAGCGATGTATTGTGCGTTCAGTGAAACACTCATAAACACTACTGCTACTCGGCCGAACACACCGATACTGCAGCTGTACTGATACCTAGACACACTGCTCACTGACTTGGTGAGGGTGCATCATGCCAAGAAGTCTGATCTAAAGCATCCGTTGATTGTGTCGGATCATCTGCAATTAGACTGGAGCCACGGCAGCTGCTCGACAACTCCATGGTATTTTAATATTTTAAAATAAAACTGCCTCGTTAGCCGAGTGGTCCTAAGCACGACTGCTACGCTAGAGGTCCTGGGTTCGATTCCCAGGTCGAGCAAAAAATGTTATTGGGTTTTTCTATGAAATTCTCAGTAGCAGCTAGGACTTTGGGTTCGTGTTCGTGCCCGGTTAATGGCAATAGGCTCGGCCCCTATTACATGGGACCTAAACATACCGTCTAACTGTGGGTGTACATTGGTACACCTCTGCCTAACCCTTCGGGGAATATAGGCATGATGGTATGTATGTAAAATAAAAAAAATATATAAAATCTGCTACATTATTTACTTCACAAATTATAAAAGGCACAAATTATTTGTAACATCCGTATGATTGCCGATCTTTCTATATATCAATTCTATCAAACGTTTCACCCTACTACACGCACGGGGGAGGGCAGAGTGGCCGCCATTACCGCAAACATTGTCAATCAGTCGAGGGCTGTTTATTGCGTATCAATATATTGCGAGCCCTCCGCGGTGTGATGCCAAGAATAGCAATATTAGCTGTCAGAGGAATCAATTGCCAGCGAGCGAACCATGGAGGAAGAAGTAAAAGTAGAGGTAATGTTCCTGTGGTACAATCTCTACAATGGTCAACATGTAAACCACAATGTAAACAATGTGTATTATTTCTAATTTTTACCCGACTGCGACAGAAGGAGGGTTATGTTTTTCGAGGGTATGTTTGTATGTACAGTAAGCGCTCAGAAATCCATACCCCCGCTAAGGTTCACTTTCCTATGAACACGGGCGCGATCCAGTCAGCGCGTGCGCATGTGTGTTTACGAGTGATGTCTCAACATTCCACAGATAACACACACTAATGAACCATCGTCGCACTACGCGAAATGGCATTATATTTCTGTTTACCGTACGAGTCCTACCCGACGCGCGACGTATTCTTACCATTGCTTTGCTAAATTTCGCATAATTATAACATGTCCTGGCAGCTGGTTTGGATAAGAAAGGGTCTACGATCATTGAATACCGAGTTCAAATCTTATACTATGTGTGGCTGTTTTTTGTTTCTTGAAACCATAATAATGTTAGGCAAAATCTTTTTCTAGGTTTATGTTGAATTATTACGTATTCATGCTTGTTATTTATTTTTTATAAGAAGCAAATTTTAGTTATTGTATTATTTATTTAACTTTTTATGTGATTTTATTTTAACTTTTTGTAATTGGAAGTAGGAAAAAAAGGCGTGCTGTGTGATAACAAAAATTTATTTTTAAAATTAACAAACTTATGAGAATTGTAACGTCACATTCCTACTGAAATAAAAGAAGTTCTCTTGTAACTGTTCATAAGATTTTTTGTTGAATACCCACTTAGTCAATAAAATTCATAATAACATAATAAGAGAAGGATATTTTAATAACACAAATAAATTTGGTGATGCTCACGTATTAAGTTTCTGAATTGGTATTCAGCAGAGTTAAATGAAAACTAAACTATAATTCAGACTTTATGAACAGGTTTTTTTTATGTAACGTCACAATAAACTTAGTGAGGTAATAGTTTAATAATTCGTTTTCTTGATGAAAAGAAGATTGAAACTAAACCTCAATTTAAGATCATTAAATAACTATCTACGAATATATAATATAATTATGACTAAATATTTAGTTACACCGTCTAATTATTAAAACTAAAACATCCAGGTTATTAAATGTTGCATAACACCGTCTAATACTTCTTCATAAGTAGCACTGTTGCACGCCATCCCCACATATTAAAAACGAAACGTATTTTTTCTGGTTTATGATGCATGCAGCTGTTGTTGTTAACAGTATGTTATCCAGTGCGAAACCACCAAACTTAATCCACTTCGCTGTTGAGTAGGTAGGATAGGCTATCTATCCTCTTCCTCGTATTTCTTGCTCCGGAGACTAATAATAGTATTCCTCTAAAACAACAAAAAAGTAATTTTAGGCATTTATAACAAAATACTAAAGTGACTTAATTTTTTATATAATTTAATAATATTTATTTAATATACTTAACAAATTTTAATATTTAAAACTATTTATTTATAAATTCCATAATAAACACATTTTTTTTGGCGTCATTATATATTTAAAAATCAATAATAAGTATTAATCGAAATGCCACCAAATAATTTTAGGTATCTTAGGTATAAATTTCAAATAAAAGTTTAATTTACAATTCGTTAATATAATACTCACATTCAGTCAGGTTTCATAAGATATTAATTGGGACCACTTTTATGCAGCCCAATAATAGTCGCCCTCGCCTCAGTAATATTATTTGCCTGCGTTTCGAGAATACTTACAATACCACTACGAGTATCTATTAAATCACTCGTTACTAACCAACAACCACAACCAAACGACAACGCTCATTCCAATCAAGTTAAATATGCACAAAACTCATGTCTACCTCACAGAAATCTAAATTCTTTATTAGTTTTCTATGACTACCCTTTTAAATTTACGAAATGTGTGAACAACAAGCGAGTTTACTCCTTTTGTGAAAAATACAATGTATTTAATGATTGCCAAAACGGATTCCGCAAAAATCGCTCTACTGTGCTGGCAGTTTTTAAATATATGCAGGAAGTATTAAATATAATAAATGATAAGAAGTATGCTGTAGGCTTATTGCTGGACATGTCCAAAGCTTACGACAAAGTCCAATATAACATTTTGCTTAATAAATTACAAAATATAGGGATCCGCGGGAAGGCTCATGAATGGTTTAAATCGTACCTAACAAATAGAGAACACCAAGTAGAATTAGAATTTTATAATGAAAATACCAAAGAGATTCAAAACATTCGGTCTGACAATAAAACAATAAACGCCTCAATTCCCCAAGGAAGTGTTATTGGATGCCTCCTCTTTCTTGTCTACATCAATGACCTTCCGAGAACCATATCAGGGCCATGCGTCTTATTTGCTGATGATATTTCATTTCTTACCTCATGCAGCGATAATGTTGGATTGAACGAGGACTTGACAGATACACTAAATAAATCAATAACTTGGATGAAACACCATAATCTTGAAATTAATTTCTCTAAAACTAGAATAATGCCCTTTCACCCCCGTCAAAAAACCCCACTAGACATCAACTTTACATATAACGGTACATCGATAGAAGTCGTTAATGAGTTTACTCTACTTGGCATTTCCATTGATACGAACATTAACTGGAAATCTCACATCCAAAAGATAAAAACAAAATTGTCTAAATTTGCATACGCCCTTCGTGAAATAAAAAAGACCACTGACATTAAAACCGCACTCGTCACCTATTATGCCTACGCTCATGCGTGGCTCAGTTACGGCGTGATTTTGTGGGGAAACAGCACAGATGCACCGAAACTATTCACACTACAAAAAAGACTTGTAAGAATATTAGTTAATATAGAAGACACCGACAGTTGCAGACCCCATTTCCAAGAGTTAAAAATACTGACCCTCCCCAGCCTATACATTCTAGAAATATGTAAATTCGTGCGAAACTACCCACACCTATACACGACTAGAGATAACATTCAATCGAGATATACACTACGCCATAAAAACAGAATAAACTTACCAGGCTCTAAACTAAAAATGCTCTCAATAAGTACTCTAGCTATGTCAATAAAAATTTACAATAAATTACCCGATATAATTAAAGAACAACAAAAAAATAATATATTCATAAATAAATTAAAACAATTTCTATTAATTAAATGCTATTATAACATCAACGAATACTTTGATGATAAATGCTAAATTAAATAAGGTATGTACATGCTTAAATAAATAATTGCAATTCATTATAGATACATTTAGAAATATAATTTAGACAAATAAAAGCCCTCTTCCTCTCTCCTACCATTTGCAGTGCCCGACAGGGTCCACAATGATCAATATCTTTGTAAAACCTACCATCTAAGTGTACTTGTGGAAGCAATAAATATATTGAGTATTGAGTATTGAGTATTGAACAAAGCGAACAAGCTAAAGAATATTATATTTCTGTTCATTTCTTCAAATTGAGTAAAAACAAAAAGACAAAAATAATGTGAGATTCGAACTCGCGGCTCATTGATTAACGCCGTCAACAGGGCGCGCTTAACCGCTAGACCATTTTGTCTCATGTAGAAATGTTGAAATTATGAACTACATTCACAACGATGATACATGTGTCTATTCTTGAAAGTAAAAGGTCGTAAGTCAAACTAAACGTCAACCTAATACGTTTTGAGATTGGGTATGGACTTTTGGTCGCCACTGTATGTATGTATGTATGTTTGTATGTATAATTGTTTGGCACGCTCTGCAGGCTGAACGGCTTGATGGATTTTAGCTTGAGAGGTGTCGTTAGATTCGTATTTACTGTGAGAGTGACATTGGGTATATAAAAAAAAAAAAACAAAATGGCAGATTTTTGGCGCCAAATTCAAATGTTTGGCTTGCTCTGCAGGCTGAACGGCTCGATGGATTTTAGCTTGAGAGGTGTCGGTAGATTCGTATTTACTGTAAGAGTGATACTGGGTATATTAATTTCTTTTTTAAAACACTAAAAAAATAAAAAATAAAAAACGGTAATTTAAAAAACTAAAAACCCCGACATTATCAAGTCCAAGTTCTAACTAAATCTGTCAACTGTAGAAATATCAACAAATTGTAAACTATTCGATTAAATTCCATCCAAAATAAAATGTATATTTTGCATAAACCGTACTAGGTATTTCTAAATTCATCTCGTTTTTTTACTTTGGAGATCTACCGGCAAGAAGGATATAGGAAAGTGAAAACGATATAATATTATTGCTACATCATGTCTGCGTTCCTAAAACGACTCGGTAGCGATATGTGAAACACGCGCCGCCAGTTAGCTCTCTGTATCATGTAATAATGAAGACTAACAGTGTGTTTGCTAATTTCAATATTTTGACACAATTTTCATGAAAAAGCTATCGCAGTCCCTAGCGGTCAGCCCTAACGCTAGGGTTGTCACGCTGCGGACAAGGCCCGAGTGGCTGTCGCTACCGTCGACATGCGAATCAATCGAGGGCTGCCACTCCGTCCGCTGCGGTTTATTGTTCTAATTCTAGTTTGACAACCCTGTTCATATGGATGTATTGAAAGAGGCCGCACTTGTGACAAGTTGCCAGCTACACGAGTACTGGCACAAGTTGATACCGTCGTACAAGAACAGTCACATATCTTTAGTATCTGTTCTATTATGGATTTTATTATTTTGGTTGACATTGTAAAATACTAATTAATATTTGTTCTGCGCCACATTAAGGCTTTATCGCCATTGCAATTCAGTGGCTCGTGGTGGCGGCAAATCATAATTGTATAAAAGCTATCTTCGATGAAGGGTATTTCCGACATACCTAGGTGTCGACCACTCAGCCGACCAATCTTATTTGGAGACTGTTGAACTGGAAAGCGATTATTTCGTAAAAAATCAACCACCGGTTAATTATTAATTACATTTATACATCCATACATCTATACAATTCGAGCGGGGATATTCAGAATACCATCCGAGCTCCTTCGCAACATATCTACTATAATTGTAACATCGGACCGTTCGAATTGGTCTGTGGGTGTGTATGTGTGTAAGATGAGCGCCGTAAGTGGATGAACACTTCATATTTATTGAGCACAGTAGTTTTTCAACATGATGTATGGCGCACTAGGTCCACTCAGCAGACGCGTGTCACCAGCGCGACGGTAACAAGTGGGCAGGCGGCGCCGCGGGACGCGCCATCACTCGCGGCGGATGGCCGCAGTGTGCCGCGAGTAGCCGACACCGCCAGGTGGGTAGCTTCCGACAACGAGACGAGCACTGACGGTGACAACATTGAATAAATGATGCTATCTTAGTAGTTATTACTGGATCTGTAAATGTTACGAGTACCTATAGTAATCACTAGGGTTGCAAGCGGGACTGCTAGTTCTGAGTTCGATTCCCTGCTAGTTAATAATATCTCAGCAGATAACAGCCGAAAGTGATACAGTGTATATTTGGTAACATAACATAAGCGTTATGTGCTTATTAGAACTCTTCATTTTGTACGGAACCCGATCAATGTCGCTATGATCCGATTCGATTACGATTTTACAACGTATCATAAAGCTATGTTGCGCACTCAGCTAAATATATCTTTTGAACTCACACCTCCTTTTATATAAACCAGGAGTAGTTACACTAGTATTATCTTCAGTTTAAACATAAGTTTTCAGGAATATGTTTTGTATAAATTTACTTTGAGTTTATTAGCAAGGTGATCCGTGATGCCACTTACATTACACGGGCAATTAGCGATAAACACAGTAATTCCATGTACCCAGCATATAAGTAACTCCCAAAAGGTGTTTTTCCTTTATTCCTAGATCAGGCTAGAAGCGCCGGCTACTCTCAACACTTAAATATTTAATCGTCGTGTAGTCCGGCACCCGGCGGCCGGTGTTTAGCGTCATTACCCATTACCGGCCATTACACGCCGCGCCGCCTCCCACTGCCGCCCGGCGCCCGGCGCCCCAAGCGCACTATCTCATCAAGTACCGCCGCGTACCTAAGTGTGCCGCCATGTAACACTTATTGATTTTATTATAGGGTACAGATGAGTGCATGCCCCGTCGTCCCTGCGTCATATTGTTGTTAGCGCACATGAAGATACTGCTTACACCTACTCGTACCGGCACGTGTTATATATTACATAACAACACGCCTGTATTCCCCGAAGGATTAGGCAGTGGTGTTTCAATGTACACCCTCTGTTCGCCAGCATGTTTTTAGGTCCCATGTAATAAGGGGCGAGCCTATATTGACATTAACCTGGCACAAATCCTAACTCCTAGGTGCTACTGAGAAAAAGTGTTGTTGGATTAGTTATAGTTAGTCTCTCACGCCATGGTATAAAGGCAGCCTGTTTGTTTACCAAAACGTTGGATAGTTAGAACGTGAGATAGTGTCAGATTGACGTCGCCTTTTGCATCGTTAGGTTATATGATCAAGGTCACAAGTCGACAGTCTGTGCCATTCGTGAAAGTTTTTAATTCAGTTCATGTTATTTGTTTATTTATATATGAGTGTCGTGTTGCTAAGGTCTGTTGCTGTATGTCTCGCAAGCTGTTCACACACAACCCGATCAAGTGTCTCGTACCTACGTCACTTTTCGATGACATCAAACAGAATGGCCAGACATCGGTAATAATGTCTAGTAGTATATAACATATAATATGGTGGATGCCAGTTGTCTGGAGCAGACAGTCGTCTGCTGGCGCTAGTTTATTTTGGTATCTTATTACTGAATAATTGATATCGATCGCAAACTGTCTGCAGAGACGTACATGTTGTATGAATTGTATGGAGAATTGGAGTTAGTAGCTTAACAGTTCATACAGATTGGTAGATTACAATTCAGAAGCTTTATAGTAGCAGGAAGAAATAGCAGCGAGAGCACACGATGTGCAGACAACTGGTGACGTTTGTACCGTGTTATACTTCAACAGAAGTGAACTACTCCGCTATGTTAATAATGTGTCACAAGTATCGCACTCTCGCGACATCAAAGAGAACAGCTCCCATACACAATAATACATCAAACAGTTGCCGAAGCCTACCGGTGACCTCCGAGTGTTACACACACTCACAGAGCGGCCGAACTTACTTATTGACTACAAAAACTGGGCACCAACAAAAGTAATAAATTGAATATATTTGGTACAACCTTCCGTATTACAATAACAATGGAAGCTAAAATAACGCACATTTACAAAAGTTCCAGTTCTCAACTATTCTATCCAATTTCTATGAAATGGAATAAAAAATATGTAGAGAGGCAAAATTATCGAATTATAGGCTTATGTGTTTCGGGAAAATTGAGCGGCATGGAATATTGTATAGGTACCTATGAATAAATGTTATTCTCATACTTTTGTGTAAAAGGGGTTCTCGTCTATAACTTATTGTGTCTCTCTTTTGATACAACATAATTAAGTTTCCTCTAAAAGCATGAGAAAATAAACAAAATCATTATTGCCTTTGCGATTAATTTATAATTCGCGGGGCTTAATAGTCTGTTGTTGATTGATATATTTGAAATATGTATTACAACAGGAAAAAGTTAGTTAACTTTAAAACCAAAACCATAGCCTTATTACATTGTTACCATTTGTGTATGCTTACTGCGTATTCACGTAACGTGTTTCATGCATCATGATTACTCTGTGGCCGGGAATGTTTTAAGCATGTTTGTATATTCACAACATGTAATCCACACAGAATTGTTAATACACAGGCTTTGGAATTATTCTGATGAATAATAACAACGCTTTGAGGAATTTAATTAAATATTTTTTTAGATTATTTCGCGCCCAAACTATTAACGGATTTCAATTTTGTAATCTTAAATCAATGGCTTATGACATTAAATTTTCTAAGTTGAAACTACTAAATTAAATAACATTGAGTGCTCCTACTTTCGTAGCAGTACGGTGTTACTCCTACACCCGCTACGCTTGCTACGAGCGCTACGCTGCTACGCTTTCGTAGGCGTCTCGTAGCAAATACCCGCTAACCCAGATATTATTATTGTCTATATAACACATCGTACGTCAGATATATTATACCTTGTAGTGAACAGTAACCTTCTTATCTGGTTAACAAACCCTTCACATACCATGACGTAAAACACATGCGGCTGTGCTTTGTACTGAATTACTTTAATAAAACACACCATCAATATCACTATACAACTAAACATCCACTCGGCTTACATGAAACGCTAAATATAACTTGTCGTATCACAGAACACAAAATACGGCTTCTACTGCATAACAGAAAATGTGATTCCCCCGCGGGGCGAGTGTTTGTGACTGAAATACATTCCACAGAAGACTTTGAACTTATTTTCGACATTACAATAGCGAGGGCTTGAGTCGACAGCCCTCGGGTGGAGTGGCGCCGGGCGCCTGTACTTGTATTTTTATTTAGTTGTTACAAAAAGTGCGCGGCACAGCCCTGACGCGGCGGTGGCCACGCTCTGTTGACATTTTATCGTTTAAAAGAATAATAAACATAACATATCATCACACCTGTATTGCCTTAAAAATAATGTTTTTTGTTGTTTGGGTAAAATAATAATGTTTTCTGTTAAAAATAATTTAATAAATAAAAGTATTGTCCTTTGATATATTTTTAACAAATGAATCAAACAACAAACAAACAAATCAACAACAAATAACAATAGCTGTAACATGAACAAATCTTCATGTTACAGCTTAAAAAAATATTTGTTGCAATAAAATGTGGTTAAAGAATAAAAATATAATCTTTCGGCAGCTGCGGCACGCTTTGATCTCTAGTATTAAGATTAATTTATTAGTTCAACAGCCGCGCCTGACAAATATTAATGAGGTAATTAATAAGATCAAACAAAGTGTTATCTTGTTTGATTAAGAAAAAAAGAGACATTTTTAATAACTATAGACTTACTAGCTTCTGCCCGTGACTTCGTCCGCGTCACAGTTGATGTGTTATCCTACGGGTACCGTACATTTTCCCGGGATAAAAAGTAGCCTATGTGTTATTCCAGACTATAATCTATCTTTGTGCCAAATTTCATCCAGATCCATTCAGCCGTTTAAGCGTGAAAGAGTAACAAACATCCATACATCCATACTTACAAACTTTCGCCTTTATAATAGTAGTAGGATGTGATTTCTGAAGGTTAGATTCACATTGTTTTGTTATATAAAAAAAAACGAAGTATGTTTAGTAGCCACCATTTAAAAAACAAACGCGAAACAAAACTTCAATAGGTTTCGAATTTTACACTAAAGTTGGCTAACAAGCTAACGGCCCGCCTGATGTAAAGCGGTCACCGCTGCCTATGGACAACTTACTATGATGGTAACCCTACAAGTGCTACTAATCTAAACCCAGCAGCACACCGCTCATGACATTTTTCAATAAAACATGTCAATAGTAAGCCATCTGAAAAACCATAGTATATTATGCAATTGGCCGCCACACGCTCAACAACAACCAACTTCTTAACAACTTGTCGTAGTAATAAGTGCAGTTGTTGTTGTTGTTCAAGTGTTACCACTGACTCGCGGTCGGCCGTACACAGATCAAGCCCCGTGGAGCAGAGACTTATGTGTTCCATTGTTAAAATAAATAAGATTACGTTTATTTATCTCCACAAATTACATTCTTAGATATTTTATTAAGTTGACAGGTACTTTTTTTTGTAATTTGTGGGAGATCTGGAGTGAACACTAACCCTAGGCCTGTTTTTTAGAACTCCAAGCCCCCCAATTTAACACATGGTAAGGGTTGTGACGTAGAACAATGACAAGTGATTGATGTTGCAACATGTGCATGTGTGCGTGTCCGACTGGTCGGCGCACAGGTGTGGTGGTGTGCGCAACAGGTGCGGGGCGCCGCGGGCACAGCGCGCTAGCTTCCATCAACACTGAATAACAGTGAGTTGTCTCCGTCATGTAGTCTGGCAATAAGCTCCTTGTAAAGAGCTTGTCAGTAGAAATACTACGAACTTCCACAACGTTTTTTGTTCCGCGACTTGTGACGGTAACCTTAAAACATTGCAGTTTAACAGTATCACAGTATCACCGTGTCCATCCGTCTCTTAGTACTACACAACTGTAATGTGATATAGTAATTCACGCCCACAATTTTTTTTTTCAAGATTTAATCTTGCTAAAGTAGCAAAATACAATCTTGAAAAAAAAAATTATAGTGCCTCCCCCCGCACCTCATGTGGAGATGTTTTGTCTCTCTCATCTATCTAATGGTGTTTTTTTTTTTTTTTTGAGACTGGAAATCATCAAATTTTAATAACTTCCCCCGCCCTGGGCGGGGCGGGAGGGAGTGTCAGACTTTTACTGACTAAAACCCGTCTATGTTCCTTTATGTGCCCTTTGCGTTCCGGGGGCGCGGTATCTCTTTCGAACCACCCACAGTATCTAATGGTGTGAGGTGTCGTTAGATAAGTAGTCCATTCGTGTTTTAGTCAAGTGTTCTTCCGCACCACCTTATTGTTTTTTTTTTTATATGTGAGAAAAATTACGGCCGTAGTATATAATGACCTAAACTGTACATCGAGTAAGTACGGAAGCCTATTCTACACACACTACGCCTTGAATCCGCCACTTGACTGGTTTTGTTTCAAATGTGCGATAAACATAAAAGATCATGTCGACTAAATATCAATTCGACAGAATCCAATCAATTTGCATTCCTTGGTTACTTGGTCAGGTGTGAAACAGTTAATTTTAGACAAAAATGCTTAAAGAAAGTCAAATCAAGTTATTGTTGAGAGCAATTTAACATGACAATACCAGCCTATTACGGTCCCACTGTTAGGCAAATGCCTCTTCTCATACAAAGAAGGCACGAGCATTGTTACCACGCTTGTTCAACGCGAATTGACAACTTCAGACTTATATCAATTATAAGTTTAAGTTTTCTCGCGATGTTTTCCTTCACCGAAGTCAGTGATATGCAAGATTAAAGTACATATTTTGCATTGAAACTCACATTGGTAACAAATGCAACCTCATGCACGGCAAGCGGCCGCCTTAGCCACAGAGCCATCGTGACAAGAGATACGTTAAGTCCGTACAAAAAAAAACCTCATACAAATTGAATAGGTAACACCCATCAGTACAATATATCTAACAGCATGTGTAGTTGTGCAGCGTGGCGCGCTATCACAACCCACTTCGTTGCTAAACAGTCTCTCTTTGAACGAGGAAACACAATCTACCAAACGCGACGAAAAAACGTGCAAAACCAACCAACATTTTTAATACAAAGTTATTTTAAACCGGCAACATTGTGGTCTCCACAGTCTCGTGATTACAGCATTTTGGTATTCTGCCCGCCTTTGTAACTGACAGCTTTTATATTAGCTATCACGCGTGTGCATGTGTGCGCACTATATGTGTGTATGTGTGTGTAAGACGACTCGATTGTTGTGCTATATTTGGGCGGCGCGGGCCATTGTGTGTCGCGTAATGGACTATTCAATCATGGCTCTGGTGTCGGCTTGCGACTGATTTCTCTAAAAAGATCGGGTTATTGCCTCACGGGGCGTGACGTCAGAGACAATATTGAATAACTGAACATAATAACGTTATTATGACGACCATGCTATTTACACACAACACTTTGCTGGGGTTGCTTCGAGCAAATTATGTGTATGTACAAAACTGTTTGACCTCAACTCCGAGTGAGAGTAATTGATTGTACAATCTATTTATTTCAAGAGCGGAAGTCAAATATCAAAGGTCAAACACTTGATAATGTTTTCAGCCTTAAAAGTTACCAGGCTGATGTCAGGCGAAGTTCTTGCTTTAAATATTTCTTTTCGCGTCTCTTGAATAAGACAGGAAATTCATAAATTTTAGGTGAAAATTATAATAATATATTTCATTCGTAGCTTAGGCTCGTAAAATATCTAGGTCTAGACCTTTTACTTTTCTAGTCTGATATAGATTTCACATTCAGTGAAATGTAATATTGAAATAGATAGGCGAGGCCTATCTGTAATACGATCTTTGATTTCCATTCCTGACTGGTTCGGGTGGCTGCGGCGCTCTCCTCCAAACGTTCGATACTTCAATACTTGGCAAAAGATTCCGCGTCCATGAGATGAGTACAATAGTGACGACTGGGGGGATGGTCAGCGACACTGTCATGTTGTGATGTCTCTACAGATGCCGAACGGTGCTCGATACAACAACGATACATGGGTTTAACGTTCGTAACGTGTTGTCAATTACAAATACTCTATCTAAGTCATAGTTTGGTTGTAAGATTAGCAACGGAATAAATTCAACATTTCTTAAAATACGCTCCATCAAGGACAAAAACATCACAAACAATATCAACATTATAGACTACTAATTCATTTTATATGCCCTTGATATAATCAAACACTGTTACGTTTTAATAGTAAACCATTGAAACTGTTAATTCACAACGTAGCGACTTCTATACCAGCTGTGGTGGCTGCAACACTCTACCACACCTTTCCATCATTTCTCTCTCTTCTTCTCTGCCTATCTTGGCGAATTTGTCTCTTTCCGAATAAAACAATCGTCGGACTAGTTCAAATACAACGTGAGCGACGGTCGACGGTTGTGATCGACAAGCAGTCTGCTCTCCGTTGAAGAGTGTTTCAGTAACGTTAACGACAATGCTGTTGGATGAGCTGTTGTCAACTACTCGAGCTGGACTCGTCTCCGTGTGCTGTACTTCTATTACCTAGTGTTCTAAACAATATTGTCAAAATATACAGTTAATGCGGCGACGGTAAGTACATTATCATCATTTAGCATACATACATAATATCACGCCTGTATTCCCCGAAGGGTTAGGCAGAGGTGTAGCAATGTACACTCGGTATGGTTAGGCCCCATGTAATAAGGGGCGAGCCTAATGCTATTTCTTAACCGGGCACAAATCCCAACTCCGAGCTGCTTCTTACAATTTAGTTGTGGAAAAGTAATTGATGTACACTTTTCAAGAACTACCGATCGAAACCGACCTCGCACTCAGCAATTGCGCTAACGGACACTAAATAGCTACACAAATAAATACAATAATACAGTCATTTGGAATATGCAACAGATATTACCAGTAGTGTTAGTGAAGGTCGTGTGCGCTCGGTGCGGTTAATGAGATCCTTGGCTTGTTTAATTTATTTACTCTTTAAATTTATTACTACATTTTTTATGTGAGCAGTTACAAGTTGTAATTATTGAGAGAGGGAGTGATAACGACACAGCTATCACGTACAATGTCAGAGGTCAACAGTGCGTGTGCATCAACAGTGTGGCGTGACCTTAGCGCGGCGCGTGTTCGCGTCTTAATACTACGCGACTCATTACTTAGTTGTAGCCACATGGTCTAGTCTAGTGGTAACATCGCATGCTCCTAACTCCACGCTAGGTTGGCTACAGAATAAATGAGCTGACACATTTACATTAATTTAATTCAACGAGCAGTATCTTACAATTTGATGTCGATCCAGTGAAGTTCTACAAGATAAATGTATCGATTCACTAAATGTACCTAACTAAGTATTACATTATTATTTGACTGTATCGAGTTTTCAGATAATAACTTGTATTATAAGTCTACATAATGTTTAATAAATAAATAAATAAATATTACTAAACCGTTTGTGTAAAAATGACCTTTGAAAGAAATCCTTTAATCGCCTTCACTCGTCGCCGATATAGTTTACATGGTCTTAGTACAAAGAGATTTATACTATTGTATAATTTAATGTCTTTGTCTTAGTAACTAATAGTTAGTACATACAACTCATGTTTACAGTTGTGATTGGCTTACAAATAACTGTCGATCACAACGATCACCTAGCGTTTGTTTGACAATCTATGAGACATGTGTTGTGTTGATTAGGGTATCAGGAACCAGGTGTCACCGTGTACACTGCTACTCGTGTAACCACTAAACAATATTGTAACACATTGTCGGTATTTATTACTCACTAATTATAGCGGCGCGTAGTATACCTCGGAAACACCGCAAACACACCCGGCAGGTACCAGGAGTGTAGAAGTATGACGCAGGTGTAGGCCACCTCAATCGGCGCGAGGTATCTCACTCATTGTTCTGTGTGAAGGGAGATGAGTGCGGTTTGTGGTCTGTTGGTTTAGGCTCCGAGGGTGCGAATTGACTTCCAGCGGATTCATTGAATTCAGCTCTCTGGAGGATATTGCAACAGGATGAGTTTGGTTTGTAATAGTATGCCTATTGGCTCACAAATCTTCATAAAGGAAGAACAGGAAAGTACTTCAGTACCCTAGGAATTCTATTGTCTAGATTCGGAAAATAGGTCTTTGAACCTGACTTTGTCCTGAATAATAACTAGTGCCACATTATGCAGGCTCTGGGTCAAATAAATAGGCACCAATCGACTAGCCTCAAGAACCACTATAACAGTGCGAGCAACATGTTGCCGACACATGGTGGTGTGAGCAGAGTGTGGGGCGGCACCCGCTGCCCTGTTGCCCACATTATGTGTCTACGTTATGACACGTACATTACGGAGTTCACAGTTATGGCGTATTTAGGCGATATTCTTATGTTAAAGTTAGGAAGTAATAACATAACTTAGATACATAACACGACGGTTACCATGGCAACGCAGCCTCCCGCCTCGGGCTGAACTGAGTGAACAAAGTAATATTTCAATAAACAATCTAGAAACACTAAATAATAATGATATCAACAAAGTTTAAGCAATAAGTCAGCGCTTCCCTGTGTGATCAACGTTTCATTCTCATCACTTATATTAATAACATCAGTCTGCTATTGTCGAACACTGGGAGACAACATGAGATACATTCATGAGGTATCTCATCGATCGTACTGTAACCGCTATTAAGAATGATCACAGTGGGTCTGGTGTGAGCTGATGGCTATGTGGACTACTCCATCCCTAGTAGTCGTAGTGGTGGAGCCGTCATTAGACTCTTATTCCCAATAAAGCATGCCTCCTAATGATTGATACTAGCGTTGCAGTTGGAAACGATTTTCAATAAATGTTGCTAGCTATCATTCAAATCTGTAACGTCTTATAATTTCAAAGTATTGTTAAGCAGTTTCGCCGAACATCGTCCTAACAATAAAAGGCACGTAATTCAGTCGCACAGAGTAAATAAATAAGTGGTAACCCGCCGGTAACGCGCTGCTAAGGGCGGGTTAGTGCCTCTTATCGCTCGGGATCGGGCGGGAGGTCTATACTACCTGCTCGTAAACTTTACTATTCGCTTTCTACTTGTAATCGGAAACCGTTCTACTGAGTTGTGTTTGATCGGCCGTTGTAACAATTCAGATTTTGATTTGAGCTTAAAGTGTGCAGTAACAGTCGATAGAGTCGTTGTTTAGATCAATGTAGTCAAGTGCTGTGACCACCATTGTATGCTGTAGTGATCTCGAAGGGTTCTGTTATTACAATGTCACCGACATGAATGTGATGAGCTCACTTAAAAGTTGCTTAGTTGTTTTTCCCAAATGTGTATCGTCACATTATTACGTGGTGTTTTAGCCTGTAACCACTTACTTATCAGCTTTGGTAACAATATCGTCTTCAAAATATAAATATTGTCATCTCTACTGACTGTCCGGTACATGACGGACTGCAACAAGTCACGCTCATTGATATCACCTCTGTTGCAGCTACTTGTAGGGAATGCATGACATGTGAGCTCGGTTCCCGCGCGTCGGACAGGGTCGTGCCCTGACCATCTTGAATGGAGAACACTTTTTCAATTAAATGATCAACAATCATGGCGGTTGGCAAGTGGGTGGAGTATTGGATTGTGTTGCTGATCCTTCCTGGATGAATGCCTTTACCTTTGAGAGATAGCGGGCGGCCTACTTTCACAAAAAGATAAGAAGTACTTATTGAAGAGCACACCAAAGAGCTCGCCAGTGTATAACACACTTTACGGTTTAACCTTCACTCCGGCTTAGCTCCGGGTGCTAGCACCGGTCCGGTTAAACCCGGCGTCGGCGCGCCAAACGAATCGACTCCCGTACAACCCGCCCTTACTTGTTTGATGTTTATGGCAAATATACTCGTACACTACGAACATTACAATATTCACGTAAATTCGGTAAATTCCTTCTTTATACTTGACCGGAGCCAGAAACTCGGGTCAAGCGCGAGTCAGGCGCTCGCACTTAGGTTTTCATACGACGATTTTTTTCATACATTGCCTTCTTTTCGTTTGCATTGATAGATGCTAAGCCAAAAGAAATTGTTAAGTTACGGTTGAAAAATAATAATATCCCTGTGACATACAAACAGACAGACGGCGCCAGTTCCAGTAGCGGGCCGCGGTGCGGAACCCTCACACCGGCCAACTTTATATCACGGAGGATTAGGTGCAGAGCTGTGAGTTTCACAAGAGGAGCCTTTTTATGTGGCCAGTTTAGCGATAACAAGTGTACGTGGCTGGCTCTCGCCGCTGATCCGACGATTATATTATATTTACTTTAGCTCGTAAAATACACGCTCGTTCTCATCGATCTGCAGCGATGAGCGCAGTGTGCGGTGACCACGGCGTGGCACACTGGAAGCGACCCTGGGTGACATGGAAATGTTCCTTCCTTATGTTTGAGTACAAACGGCTCTTTATGGTTATTGTGAAACATCGCCTGGACTGCGGCGCTTGTTGGGAACTGGGCTTCCACGAATACCTGCAATTTGTTTTCCAAGTAATATGATCAATTTTGTACTTCTTTTTGTGAGATTATTGATTAAATAATAATGTTACACAGACGACAATAAAATCATTACCATCTGGAGATGTGTGTAGGTTGTTATTGGAGTAGTAATGACACTCAGATTGGTCAAATGATCCCGAATTGAATATTGGATCAGCGATGTTACGACGTCGCTGATTTAACCCTTAATTATAAATAGGCTTCGGATACACGCTCATAATGTAATATGGTGGAAGCTGCCAAAATGTGGCGCTGGATCATCTGTTCTATGATCGCGTGAGGATCAAGCTAGTCGCATTTGCGGAAATGCAATCTTACTCAAGTACACCAACATGGAAGAATTGCTACTAACCCTAAAGGATCATACACGCGTACAATACGCAATCATATCATATCATAGGCAATTACGATTTTTCATTTAATACAAATAAAAATGACTCGTTTCCTATCCATGTCTCGATATTCCCGTCACTATGTAGCAACTTTCACACAAGTAGTAGCCGGCGAGGCAGCTCTGTATCCACTTAATAATTCAACGAGTGGACCCGGGGAGCTCCACATTAGTGGGAACTATTCTCTCTCGTGTACCGACGTACCGGGGTACCTGCCGGGGTACAGGGGCACTCACACAAAGAATTTTATAAATATAAATAAATACTTAAAGGAACCAAATGGACTTTACGTTCACAAGGAATTTCAGCGCTTATTCCATACTAATGTTGTGTTGAAGTTTGGAATCAAAGTTCAACTACTCTTATATAGAAGTGGTCACACATTAGCTCATTGAAATACAACTGAACATGATGTGTGAGTAGAATAAGGCTTGTGTTGAATACATTACGATATTATAGTATTGCTCCGTGATGGATTGCCATGCCAGTATTAACAGGGCTGTATGCCAATGCATACAACTTTATAAGATATTCGAAAAATCGACATATTCCACATAAACATATTCTGGTGGCCTTAGGCGTAACCCGCGCTAACAGGGCGTGGTCGCTGCAAGGACTAGCTTCAGGGCATTATTCGTAAATAAAAGTTAGCTGATAGTTCAATGCTCCTTTTAACAATACGCAGCAGCTTCGTGCACAAACACTGAGTCTACGCCTCCTAGCGCGCTCAGCGTGTGTCATGACTACTATGTTAGATCGTTCGGTTCCCTTCAACACGATGGAGCTAAATGGTGCTGATGCACGCGTCATGTTCGTGAACGGGTGCAGTCAGTAGGGATTGGTCATCTCTTATGCCATGGCTTACGTCTTTATATTTTTTTACCTTTTAATTGTTTTTTAATCACCTTGTTTGATTTCACATATAGAAGCAAAAAGAATATTGCAACCAAGATTTTGTAAAAATCAAATTGAAGGTAAGGAGTGTCCATGGAGTTTCTTGCTCGTTCTTCTCCATAGAGACCTACGTTTTGGAACAAGCAACTAGCTTCAACTTAAACCTGTAACTGCTTGACACTTCAAAAGTGCCTGTCAATGGTCTAATTGAAATAAATGCGTTGAGTTTGGCTTTGAATTGACAAGAAAATCTTTAATGTTTCATCTGTGTCTGGAGTGGATTCCGGTACCTACAGCTCTCCTATAGAAACTCGTAGGTTGTTTGAATTTGACACTCGATCTCCTTCAGAGACGTCCGCGTTGTATGTCTCCGTCTAAGAGCGCGCTGTAGTACCTTTTGTTCTGAAACTCGTTGTTTAATTTATTTAAATTATTGTTCGCGACAATTATGGGCTAAAGTTTGATGACTCGAGGGGGCGACGAGTGGCTCTCGGCGTTCAGTACGCCGCTGCTTGGGGTAGCAATACAATCTATAGAGCGCTTACTATATGTTGGTTTCTGTATTCAGTTTGATTTTTAGTTTCCACATATTTTTTTATGTATCTGTAGAGAGTCGGATGAATTTTCAGGAATTAAAACCCTTTCAGGTTAACTTTAAACATAATATTCGTTTGCATTTCCATGAAGACTTAAGCAAAGGTATATAAATATGCATAGTAAGTATACTCGCTATGCTAAGTCCATGTAAAAGGGGTTAGCCTCTTCAGTTCTTTATTTTATTTATATCAGAGAAGTTTTTAAAAATAGGTTTTTCTGATCGCGTTTAGTGAACCACCTCTTGCTGCGCTCTATGTATCGCATGCATACCGACAGGGCGGCGCGGGGAGAGCTCGGTGCCTCCAATTGTCATCCACTTGAGTTTGTTTGTTTTGGTACCATTTTAATTATCCCTCTCGACATTTCGGAATCATTTTAATTATACTTAGAGATTAAAAGCTACAGAATAGATTTTTATTACAAAAGATTATAATTATTAAACAGTACACCTCATAATAAATACGTAGTAAAATGTGGCCCAGCAAATAGCAATGTTGAGATATAATCAACGGATTAATTGATGTGAACTATACTGTTCTAAGAATCCCTTACAGTGTCGTCATCTAGTCATGGCTGAGAGTAGTAACGTACCTACTATATTCGTATGACTTCCAGTCATGTAAAGTTACATCTACACACGCTGTATAGCAGAGGTGCTGTGTTCACGTGCACCTGAGCGCAGGATACTGATGTACTCGATGCTAACCCGCCACCGCGTGACACAGGGGACATTAACACGTGGGTACGTATAGCTAGGTTCAAGCAGCAACGTGATACACAAGTTATATTCGAAACGAGTCACGTGACGCGAACTTACTTCATAAAAATACTAGCTTCTGCCCGCGACTTCATCTGCCTCAAATTTAATATATTCTCCTACGGGAATCGTACATTTTTCCGGGATAAAAAGTATCCTGTGTGTTATTCCACACTACAATCTATCTCAGTGCCAAATTTCATCCAGATCCGTTCAGCCGTTCAAGGGTGAAAGAGTAACAAACATCCATCTATCCTCATGCGCGTATATAGTACAAAAGATAAGCCTCATGAACATTATTATTATTATTCTTTCCGAGATTGTATTTTAGTTGGTTTAACAAACATTAAACGAGTAACTCACAAGTGTTTGCGTGGTATGGTAGTTGTACTCGTGTGTGCTCGTATCGCATGATGGAGTGCAGCCGAGCGTGCAGCGTGCAGCGCCGCCACTCTCAGACACCTACACCCGTACTGCTAATTACTAGCAGTAAAACAAATCCTAATTCCAGCACAGTGGGGCAATAAAAGGCACTAATGGCAGTATTGATTTGTGCCACATTATCGGCGGCCCATCATTGCGCATTACTAAGTAGCGCTAAGTGGGTATAAACAGAGTTTTATGTTTATGTTCGTGTTATAGCACTTTAGGTCGTGTGTTAGTGCTTTTATGACGTGCGTTACGTGCTCATTACGGGCGCTAGGTGGCGGTGGCGGCGCGGTTGTGTCGGCGGCTGCAGAGAGCGGGGTGCGAGGTTGAGTGCAATGATCAAAACAAGATGTTTTAGATCCGTAAAATTATATTATTATGTAGGCAATAGGTACCTAGGTAAGCTTTCCTTTACCTCAGATATCACTGACACCCGTGAAGAAAAAAACAGTGAGGGAACCAGGACATATAATTAATATAAATCTGAAAACGCCAATCCAGTGAGGTGTGCTATGCTTGTGCCTTATCTGTATGAGAAGAGGCCTTCACACCTCCACACGTGGTAAACCTCCACACACAATGTACAGCAGTCACTATATAAATGTGATGTTCTTCGTTGTTAGCACACATGTCCGCTGTGTAGTACAAGCGACTGTTTGAGGGTGCCAGCGTGCACATGGTCGCGACTCGCCAGCTCTACCTCACAGGAGAGAGTACCTACCTCGCTAGTCTACAGCTGAACTTACTTTACACGTTATTTGTATTGCATGTGTGTGTGTGTGTGTGTGGTATCGCAGGTCGTTAGCAGTGCATCTCTCGAGCGTTCTTATTTCCTGGTACCGCGGCGAGTGCTAAGAGATAACATTCTCATCGGATACTGTTTACAGCATCACTGGGACGTGGCACAGATATAACAACATTATACATTGTGTGAGTGTTCGGGTTTAAATGTTGAACAGAAATCTTTGAAAGCATTTATTTCAAAATTTTCCTTTTAACCCTCCATGTTAAGGGTGGGTGTATTTAGTTTGAAGCCTTCTTGTGAAGAGTAAGTATTCGGTGTGCTGACCTTTTTATTCAGAACCTGCTTTACACGGACTCAAAGTTAAAAGCTATTGAATCTACAAACGGAGAGATTTTCTTGGACTTTAACTGAATTATTATGTTTACGTAATCCTTGTGTTTTTTTCCCTTGACTGGGTAAACTGAGCGACACAATGTAAGCAACTGCAGATTGCTAGAGTACTCTCACAGCGCTCCGCTGCTCCGGGATGGCTCGGAGCGCGCTTACAGCAACATATCTCGACTCGCTTTTTACTAAACAATAACAGACTTTGTAGCTCCAGGAAGAGCTAGTGACTGTGTGACAGGAGCTCGCCGACTACCTGGTCAAGCCCCTATTGATAATCTTAAGGTGTCAAATGAAAATTCCTGCCAAACGAGGGTTGTTCCAGCTAACACTAAAGTTCAGTATGATATGCTCGTATCATGGTCACGCTAGGGAGGTGACTCCCTCGCGAGTAGCTAGCCCCGTGCCTGTGCAGCGTGACGCGACGCTTGCCCCGGGCGTGAACGTCGCCGTGTGGTCACGTCTGTACACAGGGGTGCAAGCTAGCAAACGGTTCTCTTCCAAGAATTTCAAATATGATCGTTGAAGTAAAGCTCTTTTGCTTGAAGTGTCAGAGCTATAAAATACAGAATACATCAATAAAAGCTGTACCCGTGGCGTGTGTCGCGTACTCATTACTGGGGATTAGGTTGTTAGAGTCGCGTTCCCGACAGATCGAGCCAGAACTTAGCAGTTGCCATCGGTTTACCGACAGCCGACACGATAACCGACCGACGCGCGACAAGAGCAGGAGGCTCGTCGCCACACGATGTACTTGTCACAATCATTCAGATTCAGATTTGTCAATAGTGCAGTGTCGGTACACGTGGAGCAGGCACTGGTGTAACATGGTGCTTAACTAAATGTTACCAAGAGGTAGAATGTAGCGTCGCAGTAGTCGTCGTGTAATGACACACTACTATGTCAATATTACACAACAGAATGAATAAAAGAAAGAAGAAGAGAATAAAAAATTGAAATAAATAGCTACCTAAATGTATTTGCTTGTGCGGCTCAATGTAACCATGAATTTATTAAAACGCAATTTTGCTAGACCGCGTTGTGTTTCAATCAACTTGTGTGTAAGCCCACCTCGATATTGCAGTGAACCTATTTCTATACTCCGCAGCTCTCCGTGATGTACGACAGCACCGACATGATGCAATTTTTATGAAGCACCTGCGAGCCGGCGGCCATTACTCCCAAACTGCCAAAACTCGTAACTTTGTGAACTGCAATGTTCGCTCCACCTCCACTTACATAAATGTAGAATCGATTCTGTAAGCAGATGGTGACGCATAGCTCTACATGACGGGGTAAGCAGCTGCTCTCCAACCAGCATGCCGCAACAAGCTGCACGGGTACGCGTGATCGACGCAGCCACGCAGGTTTAATTCGTACGTGTTACATAATATTAGCATGCCCATGAAGTTGGTTCAGGTTATGCATGCTACACATACAGGCGTGATGATTCATACATGTATTCCCCGAAAGGTTAAGCAGAGGTGTACCAATGTACACCCACAGTTCGCCGGTATGTTAAGGTCCCACGTTATAGGGCGCGAGCCTATTGCTATTAACCGAGCACAAATCCTAACTCTGAACTGCTACTGAGAATTTCATAAAAAAGCCATTAACACTTTGCTCAACCTGGAAATCGAACCCAAGGCCTTTAGCGTAGTAGTCGCGTTTAGGACCACTAGGCCAACGAGGCAGTTAAACACACGTTGTATGGAAAGATTCAGCAACGTAAATACCGAACACATTCTCTTCCCGGAGGTATTTACTGTCAACATATATCGTAATATAGAAACTACATAGTCAGTAACAGTAAGGTGCGATTGCTCTGAAGTGCCTCATGTGGACACCAGAGCTACTCGCCTCTCACTATTTCTCAGAAAAGACCCCGGCTGTGCAGGGTAGCCTGCTCCGGCAAACTTAAAGATACTGTTTGAAAAAATACCATAGAGTGTTGCTCTCCTACTTCGAATATTTAATAACAGACACGTTTACAACAACTGTTCACATCATGTTGTCTGTTCACTCACCGAAGCGCTTGCTGTGCGCTTCACATAACGAGTGTGAAATAAAACATACACACACTGATTATTGTGTGAGTGGTTGTTATTCCATTAACGAGCAATATTACTTCTGTGTCCGTTTCAAAGTCGAATTATTTATTTCAATCAGAGCATTCAAAAGCACTTACAACGACAACTTTGCATGCTACAATACTATATTATAAACTAGCTTTTGCCCGCGACTTCGTCCGCGTGGATTAATAGTTCCCGTTCCCGGAGGATTTCCGGGATGAAAACTATCCTATGTCCTTTCTCGGGTCCCAGACTATATCTGTGCCAAATTTCATTGAAATCGGTTCAGTGGTTTAGGCGTGAAGAAGAGACAGACAGACAGACAGAAAGACAGACAGACAGAGTTACTTTCGCATTTATAATATTAGTAAGGATAACTACCGAACTGTCCGCGAATTCCTCCGCGGGGTTTGTTTCACCCGCGTTAAGTTACGTCTTTGGTAACTGCTCCGCTCCCGTGTGTCGTAGCGCGATATTATATAGCCTATGTTACTCAGAAATAATCTTGCTATCTATTGGTTTAAATAGGGGCCAGTAATTTCGGAGCCTATTCGTTACAAACAAACAAAAAGATATTTCCTCTTTATAATATTAGTGTAGATGATGGACCGCGCTCAGTTAGTTCCTGATTCTTTAACTGACATGACAATGTACTAGTTATTGCTGGCACTGTTTTCTAATTCGCACAATGTTCAGCAACACGATGGTACGACGTGAGGTGTTATTGTGAAGCGGCGCGACACTACACAACACACAGACGTTCCGCTTGAGAACAGTCGGCTTATTCTGTAAGAAATCTCCCTCAGTCAATTAAGGTGAAGTGAGCTAAAACTGGGCTGTCACTATACGATGCTAGGGATCCACAGATCGCCACACGCTCACTTCACGGAAGGAGGCTTTTACAGAATAACACTGCAGGCCTGTTCTAAGAATATAACTTACTAATAGCTACGTGTATCGTGTTGAGTGTGGAGTATCGCAGGGCGTGTGTGCGTGCCCCGCTAGGCAGAGCGCACACGGGCGCGCCGAGACAAATGAGTGCGAAGCAGTCCACTTGCGTTAGTCACGCTCGCCGGGCGCTGTCGTATATTTATTGGATATTTTCTCACACTTTGCTCGACAGATGGGATATGATATATCTGCGAGCTCGCTGTGGCGCGCGTTCTGTCGCTGATATTAGTGCTGTTGTCGTGGGACGGTCACACTAATAACTGTCTTGTTCCCTTTTGGGTCAGTGTCAGATGTTTTGGAATAAAAGTATATATTGTAACCAATATTATAATATAATATGACCGGGTTCGATTCCCAGGTCAAGCAAAAAGTGTTATTGGGTTTTTCTATGAAATTCGCAGTAGCAGCTCGGAGTTTGGATTTGTGCCCGGTTAATGGTAATAGGCCCGCCCCCTATTACATGGGACCTAAATATACCGGCGAACTGTGGGTGTACATTGGTACACCTCTGCCTAACCCTTCGGGGAATACAGGCGTGATGGTATTGGCTGCCCGTGACTTTGTTTCTTTTAGTATCCTTTCTGTTATTCCACACTACAATCTATCTCAGTGATAAATTTAATCCAGATCCGTTCAGCCGTTTAAGAGCAACAAATATCCATCCCTCCTCGCAAACTTTCGCATTGATAATATTAAGTAGGAATAAGTAGGATTGTTGATTTTCTTCAAAATGTGGAAGTTACCCGTCTTATATCTTTTATTAATTGTATTTGTATGTTACTTTACGCTTTCATCAGAATTTATAAAACGCGAATGTTGTGTACCTACTCACTGAATGTGTGTCGTATTAGAGGGTGGATTTGTTTGTAGTGACATCTATTAAACAATATACTGTTCATAGTTTAGGCTAGCTTCAATTGATGGTTTATTGTGCCTGGGACGCTCAAAGTAATACGTAAACTAATTATGGAATTTACATTTTTGGCAGTTTATAATTTAACTACGCTTTAGGAACTTCATTACGAATTCGGTGTTTGATTTGTAAAGCGGGAATGTTATTCATAATGTTAACCTGGTATAAAGAACACCCATATTGAAATATTGGAAATCATTAACATGCAGTGAGCAATCAGCATGTGTTTGGAATGCTCATTCCTTCTGTGTTTAAGAAAATATTTTTGCCCAGCAGTGGAACATGTCCCGGTGCAGAGCAAACGTCTCTACCGGCAGACTCAATGACAAACAGCTGTCGGTGGAATGTCGGCAGTCAGGAGAATCGAACCAGTGTTATTCTTACTAGTATAATATCCCCGGACACGACGTGACACCCGGGACTCCTGCATGTCCCTCCTCTGTGACGGAGGGTCCTCAACACTCACACGCGCGCGCTCCGTGATGCTCTCTCTTTGTGCGCCGCTCGTGTCTGACTCATTAAAACTAGCGGTTTTATTATGTGGACACTGTTCCGTTAATAAGATTCTCTTGAATTTACATTCTGATTATTTGATGAAAGGACGTCTGTGTTAGACGGAGTAATTAGTTGCTACACGAGTAACGATACTGAAGTAGGGCCGCGCGGCCTCCGGGCTCTCGGCCGCGCTACCGACTCTGTACAAGCGGCCACTGTCCTGCCGAGTCCGAGCAGACAGTGATGAAGGACTCGCAGCAAGAACATCCACTTGTACTGACATTCAAGCCAAACTGATATTAGTGCGAACATTTATTTATTTATTTTAAAACTACAATAGGGCCTCCCCCTATTAAATGGGACCTAAACATACCGGCGAACTGCGGGTGTACATTGGTACACCTCTGCCTAACCCTTCGGGGAATACAGGCGTGATTATATGTATTCAGGGTACCTAATACAACAGTGTAGTATGAATAAGGTTATAAAATGCGTCCCGTGTGAATTCACTCTGAGTGCAGTTGAAACAGTCAGTCTGTAGTGACACAAAGTTGAGTGTAAGCAGCGGCGCCGCGACATGACTCGCAACTTGGCTGAACTTCACAGTGCGAGTTTACTGTACTGTCGATCATTATTTACTGTCGAGCCTATCTACGAAACCATTTAACGTATTTTTGGATAGCTACCCTTTACCTGCGGCGTCACCCGCAGTAATGACGACATGCGGGAGATGTTCCACATGAACCTATTCAATCCACACATTATCTATGTGTTATATTATGTACAAATAAGTGTAGGGGATCTTTTATGGAGTCCGTGATCCCAAGCGAGGGGGGGGGGGGGGGGCACGGGACTATGGGAGTTATGCTAATTGTGCGATTAATTTAATATCACGCCTTTTGGGACGCAACAAATATCTCGTAAATAAACAGGAGTGCAGCCTGTGTCGTGGTGATCACTGTCACATGTCTGTTACTGTGTTCATTCAAGATGCTCGGATCTTAAGTAATGTTTCATCGGTAGCTATTTACGAATTGGTTAAACATTACGTGAACGATTTATTTTATGATACGGCTACACGGTATTTTATTGTGTAAGTTTATTTAAATTCCATGTTATTAAATATCGATGGGTAATTTGGGTGTTTGAAACTAGCGAGTTTGTATTTATTCCGAACTACATACTGTCGTACAACGTGCGTGACCTCGGACACCACAATGGAATATCGAGTAACACATCAGCTGTTATTTAATGTAGCTATCCTTTTATACAAACACTAAACTATTCAACGTTTGCACTGCATTGTCACACACGTTCATTTGGGAAAGTTGTTTGTTATCACGAGTACAATCATGTGTTTAAGTATGGCTCACTCATTAGGTACCAGCCACTCTGTATGAAAGGAAACCATAATACATACAATATTGAATTGGATAGTGTGCACACTAATTGTAATCCAGTGAATTTTAACTTTGCTATTTACTGGAAAGTTCATTGAATCGTTCCCGTTTCGGATAAAATTAAAATATCACAAGAATATTGGAAGTCGCTGAAGTCAAGCGAAGCCCATCAAGTAGAAAGTTCGTTGAAATCAAATAGAATTTATTTTTACTGACTTTATTGATTCTTCATATTTATTTTAACCTTTTTAAGTACAATGAATATACAGTGGAGTGATTGCTAACAACCGGTCGGTGGTGGTAATAAGTATACTCGTTGAGTCTAATCAGACGAGTAGTAGATCAGCCCCTCTAGCCAAGTCGCAAACGATAATCGTAAACGCTCGGTAGGTACCATAGATTTTAAACTTTATACCCCAGAGCCTTAAGTTAAAAATCTATTAAAGATTTCTAAGCGTTAGCGACTGGAACAAACGAAAACGCTATGCAATCTTCATTAGATCTTCAACTTAAAACCAAGCACATAAAATTGAACCTCTATTAAAGCCTACTGAGCGTTTGCGTTTATCGTTTGTTACATGGCTACAGGTGCAGGTTTTGTAAAGATTGGCTAGCGGCAGTGAGTCCTCCTCCATTGATCGCTACAGGTAACAAGCACAGTCGCGGGAATTATCTCCACAACCGGCGCTCGCGGTACACACATTGCTACTGAACACGTATCTCAGCGACTGAACACTCCTCACTTCATCCACCTACTGCTAGACTCGTTGCTGCCGCCACCACACATATATACGTCTCACTATCCAGGCGGCATATTCTGCTCCCGTTTGTCATTATTCATCACAGAGTGGTTGAGCTAAATGATGCTGATGCATGCGTCATATTCGTGAACGGATGCTTAAATCTTCATTCTAATTTTGTTATCTATTTGTATTCAACTTAATTGTTTTCACATATAGAAGCAACAAGAATATTGTAACCAAAATTTTGTGAAAACCAAATTGAAAGAAAAGATTGTCCATGAAGTTTCTTGCTCGTTCGTTCTTCTCCATAGAGACCTACGTTTTGGAACGAGTAACTAGCTTCAATTTTAAACTGTAACTTCTTGGCAATTCAAAAGTGCCTGAAAATGGTCTAATTGAAATAAATGACTTTGACTTTGAAGATCACTAAATATGGACTAACAGAACTTGTGATAGTAACATGAAACACAACAGGGTTAGTGTAACACACACATGTGTGCAGCAGCGAGTCGACATCCATATGCATGAGATGATAATCTCCGCGAGTGTGTGTGAGTGAGAGCTGCTCGCCTGCCGCTGACTCGAGCGGAGCGTCACCTCGCCGTGTGAGCTATACACAGCAAACTCTTTGTGGGACAGTTGTGTCGATAGCAGAAACATATGCTTTATGCGAAGTACGAAGGTAGCTTGTACTTAGAAGTGGCGTACGTCATGTGGCCAACACATCAGTCGACGGTATCACAGTGTGGCTCGAGTTCACTATGTTACACACATTAGTTCCGCGCTACCGCGAAGTGTTTGTCAACATTACTTATAATTATTGCTGTAGACTTTTACATTTGAAGTGAACACCGACACGCACACGCATCCATTCACAAGTACTTGTCAAGGCTCTATGGTAATATGACATAACGTATGTCGACAAAAACGCATCGCGCACGCAACAAATGAGGTTCAAAATAGCGTAGTAAGTTGTATCGAATAACCACCAAAATTAAGCAAGTTTGAGGATTTTATTAAATTGAGAAAAATACACACGGCTCAGTGGAATAATTTATAGATACGTCTTTAGTTCATTAAAATGCTTTGTAATTGAGTGTAATTTTTTGTGCGAAATAAATTTTTATATTTATTTAATTCTCTATAAATTATTACATAAAATTATATAGTTTACTATTAGTTTATTATTAGTTTACATAAATCTTGAGCGTACATCTAAAAATTTTTAGATGTAGGTACGCGACAAAGTTTTTTTTTTATTCGGTTCCTTTGCGATTTTTTTACCATGAGACTGCTTTATTTTCATGAAATATTTATAGATAAGTCTTTTCTTTGAACCCTTTTTCAGGGTTGCAATATATACTAATACGCCAGATAATGCGACAAAAAAATGAGTGTTTTCGGTGTCGTGTGGTTGGATAGGCCCTGACCGTGGTCGGACGCGCGCCTCCTGCTAACTGTTACTCTGTTTGCTCTTAGTTCGAAGTAGGACATCGATAGCATCGCGAGGTAGTGCCGCGCGTGAGTATAAGAGTGACACACACTCGCTCATCGCACAACATTCGACAACAACTGCTCAGCACGAATCACCGCTTACAAATACTAGCGCTAATAGAACAACCGACACTATGTTAATTACAATGTTGACGGACACAACGTTATGTTTCAGAAGAGGAGCGTTCATGAGCAGTTTGAATAAAAACACAATTACACAGAGCTACAACTAGAGCTAACTAGAACATCTACTGAGACGAACTTAGATTTCGCTAGCTGCGCCCGCAGGTTTGTGCGTAAGTGTTGCCCGGGATTAGACGACATCCCGGGAACGACACCTAGAACAAGCGCGGGCCGCCATCACGCGCGCTCTCCACGAAACAAACTAGGATATGTGTTACGGAATGTCACTCATTTATTGAAATAGTTCCGACTTCAGTGACGTTACGGGCTGACTATAATATGCGTGTGAGAGAACTCCGACCAACATCACGAGCGAGTGCTTCACAGTTATCAGAGAGGTTATCATTATTATCATTTATTTTATAATTAAGTATGTGTTGATTACACATCGTGTTTAGTTGTGTGACGTCACACCCATATATTCGTGTTGATAACGCCGCATCGCGAACTAGTTCAGCTGAAGCATGGCTACATGTCGGCCGCAAGTTTAATAAGTCATGACGCTCGTTTTAATTATAAACTGTTGTAAAGTAATTACTGTAACTCAACAGCGTTAACATAGTAATTGCGCCGCCATCAATTACTTCACAAGATAACCGGTTCCGGTGGCTTCGTATAATTACGCATTTAAATAAATAATTTATCAAAACCGCGACAAAGTTACTTGTTCCCCCCGTCGGAGTACGCGACCCGCGCCGTGACACCGGCAGCAGCAGGTGACACTGTGGAGACACGGTAGAGACACTGTGGCGACACATACCGTCTAGCAGGAACAGCAGCCGGAAGATGAGGTGACAAATCCTTTTCATCTTGATCATGACACTTGCGGAACTGCTTACTACAAACTATTGGACATCAAACTACACGACTATTGTCAAACTATAGAGGTAATGACAGATCACAATTATTATTATTATTTCACAAACTTATGCTAACTATTTGGCAAATATTTAATTATTATTATTAGCCGTCGGTAGGATCGGTCACAACGCGCGTCTATGTGGCGGGCATCGTAGCGCGTAGCGGCGTAGCGGCGTAGCGTGCGCTCGGCGCGCGGTCCCTTCGGCTACTGAGGCTTCACCAGCGGCGGAGCTACGGAGCTACGGAGCTACGGCGCTACGGCGCTACGGCGAGATTGCTCATTATTCCGGAGTGAGTCAGCCAACGTATTCACTACATTATTTCGTTTAATAAAGTTCCCGCGGCGTGTATGCAGATGCGTTTACATAATGTTATGGAATTTTAGAGAGTTTGTACCGAGCGCGAGCACAGAGCATACTTACTGCAAAATTAAACGCACGACGCGACGCCCGCACTAACGTCGACGCGGATTAAAACAGGATAAGCGTCAGCAAATTTATTTCAACGTGAGAACAGCTCCTGAATTATTGAATCACCGAGACGACTTCGCCGCCTCACACCGGCGCACACTTGCACGCGACTGTACCTGCGTACAGTGGCATCTTGACACTACACCCATCACGTGTGGCAGTTGAACGTTACTGGTGTAAAGTGAGTGTGCAGACACCTCTGGCCAGCGCCTCGCCGAGTGCGGGCGTGATGTTGTGTCCGTCTGGTAACAGCAGACCAACTATCACTCTCTACAAAAAAGATGATTCACGTTCAGAACAGAGGCGACCTTCAGATTCAAACTTTATCTGAGGACCATCTAAGGAGCCAACTGACACAAAAACGATCATTAGCCGTAATCCTCCGCAAGAACGATTATTTGTAGAATTATTTATAGTAGATAGTACTGGAGGCAGTTTGTGTCGGAGCACACCGAGCGGCCGTCAGCTGCCGCGAGGTCGCCGGGGGCCGCCAGGGGACGACTGCAGGGAGTACACCTCTTGTATGGTAACATTTTGTACATATATACAACGGCATCTTGTAAACTGTTTGATTCGTTTGTCGTTGACGAACAAGCAACAACATTACATTTATACTTAAAATACAATATACATAGAAACGAGGCAATAGAAGAGGTTGATTACGCAAAAATATCAATAATACATAGAGGAGTACTTACCTACATAGTCAAAAAAGTTGGTGTGGGGGGTGCGTGTACAAAAAACTGTTTTTTTACAGGGGCGTTTATTAATTACTGTTTCTTTTTCATTCCGTTGTATTTATTTTTGTTCAAAATGTTTATATAATATACTTAGGGTCCGACTCTACACTGAAAGCAGCGATCATTCTACTATTTATCACACGTAAGTACTTGCAGAGCAGCGTAACTCATTACAGTTTGGCACCTCATTATGACACGGACAGGGTGTCATAACGCGACACATACAAGTAATTACGCAGTGCGCTGCAGCCGGCAGACTGTCACCACCAGCCATAGCGCGCCGATCACGCGTTCTACACGGTTGTACCCTGTGGCTCCACGCTGAGTACAATGATAACGGTATGGCGCTGACCGACCAGCCGCCACCTGCAAGTAGTCTCACAAAGATATTAGTCCATTATTATTTTAGTAAAAAGTGCCCCCTATTATATGGGACCTAAACATAACTACGAACTGTGGGTGTACATTGGTACAGCTCTGCCTACACCTTCGGGAAAAACAAGCGTGATGGTATGTATGTAAAAACTGCTCACAATATTGATGTGACGACGCTTTGCGAGTACTGCGTGCCTCTGACGTTGTACAGGCCTGTGGGAAGTAGTAGTGCGTGGTGCAGGCCGGCTGCGACACCGTCTAACAGATGTTGTCCATCTAACTGAAACACGGCTAGTCTACGCGCCACACGCCAGGAATGGTCGATTTCACGACGAACTGGTCCACTGGATTCTCCAACACTTCTGTCACTACTGAAGTAGGTAAACAGTCACGCAGTGTATCTGTGAGGGTGTGTCTGCATGTGTGTGTGTCTGTTGAGAACAAAGCGCTGCCTTGTCCGCTGCACAACTTTAAACATGATTAAATTACTCAAGTGTCAGTGGAGCGGTGAGCGCCGCGGACTAACTTCGGTAAAAACTTCGGCACACAAGTACTGCTGAGAAACAGCCATTACACATTGATATTCATCGCATCACCCGCGCTGCCCGCTTCATACACAAGCTACCCAACACTACCACTACAGTCAGCATGCTTCCTCGCCGGCTCGCAGCTTCACGCGCGCGCCACAACGACACGGAGCAGGGAGCCACTCAGTTCTCGCCGCTAATTAGTTTTTGTCGAGATTTTACAAGCAAGTAGTTTCAGCCTTAGTACAGTGGATGGTTGCAGCTGCTCGTGTCATGTACTGGTGATGGTACTCATGCCACTTCGTGACTTTAAACATACAGTACACCTGCCCACTGACCGACCCACTGATTGTAGTCCGAACTTATCCTTCGAGCCAGTTATTGTATTTTCAACTTTATTCCTAATTAGCTAAAATTATTACTATAGCAACATAAAATCGATTCCAATGTCACTTTTTAAGGAATAAAGTTCATAGTAGGTATTATTAGCATTTTTGAGTAGGTAGGCTTATGTATTAAACATGAGGTACACCTCAAGACACTAGGTACACCTTCGACACCACTCTTGATCTGAGCCGCATTGAGCTGGTGGGCAGAGGAGCAGGCTGCGGGCCACCACGCGCCACCTGTGCGGGCTCTGGGACTGCGAGTGTTGCACACAGCCGTCGCTTGCACAACCACACCAGACGACCGGCTTACAATAATTACTTATTGTAAATAATACGAAAACTGCGTGAAACTTGATTGGTTTTCAAGTTGACCCGCAGAGGACGCAACCTGCGGTATCACCATAGTGTGGCGTGTACCGCTGCAACCGTGCGCCGAGCTGCGCCGCGAACGTTGCGCGGTCTGCTCTATGGTGTATGTAGTAGTACACACGTACGTGTCACGCTACCAGCCAGCGTGCTCACATTGTGTAAACTACACTCACTACAGAACAGGACAAGCTATAAACAACGTTCGCTGTCTCTCTCTTTCATGTAGAACATTCACAAAACGTGCTCGAGTCATTTGGGCGCTCCGATAGATCGCGAAGCCACAGTCGCTCATAAAATTGGGGATAAACAGAAAAACACTCGCTTTTTATTTGTTTATAATACATTATTCGCATAGATCGTATCCTCTGGGCTTCAGTGCAAACAGCGCTGGATTTTTTATGCCTTAAACGTGACCAAACATAAGTAAGTTTCATTCGGCGACTTTTAACATGAAATTTTACATTTACCGATGCGTCGCAACGTTATTGAATCGTTCAACGTCAATTGCGCGCTGAAAAGGCATTTTCTTTACGGTGCTACAACCAAAACCAGCAATGTATAGTGTGTATATGTTTGGGTGGCGTTGTTTTCGTGCGGGGTAGTTAGGTGTCCATATAAACAGCTCATTACGATAAAGGCACGCGTTCGACGTATGCCAATCAGACGGGTAAACAGCGGCGAGCGCGCGCGACGGTCGCGGCCGGCTAACGAGTGCGGCGCTGATTACTGATTAGTTTATCGAGTTACACTCAATCAGTATTGTGTCATTTTTTGGGGAATCCGTCGTTCACTTAGTTAAGTTTATGCTGATCTAATTGTATTGTTCTTAATTATCAAAACTGCTGAAATAGTAGATCGAGGAGGGCGCGAGGAGTCAAACTCCCACCTAATATGTAAAGGCGCTGATAACTGAGTGTTCACTTCTAATAACCGTTCAAACGAATGTTTGTTTATTATTAAATGTGATCAGTCTCGTGCGGGGCGTCTCAGCGAGCTCTGTCACATCAGTCACAGCAATGCGACAACTTTATACAGTTTTTATTATTCGCTAGAACGATCTGTAAATTGTTCGTATCGACGTTTGCTTCTATTCGTCGTTCTCCTCTACTAAGCCACTCTCACCGGTCGCTCACACACATTCTTTCCAATTACACATCATGATCCGAATTGTGCAAAAAAAAAAGCTAATTGAGAGTGGAGATATCTTTATGTATCATAACAATGATAATTCCCTCACATTAGCAATATTAAAACTGACATAAAAAATTTTTGATTTTATTACCAGTAGTATTTTAGTACAGTAAGTAACAACTGTTTTGGTAAAAATTACAATAATAAAATAAATTATTTCAAAAGTGTACAGTAATCGCTATATGCAGAACACAGCTACAACGTGTACATACGCGGAGTATGTGCGGCGGCAAGTGGTACATAACACATACACCACATACTGAGGTGCGCACTCTTTATTAAAAATTCTAAAGATTTATACCTAATTTCTTAAAAGTAATTTGTAAAGAGGCTGCAACCCGGCACGTCACACACACACACGTGCGGGTCACGAGCTGCCCGGCGACCATCTGGTAATGACACGACACCAACGCGGGATGGACTACATATCCTTCCAAGTAGCTTCATGTCGGGGCTCGATGTATTCTGGCACGGTTATTAGCCAGTCTTACTTGCCCTGTGAGCGGTTTGGTGCAGTTTACTATCACGGCTCTCAGTATTATGGCAGTAGGCATGTAGTAAGTTGAGCTGCGATGGTTTTAATATCGTTGCCGAGTGAAGGTCTTCATAGTCTGGTGAATGATCTCCTTAAGTTATTGAATATCTGCGCGTCTTAAGAAATAGCTATTAAGCTGGTTGTTGATTCAGTTAAATTGTGTTTGTGCGGAGTTTTTCTCCGTCGTTTATATTTTAATACGTTTCGTGCACGTGACGGTGCGGGGGACGCCGCGGAGAGAGGACGCGGGGGGGGGGGGGGGGCAGGTGAGGCCGTACCGTCTGTTTGTTGTCCTCCTCCTGCTATAATGAGGTGAGGAGGTGTGCACTCCTCCAGCAGCGTTTGTTTTAATCTTCATTGTGACATGGTTTACATTTTATATGAAATTAAATAAATTAGGTTTATGTTGAGTAATTTTAATATGTAGGAGGTAACCGGGAGTTGCAACTGTTGTTCTGCAAGTACATTATGAAGGTCGCGCGTTGTCTGTCACGTCAAAAAGAGGTAATTTTCGTCATGCAGATAAGTAACAAACAAGCACACGACTCTAGAAGGCATCACTGTCTTCAGTTGCCATACTACAGACAACGTGTTGCACAGGGTGCGACACTTAGTGCGCTCGTACGGAGGGTGCACTAACAGTGAGTGAGCTGCATGGTGATGGGGGGGGGGACGCAGCGCAGTCACCTTCCGAAGGACAGCTCTGATGGACAGCCGCTCATGTATGTTGCAGAACATTATTAGCTTTGGCTTTAACGGTTGTTAGCGCGACTCTTGAACGTGGGCTACTAAGTTCTAGGTTTTTCCAACAGCAGTGTGTCAGTAACAGTCCGGAGTCTACTAAAACATTAATGCTCAGTTTATGGCAAGAGGATCGCCTCAGGGATTCAATAACCTACTGATGTGTTATCGTAGTGGCTGCCATACCCCGCGCAGTACACTCACTGCTGTGTGAGCGTCGTGTGACCTCCTCACTCCTCCACAGTAAACATCTGTTAAGTGGGTTTTCTGCAGCTCCCTTCACTGTGAGCTACTACTACGTTCGAGTTAATTAGCATACACTGGGACTAAGACAGCTTCCTAACGTGTTACCCCCCCCCCCCCCGCACTCGCCCCGCGCTGGCTGTGTCACGCGGCGGCGGACACGTGCGGCGCCAGCTCATCACTACGCTATAATAACTCGCCCGAGGATTTAATAGCCGATAGCCTCTCCCGACACCTGTGGCCGTTGTGACGCGGCTGGCGCTAGAGCCCGGAATTCTTCAGACGTCGCATTTTGTATTCTTTTGACAGTCAGTATAATAATATAAATTGTTCTATCAAAAATATTAAAGCGATTTCGTAACCACAAGGAAGACAGGCGCTACAGATAAGGTGTCGCAATAATTATAACCAATATACTTTGAAGTAACCACTTCTCTATACTCAAGCTTTCATAAAACAATTCACACATAATGACCAATCCAGCCGTCATACCGGCGGGCGGCAAGCGACGCGCGGCGACATGCCGCAGTCGAAGCACGGCGACACTCCGCCTGTCCGACACTGCGAGACACTCGCGCTCACGCCACACGAGAGCGTGACACTAGTGTCGGCGCTGTCCACACTGTCGCGCTGATTGCGACGCCGGACACTCCGGACACGGGCAGACGTGTCGGTCGCAGAGAGAGGTCAGGATTAACTACTGAGCGGACGTACAGCGTCGGGGAGGGGGCGAGCGCGCCACGGTCTGTGTACGGTCTACATCTACGAGAGCATGTCCGTATTCCGGTCATTATAAACATTTAGCGATGCTAATCCTGAGCTGACCAGTCAAACGTAAAACGTTAGTAATAAGGGGTGTCATGAGTCGGCAGGAGCAGCTCGCGATCTCACCCGGCCAGCTCCCGGCGACGCAGCGCTGTTGTGATATGTTCTATGAGATTCTTTACGTCATGGACAGGTAGAGCACTGTATGTTGTACAACAAACACACACAAACATCATCACTAGTGTAATACGAGTATTATTCCAATAACTCCGAAGTGTTTGTGTTTCCGCGGGAGGCGCTCGCGTCCTGTGGGGTTACACAAGTCATCCCCGCGGTAATCATAAAAGTCTTGTGTTCTCACTAAGTTAATGTGTCAGCAATTTGCTGGAAGGGCTCACCGCCGCGCTCTCACTAATGTAGGTATAACATACACCGTTGCTACACAGTTGCTGCGACTGCTAGATCGTCTCGACTTGTCGCATATAGTCGCCACATAAAGCAGGGTAAACAGCTAGCAAGCGATGGACACACACTAATGTGAATGAATTTGTGATCCCACAGTAGGTGCACAGTCACCGGGTGTCATCAGATTGTAAGTTACACCGTACTGGTGCTGGTGGAGCAGCTACAAGCGCTTCATGCAGCAACAAGTAGTACACAGCAGCGGTCGTAGCCTAAATAAGTTGGAACACAATATTGTTCTCTCAAATGTTCGTACAATTATTGGTTCTAAAGCGAGCTAGTCCGACATCACTTCTTGTTTCTAGTAAAAGTCTCAATCTTATAAATTATTCGAATGGAATGAATGATAATATGTATGCACGTGCATTATATACATTGTGTGTATTTGGAAATGCCCGGAATTACTTGGACATAATATATTCTGTGATAACAAGTGGATATGCAAGCATCCACTGTTATTGCTCCGGCGTGAGCTCACACCCCACACATGGTGGCGCGAGGCTATCGTCTGGCTGCTGGTGGACACGCTACTGATGCGAGCCGATGTCCCTTTATTCATGCGATTGCGAATGTGCGTCGTGTTATGGCGTCTGTATGTACGTCCCTCGTGACAGTTTGCTATTCGTAAGTGATAATACCTAATACCTTCATGTTTATATTGAATCGTAGTTTAATACGACTCGAACCCGTGCTCCCAAGTATGCGAGGCGGCCGCCTTTCTAAAAGGAATATGCTACCAATCTTAATACAAACAAGGGGAACTATGGACTTGAAACGTTATTTATATATAATTTGATAGATTAGATTAGATATTTTGCTGATTTAAAGTACAGTAGTAAAAATTCCCCAAAATATTATTGTCATTTTCAGAAAGATTCTCTTTCTAGTTGAGGAGTTTCCATGTTGAGTACATGTTCAACGCGAGCCGCGGCGCGGCGTGCCGGCGGCCGCGCTCACTGTATACACGACATGCACCACGTGATGCAGCATGCGTGCAACCACGTACGATCATGATAATTGTACAACTTATAATAGAGTTCTTATTTTTTTCTCACTTGAAAAGATTTACAGAGTGTTTATAAGATTCCTTTATAATGGAAAGTTATGATACTATCCTTATTTATATCCAACAAGGTTTATTTAAGTTTCATAGGATGTCTACGACAGCATGTGAGAAACCGTGTAAGATAGTTCTTAAAATATACCGCTCACTCGTACCGCTCACTCGTAGGATAATCACTTGAAGCGATGATTGAGTTCAATTGGGTCAATAATGAAAATATTACTTGATGTATTCCGTAGCGGCGTTAGTAGTGAGTCTGCGGGCCGCGGCGCTGTGGCGCTGTCCCCCGCGGCGCTGTGGCGCTGTCCCCCGCGGCGCTGTGGCGCTGTCCCCCGCGGCGAGGTGCGTGATGCATGGCGACACGCCCGCCACTACTTCACGCAGTGTCGCCTGCGTGTACAGCAGCGTCGACTGCTCACAGCAGCTGAGCGCGGTGAGTACGTACTGACAACTGTAACGTGATGTTTGTCGGAGCACATGTTGCTCCTCGTCAATAAATCGCATCGGAATCAGCCGACGATAATAATTGCAGCAAATAAAAACAGCGCCTTTTCAATTATCGCGCTTAATCCACGCCCAGCCGCAACGCCCCGCGCCGCAATGCACCGCGCCGCACCTCTCGTCCTTGCATTGCATCGATATATATATAGTTACCACACAAGTGACGAAAAAGTAGAAGAATTGTTGTGGATCGCATTGTAACCCTCCATTGATTGAACAGCTTAGAATAGTCCCCTTGAACCTCAGCGACCGTACGAGACTAGCCAGCAGGAGTAGTAGTGTTCATGTCTCGCATACAAATAATTGCTGCTTTATTCTTGAAATCCTGTAACAATTTGCGTGCATGTTATGATATCTAGCCAGACTCAAACTTAGTAGAAACTTAGGCTACTCACGGAATCCTCCGGGAATTTCATAAACACCAATAAACCAAGTTATATCTGAGGGAAGCACGGAGCAAGTTTACACTCGTTTATGCACTGAGTGCAGGCTCCGGGACGCCGCACCGCTCCGCCGGCGGCCGGCTCGCTCTGCTCCGCTCCCGCCACGTCACTGGCCCACTTTGTTGGTGGATTATTGATGATTTTATTGTAAAGCTGAGATTATAATTCAATCAGGCCTGCTGCTGTTGTGACTGTTATCGGCCGCATGCCGCTTCCACTACTTACCAGTCCCACCGGTGAGGTCTGTGTCCGAGTCGGAGGGCGCGCACTAGACATGGGTAGCTCGCGAATGAGAGATAAAATTGAACTAGCTCTTTCATTACAATCTAGCTCTCAGTCGCTCAGTCGTTCAAGGAATAGCTCACTAGTTCATTTAGCTCAATGGCTCATTGAGCCATTATTGTAAATAAAAAGTATTGATTTGTCCATGCACAATATTATTGTAAATAGCCGCTGATTTTTACATACGCCAACCTAAATGATATACGTACATTCATTAGATTATACTGTCAATTAATAAGCTTTTCAAATATTTATTCATCTAGATTGACAGTCCTAAGCCTGTTCAAGTATGAAGGAATATCATTGGCTTTCATTATTATATTTAAATTATTCTAATAAGAACAAAACAACCAAATGAATCTAATTTTATCTATAGCTCGCAACTAAGTTAAATGAACTAAAGAACTTCAAAGATTTTATAGAGCCATTGAGCTATTTGTCTCGTTTGACTTGCGTAAAGTAGTGCGGCTCAATTAAATCAAGTAAATCAATTGAACCTGGGTGAGTCACGTACTCTGTGTCGAGCGGACGTATTTACTTGTACTCGCGATCAATAAATTTCGGAAAAATTGTCTAAAGTGCAGTAATCTGTTTTAAAGTTACTTTAATAGCTTCTTAACAAAACCGAGAAGAAACAGTGAAAAAACTAAATCTGTGTACAAAGTATTACCGGAGATATAAGCAAAAACATTTCTATGTTTTTAAAAGTGAACGTTAAAAGTGTCTTTGTCTCGGTGTCGAAGCTGACTGACCTTCGGACAGGTCAATGACACACGTTTTGGATTGGGTTCACGCGTAAGCAACACATCGTCTAATTTCGCATACCTGACGGCAGACGCATTGGCCTAGTGGCGTAAAGCGAACAAACTATCGTCAGGTCTCGAGTTCGATCCCAGCGACAAGCATTACTTTTTGTGAAGTTTTATATAATTTTAAACACTGTTATGGAAAACATGAATGAAAACATAACATTTAGACGAAGATTGACTACTTTTAATGCCTCTACAACAAATTTTGAAGATGATTCTTTTTTATCCACCGACTCCCACACCCTTGGAAGAAGTCTACCCGATTTATCTGCATGGAATTGCCAAGAGTTTACTGATTTACAAGAAACCGTACGAGATTTAAAGGAAAAGCTAGAGAGTGCACACAAGGAAATTGAAAACTTAGTACTAGAAAAGATAGATTTAGAAAAAAAATTACTAACTCAAGAAACCAAAATTAATAATCTAACTAAAATATTTTCACCATGTATTAGCACCCCAAAGCGAAAATCAAGAAATTTAAACGAATCAAAGATATTAACCAACCAGCTACAACATGAACCTGAAATGGGAAGAAAACCTAGCAACACAGTACAAACTACTATACAGCATAAAAGCGAAAAACCTATCACAACTGATACTTCATATCTTAGAAGCAAAAATAATTATCTGAAGAGGACAATACATATCCTAGGAACCCAGCAAATCACAGGGATAACTACACGCCTACTTGACTTGAGATCTAATAGCTCATACGAAAGGTACTGTGCACAAGGAATGTTAAAATACTATGCTAACTCTCAGCAGCTGTTAAACACGAAGTTGTCATGTAAGCCTTGTGATAAAATTATTATTTGTGTTGGAGAAAATGACTACAACCCTACTACCCTATTAAATGAGTTATATATGTTTATAAAAAAATACAACAGTTCTCCAATTATTGTGTTGAGTGTGCTGGAAAATAAATATCTAAATGTAAAATTACTAAATAATAATCTAGAACTGATCTGTAGAAATAATGAGAACTGCTATTTCCTACGTACCCACAGCAACACTTGTCATAAACTGAACGTTCTTATTGACACAATTGACTATAAAAAGAAATATCTTAACTTCAGCAAAGAACCAACTATTCTGCCGAAATGCTCCGAATTGCCCACATATTTTTCAACAAACCAAGACATAAAGCCTACTTACCGACCAACTAGATCCTTCTTTCATAAAAACACCCGGAACAATAGCTTTTTTCGCAGATACTAGTGACTATCTGCCTATACCTAAAACGCTTTGCGATCAAAGTCAATCATTAAAAAACACAAAATTAAATGATAATGAGTTAAGTAAGATAAAAGACGTAAATTCCATTGACGTACCTAATAATTGTCACTCATTAAATGTTCTTCACCAAAATATTGCAGGCTTTAGAAGCAAAAGAGAAATGCTAGAAATTGCGATTGACACGTTCCTAAATAAAGGTTTGATTATTGATGTAGTATGCTTAACGGAGACTTTTATTAAAGCGGGTGAGGAGAGTAGCGTTGCTTTAAATGACTACAAATTAGGAGACTGGTACTCAAGAAAAACCAAAAAACGAGGTGGTGTTTGTATATTCTGCCTAAACCACATTGAGTACAAAATACTGACGCAATTGAAAAAATATGCGTCTGAGAATGATTTTGAGTGTTGTGGAATTGAACTCATACCATATAACATTGTAATAATAGCCTTATATCGTACGCCAAGCTCAAACCCCTTTGTTTTCCTACGTAATTTAGAAGTTATGTTATGCAACCTTCGAAATAAATCTAAGAAACAATTAGTTATAGTAGGTGATCTTAACATTGACATTTTGGGAAAAAAAAACGATAGAAATAAAAAATGCTCAGACGAATTAACTAGGCTTGTAAATAATTTCGGTTTAACATTACACATAAAACAACCAACAAGAAGAAATTCATGCTTGGACCAAATAATAAGTAACTGTAAGGATGTAATATGCGAAGTTATACCACTGGGACTGTCAGATCACGAAACAGCTCAGATGATATCCATAAAAATTGACGATAAAGTTCCACCTCTACGCTTTCGTACAATTCGCAAGCGAGATTTTAGCACCGAAAATAAAGAAAAGTTCTTTAGCTGCTTATCAAATTTAAAATGGACTGACATATTTTTGGATCAAGAAGCTAATAGTGCGTTTATTAAGTTTCATGATTTACTGGTCCTATTTTTTGATTTATGTTTTCCTAAAATTGAGATTAAAATCAACCTAGTGAAAAAACATACGAAATGGATTTCCAAAGGTATTAAAAAATCAGCTAAAACTAAAAGAGACTTGCGTCTTAAATACTACTTCTCGTCTGATAAAGGCAATAAATTGAAATACCTAAATTATAATAAATTATTAAAAAAATGTATAAAAAAAGCTCAAAAAATTCATAATACAAATTATATAACTAGGGCTAAAAATAAATGCAAGGCATCATGGGACCTAATAAAATATAATTCTAATAATGATAAGCAAATTCAGGAACTAAATATTAAGGAGATAGAATCTGAAACCGGACTACTAACAAGCCCCACGGACATTGCCAATTATATGAATGACTATTATATCAATCTGACGAACAACGATTTTGACATTAATACTAATAATTATGACATTAACCCTAATAATACTAGTATGTTTTTAATGCCCACCAATAATGACGAAATACAAAAAGTAATAAAATCACTCAGGGATACAAATTCAACGGGTTATGATGAAATACCTACAAAAATTATAAAATACATAGCCCCTATTATTACCCCGGTACTGGTACATCTAATAGACTTATCATTATTCACGGGAGTGTTTCCTGAAAAATTAAAAATGACAACTATTAAACCGATACATAAAAAAGGAAATAAAAAACTTGTTGACAATTACAGACCGATAGCCCTATTGCCTATTCTAGCAAAAATTTATGAAAAGGTCATGCATGCGCGATTAACACATTTTGTAGATAAATTCCAAATTTTAAATCGAGAGCAACATGGATTCCAAAAAAGAAAATCGACAACCACAGCGGCATTTAACTTAGTTAACCTAGTTACCAAAAATATTGACCAGAAAATTCCGACAACTGTTGTATTTTTTGACATGTCAAAAGCCTTTGACTTTGTTTCACACGAGCTACTACTTAAAAAATGTGATAAATATGGAATCCGTGGAAAAGCAAATACATGGCTAAAAAGCTACCTTGCAAACAGATCGCAAGTTGTAGAAATTACTGTGGATAAAGTCGATCAAAATGGTGAACAGAAATTTAATTCCAAATTAGGTTACAATTGCACAGGCGTTCCACAGGGCAGTATTTTAGCCCCTCCACTCTTTCTGCTATATATCAATGACCTGACAAAAGTAACGGACCATCCCTGCATACTCTTTGCAGACGATGTGTCCGTAATCATCCCTAAAACTAAAGACAACTATAATAAGGAAATAAATACCACTGTAAGCAAAATAATAACTTGGATGGAAAAGAATAACCTTAAACCTAACATAGATAAAACCAAATATGTACAATTTTGTAACAAACACTGGAATAAAATTGATTTAAAAATAATTTATAAAGATAAACAAATAGAACAATCAGATAGTATGACTTTTCTTGGGATAGTTCTGGATGAGAAGTGCTCCTGGCTTAATCATATTGATATGATATGTGGACGAGTCAGTAAGTTTGCTTATGCTCTATGGCGTTTATCTAACCTAACAAATAGACAAGCCACATTGCAAGCTTATCATGCATATGTTGGTTCTATACTGCGTTATGGTATACTGGTATGGGGAAACTCGGTGCATCTCGGAAGAGCTTTCATCACACAAAAGAGGTGTATACGTGCGATTGCAAATGTAGACCCACTCACATCTTGTAAGCCATTGTTTAAGAAATTCAGAATACTTACATTGACTGGCATCTATATTGAGGAAGTATGTAAATTTACCAAATCTCATCCAGAGATGTTTGAAAAACTGGGAGATAAATGTACATTCAAAACTAGATATCCTAATAGATTAATTAATACGAGAATTAAAACGGAACTATATAGGCGAAGCTGTTATCCTATGTGTATTCAGATTTATAACAAGATTCCTGACCAAATTAAAGAACTTCCAATGGTTCGCTTTAAAAGGGCTTTACGTAGGTGGTTAATTGAGAACCCCTTCTATAATATAAAAGAATTCTTCCAATTCAAATCTAAGCAATAATGTAATTGTACCTACCTATAACAAAAATTTGCATGTCATTATGTTATGATTAAATATGCTAAGCTACTAACATTATCTACCATTTTAAGAACTTTTGTAACCATATTTATCTGCAAATAAATCTTTGACTCTTGACTCTTGAGCTCAAGAGTTAAAAGAGTTATTCGGTGAGCTAAAGAGCTACTAAAAGAGTGATACAGCTCTTTTGATCAAAAGAGCTGTATCTTTCTTTTCTTTTCAGTGAGCTACATTTCGCATGTCTAGCGCGCACTCACTGCCTGCGCGCTGCTCACTGCCGGACTGCATGCCACATGACTCACACTGCATACGAGCGGTATGCATTAGTTAGAACTCCTTTAGTCCTCCGAGGGGTGATCAGTCAGTTCACCAAAATTTAATTCAAATTTTTAACATGACAATGAGCAACGATTGGCAAAGGTATTATTTGTAATTTCATCATTATATAACAACAAGTTTAACAAATAATACATATTTATTTCATTTTATCTCATAAACAACGTTTGGGTGAAAGACATTACACATAATTCATCTGCCTAGCCTTTTCCTAACTATGTTGGGGTCGGCTTCCAGTCGAACCGGATGCAGCTGAATATCAGTATTTTACATGGAGCGACTGCCTATCAGACCTCCACAACCCAGTAATGGGTAATACGATACTCTTGGTAAGAATGGTTGTCAGACTTTCTGGCTTCTGACTAACAGTAACGACTGTCAAGACATTACACATAATTATTGACTTATTATAACGCAACTTTGTAAAAATGAAACTCACATATAAACATAATTGCAGGTGGCTTGCTAAAGATTAAGTTCCGAATAATTTTCTTTTGATTTTCATCAATATTCTTGTGATGCGTTCATCTTTCAAGATATATTTCTATTTTCAAGAGGAGAATCTTTAAATGTTTGTTCAATCTCATCTCTATTGCTTATAGTTTATTAATTCTTTAATTAAAAAATATACGCCCGGGTGGTGTTTGTCAATGATTCGATTGATTTTATGATGCCATGCTTCAGCTGAGTTTGACGTCCTGCGTGTGTTCATATTGTTCATTTCGAAACAACTCCAATGTTCTGGTGAATACGTTGCGGCTGCGAGTTGGAACTCCCAGATATGCAGTTTTCTTGAAAACTATGAGCAATGGTTTTGCTGTCTTCATCGGTGAGCTTTTCTAAATATTTATTTAAATAGAGTGAAATATCTGTGTTCGTTAAATAACTCAGTGCCAATAGATATTTGATTTCCCTATTTAATTGTGCATTTACCGCGTATTTTTTTGTCAATCAACTGCTCTGGACTTTTCTAAAAAAAAATGAATATAAATGAATTTTATGATTAAAATTTTTCTGATTTTAATTAATGAGAAAAAAAAGGATTTAAATCAAATAGTAGATACTTTGGGAACACATTGGCATCAGTTTCATGTGTGCTAGTAGATGGTTACGAGATGGGTACGGCGTCCGTTCATTCAACAGAAATGAATCGCTGTAAAACCAACTCCACGTGGTCTCGTCTGCCCTACCGATACAGTGTAAGTTACGCCCGCGTAGGCGCGGAGCGCCAGAGCTGTGACAGAAACCATGCTTGCATACTGCATACTTGCTGCATGCTTGTTGCTTGCTTACTGTATGGTTGGTGCTTGCTTGCTGCAGCGTAACAAAAATAATACTTGACTGTAAATTATTTAATGGACTATAATGCAGGACATTATTAGGAAAGTAATAATAAAACCATCACGCCTGTATTCCTCGAAGGGTTAGGCAGAGGTGTACCAATGTACACCCACAAAGGAAAGTATAGCTAAAATAATCAAATATGTTTAATAAATTGCAATGACACCTTCATACCATCGCATCGCTCAGATTCCATATACGTTGTTATCCATAAAGACTACAGTTGCAGTTGAGCGCATCCGTTCTGTTTGTCCATTCGATTGTCGGATTATATCGGCCCCTTCGGTGCGCCCGGGCCCCGGGCCCCTGCGGCCCCCGACTATCGGCCCGCGTGGATTAACATGTGTATTTTAATTTGTGAAGCATCGATCTCGCGATAACGCGCGTCAACAACCCGCGGGTTATCGCGCGAACATTTATTATGTTCCCGATTTAATTAAAAAAATAAGCCGACGTTGTAACTCCTCCTGTTTTGTTATTTATAAAGGTGGCCTGATCAATGCCAGCCAATCAATTGGAATCTTGTACATTGTATATATATATGTAGATAGGTAACTGGTTGGTTGTGTATCCGGCTGTACTTAGGTAACTGCATACGACTTCAGTGTCGACTCACTTTCTCACGTAATCGTGCCTAAATCCACAACAATCTCGTAAATTGTATTCACGTAAGCATTTAAATGTAAAGTGGCGGCCATAAGAGTACACACGATATAATGACTAGCTACAGCCGTCCCCGGCTCGCCCGCGGCGGCGGCGCCCAATATCGGTCCCTTTCAATAGCGCGGAGGGATCGCGAGAGGGCCTGTCGTCAATGGGCAAGGATTTGCGCAATCCCTCGCGAGATATTGATGGTCGTGAGCGAGCTCCCGGCGACTGCGGCGCATTATGCCAAGCGACAGTTCTTGTGAAGAGTGACGTCACGCGCCGGTGGGGAGGCTTTAGCTCTCGCATTCACTGGCGGCGAGCAGCGCCACCGCGCTGCTAATGACGTCCTCGCTGCTTGCCGAATGTGGTGGCCTTCTACCTACTACATATAGCTACATACAGCTACATATAGCTTTTGCCCGCGACTTCGTCCGCGTGGATTAATAGTTCCCGTTCCCGGGGGATTTCCGGGTTGAAAACTATCCTATGTCCTTTCTCGGGTCCCAGACTATATCTGTACCAAATAAAGCCTGTATTCCCCGAAGGGTTAGGCAGAGGTGTGCCAATGTACACCCACAGTGTGCCGGTATGTTTAGGCCCCATGTAATAGAGGGCGACCGGCAATAGAGTCGCCCCCTATTTCACGGGACCTAAACATAACGGCACAAAATTAACCATGCACAGATCCTAGCCCTGAGTATTTAAGTAATGTTTACTTTTAATCTGTTCATTTTTATATCTTTCTTCGTGTCAACTAGTACATCTGTTTGTATTCTAGAGTATTGTATATATGTTACCTCTACTGTTAGGTTCTAAAGTAGAAGTACCTATTATTACACTAAACTAAAGTATGAAACAAAGAAATGTATAAATAAATAAATGAACACTTTGCTCGGTTTGGGAATAGAAAGAATAGAGTAGCGAGGCAGTTCTTTCTCGTGCGGAACCAATCACAGCACTACTTCCACAGAGCTTCAGGTAGAGGTGCTCCTCCGCCATCAATAAACAAGTCGAGCCGGTAATGATCTCACATATTTACGACTATATTATACGCACACGAAACCGTTCTCTCAGAGAATGAGTGAAATGTACCTCTGATGTGAAATCACAAGTTACTGTCAGACAGCTCAGCAGCAGGGGTAGGCCGACATTGAGTGCTTTTCCATCGTCTTTCAATAAAAGTTGGCGGAGTCATTATAATTATTTCACTGCAGTTTTATGAGTGCTGCTATTTTATCCCGAGCGTTTAAAAGTATACAATCAGGTAGGTGTCCGAGTGCACCGAGCCCACGCTGCCCACCTACACTAACACCGCCTGCTCGGCTGCCGGGCGAGCTCCGTGCAAGCGTGCCTGTAGCTCAGGTAGAGCCTCCGCGAGCGTCGCCAGTTCACTACACCGCTGCACCGCCGCCAGTCAGCTGTGCTGTCCATGTGTGACTACCTTGTACACCACACTATTAACATGAGCTACTTTCTGCTGAGAGCAATTCTTTATAAGTGCTGCTGGTTCCAGAGTAAACACCAAGCTGCAGGACCGACACAAACTGGCGCGGCAGCAGCGCCTCTACTACTAGTTCAGATGTATGTCGCTCATCAGCACATCGGCCGGGCAGCACGCGCCGGTGGCCTGCAGCTGTGCTGTCTCCTGTGTCGCGGCTCGCCACGTGCAGCTGCAACACATCATGCAGAATAAACTGCACTGATTTTCTGGTCTTGTTACAAAACAGTCACATGGAAAATATATTATTTAAAATTTTGTTTCCTATCTGAACATGAAGTGGACGGGAAGTGACAAGCAGTAGTCAGTGTCAGTAACAATGGGGAGCAGTTTGCTCCACGTATATATATATGTATATGTGTGAGGCAAACTGTAAAGTACAAGTATACTTTTACCTATTTTTTACAAAATAGTTGATCCGAACAACTTAGCTCAGTGCTGCCAGCTGTTGGTTTGACCTGCTTCGTGAGCTTGGTGTCGTTACTTGCTCATTGGTCAAAACTCAATACGTATAGTTGGCCTTCTGTGGTTTCTGCCTACGCCCACGGGAAAAAGGCGCGAGTTTATTTATGTATATACAGGGTGGAAATTTATTATGCTACCTGGAGGGAAAGTACTCTAAATACTTAAGTTAGCAAAATTTACTCAAAGGAAACATTCCTTTATTTTAAAAAAGAAACGAAACTGCATTTAAATAATTTTGAAAATACGCTTGCCACACCCAGGAATCGAACCGACTAAAATTCGAAAAAATGGCATCCTGTACTTTTATGGCATCAATCGATAGGGTCAATTATAAGGATCAAATCTCCGCAAACATGGTAAATTAAAATAAAAAAAAAACATGCAATTTTAATGTAAACTTATTTTATTCGGACGAAAAAAACGAGTAAACTAACGAAGTCCTTGCTGGAAATGAGCTTCATTTTCTTGGATGCACCAATTTATTCCTTAAAAAAAAAACAATTTGAGTAACTTTTGGTAGCGTAATGCAATTTTCAATATTCACCAAAACACCCTACTTAAAGTTATTCAAAATGAATTCCTTAAAATAATGAATTTGTGCATCGAAGAAAATGAACGTCATTTCGAGCATGCAATTAGTTAATGTACTCATTTTTTTCATCCGTATAAAATAAGTTTAGATTTAAATATCATGGTTTTTGTTTAATTTAGGTTACCATGTTTGCAGAGATTTGATCCTTATGATTGACCCTATCGATTAGTGCCATAAAAATACAGGATGCTATTTTTTCCGATTTTAGTTGGTTCGATTCCCGGGTGTGGCAAGCGTATTTTCAAAATTATTTAAATGCAGTTTTGTTTCTTTTTAAAAATAAAGGAATGTTTCCTTTGGGTAAAATGTGCTTACTTAAGTATTTAGAGTACTTTCCCTCCAGGTAGCATAATAAATTTCCACCCTGTATACTTACGTGTGTTATTTTATTGTAGAGAAAGGCAATAGCAAATCGAAATCGGGTGTGTGGGCCGTGTTGGCCGTGCGGAGCGTGGCGTGTGGCGCGTGGTGCGTGCTTGGGTAGCGGCCGCTTTGCTTTCAAGTGCACATTGCTTTACTGGCGCAGGCGCGGTTAATGATCATGATTATGATAAATAAATAAATAATCGGCTCACAAATAAATAGGCTAATAACATCCATTTTAACAATGAAATGTAACTTCAGCGCGTTTGTCCTGATGACTGTAATCTCGGATATTCCTCGCTCCTCCTAATCAGCAGAACTCATCGCGATGCTTGGCAGACGAATCGCTTCACAAATGAGATCGTTCAAATGTTCACATTAATATTAGCAGCAGTGTTGCTATTAGCGCGCCGCCCGGGTGAGCACACCCGCTGCCGGCATGCAAGCGTTACTCTTTGTTTTGTTTTCGGATACTACACTAGTGGAAAACACTCAGCAAGAATTCTCATTTCACATAATTATGTAGCACAAATAGCGATACAGTTCTCAAGTCAGATACTGCTCATACATAATTATTAAGTATACTTATGATGGCATGTAACTCTGCGACAGCAGCTCTACAGCAGCACCACATGGAAATACTTTCACTCAACTTCAACTTAGCCGCGGAAGCAAAGGGAGACGAGAAAAGCAACACGTGAGATGAAATCTCCCGGCTGGACACGCGCGGTGGTGGGCAGACTACCTGCAGTGGCCGCGCACCACCGTCTCGCGGCGGCTCGGGGAGCCTCTATGACGATGTAAACTGAAAGTCTAAAGATCGGGCTGTGACGTGACATTGTATCTGCAGAAATCCCTCCCTGTGGGTTTGTTTAAGATGGTCCAACAACAGTGTATTGTGACCCGACAGATATTTTTAAGGCGTCGTTTAGTATTACCAAACACAACATCTGCGCTCCGAGAGTGATGCGCGACGAGCGTCCATCGGCGATAATATATTCACGCGCCATCTCCTCCCTCGCCCTCCCTCTCTACACAACGTATTGCTTTCTGTCAAAATCATAAAACTACCAGACAGTAGATACAACTGGCACAACGTGTGATGCAACACTGTTCTCTGCTGTGTTGTCGACTCGCGGCGGCAGCACGCCGACATCATAAATGTAACAAGTTATGAGTTACAATTTAATCAATCGCTACCGCCGTCAAGACTTAAAGTGTACAAGTGCGGATCACTCACTTACTTAGTAATAGAGTGTAACAATCGAGATCGCGTACAGATTCATCTGCGGCGGAGTTACACTGTCTCATTTCTATGGGATCGTTTTATAATGAATGCGCACGCACCGCCGTCGCGCGTCGCCACTGCCGCACGCGACATCTCGCGACACACAGCTCCACAGCGTGTCTCGTCGTCGTGTGTTGTTACATTGTACCCAACATGAAAACATATTACAGCCTTCTACCATCGTAAGGTTTCTTCTCTAATTATTGCTCCGGTCGCGAGAAATGTGTGAAAGAAGAAAAAGCAATCAGACTTTGGGGGAGGGAACCTCTGCCACACTTAGTGGTATGTATTGTGCGCACGCTCCGCACGCCGGACACTCTGCCGCTAGTTGACACATACGACCCACCAATCAAATACTAGTGTCGAAGGTTTCGACCCCCCCCCCCCTCCCGGCGCCTCTCACAACAGACAATACGCACAAAACTGTTTATAGAGTGTAAATGTCCGTTACCGTTTATTGTAATATATAGTTACGACTCGTGTCGGTGCAGTCACGCGGCGTGCCAGCGAGGCTCGCTGCTCAAGCGAGCCGCCATTTATACAACGAATAGATTTTTTAAATCAATTTAGTTGTAACGCTGCAATCTCGGCCGGACAGCCGCGGGGGGAGGGGCGCCGGGTGAGGGGGGGGGGGGTAGACTGGACCAACAGGAACAATGAAATAGAATGCCCTTCACAGACTACTTCACAGAGCACTAAGAGAGCGGCGAGTGTGCGCCGACACAGCGCGACACAGTGCGACACAGTGTAGCCACACAGTGTGCACTTTAATTAGTGTCGTTGAGCTGTGGAGAGGAACAGGTGACGCGAACGATCGCGAATGTCCCCCGGAGTACTCGGCAGCATGCACAGCCAGCCGCAGCACAGCCAGCTCCGGAATGACGAGAGAGCGTGTGACGTGTGTCAGCAGCACGCGCCGCCCTCCTGCACAGCGCGTCACGCGGACACAGTTCAGACTGTACACTACTCAGTGATGGTGATATAGAGGAGTTGTTGCAATAGTTTCGTAGCTCGGCGCGACAGCTCATGGTCGCGGCCGTCCGATAAAAAAGTGACTAATAAAATGTACTGAGCCTGCCCCCCCCTCCCCACTCCTCTCGTGTGTGGGGGGAAGGGGGAGGGCTGGGAGGGCCCGGTGTACTACACGCTTTAAATATCGGCTCGGAGTCACTCGTGTGAGTCAATTGTCGATTCAATTTGCGAGCCGCGGATTATTGGTAATGACCACTGACTGCTCTGTGTTTATTATTCTGAGCACTTATTGTATTGTACAGTTCGGTTGTAGCCTCACGACGCGGACCTCGCAGGACTTGTGTGTTTGTTGAGTGACATGATAGGTTCACAGTTGCCAAGTTTTATGTATTTTTAGAGGCGTGAAGGGAAGCAAACCAAACTCTGCTACTGATATACCTATTGTTTGTGCAGAACAAAGAAAATGTGCATTACAGAAATCAAACTATAAACTTTCAATTTACGAAGCATTACATAAATTATATTTTAAAATATACTTCGATAGTACCCATCGCATGACAAGTATTAATAGTTCTAGTGTTAAATCACTCCATAGCAAATAATACAGTGTCGTAGCACAACCGGCGGCTTCGTAGCGGCTCGTAGCACTCTGTAGCACATGCCATGGCCTCATGTCGTAGCACTACCGGTGACTTCGTAGCGTATCGTAGCACTCTGTAGCACATGCCATGGCCTCATGTCGTAGCACAACCGGTGACTTCGTAGCGTATCGTAGCACTCTGTAGCACATGCCATGGCCTCATGTCGTAGCACTACCGGTGACTTCGTAGCGTATCGTAGCACTCTGTAGCACATGCCATGGCCTCATGTCGTAGCACAACCGGCGGCTTCGTAGCGTATCGTAGCACTCTGTAGCACATGCCATGGCCTCATGTCGTAGCACTACCGGTGACTTCGTAGCGTATCGTAGCACTCTGTAGCACATGCCATGGCCTCATGTCGTAGCACTACCGGTGACTTCGTAGCGGCTCGTAGCCTCGTGCAGCATATACTCCGCAGCATGGGGCATGTTTTTGTAGTTGTGGCACATTTATGCCACGTGGTACTACTTTGAATTATTTTAGAGTTGAATCAGAGAGAGTCATTAGAAGGCATTAAAGCAATCATAGCACATGTAGCTCACATGTGCTATGATCAAACCTGCTTGGTAACGATGCGACTAGCTGATGCGCCCCGTGTCCAGTCTGTCCGACCGCTACACAATAAACAAACACAAACTATTTACAATCGCGCGTATTTTCAGCCGACACAAGTTTGTTGGCTTTTTGCAGCCAGAAAATCTCTTCTGCAAACTTTATTCGGCAGTGAATAAAATATTTGACATCGGACGGAGTTTTTATTTGTTAACTGCGCGAGCCCTCTGCTCCGGCCGACTCACTGGCGATCAAAAATTCTCTCTCAGACGGACAACATTATGTTTCGATAAAAAGATAATCTGCGGGCGGCGGGGCGGGGCGGGGGCGGAGGGCGCGGGGGCGGGGGCGCGATGTGCGGGCGCGGGGTGCCGCATAAATACATCGTTTATTTTTCATACGCAAAAAGCTACAGACGTATTTTTTATCCGCTTAGAGAAAAAATCCGTAAACACGGTAACGTAAGCCGGTGGCAGAACATAAAAGAGCCCAAAGCATATCGACTCCCGCCTTAATCTGCCATAAACAATCGCTGCGAACAAAACCTCGCAATACTACATTTCACGAAAAGTCATCCGACGGAATAATGGCGGAATTCTCCGATCGGCTCCCCTGCGCACTGCGAAAACTGACCTTAATACTAGTGGCACAGAAGTTAGTTTGGTACGTCCGCGGTCACGGGTGGGTCGGGTGTCCGCGCCAGTGCTTCACGCCGTATGGACTCATATGTCGTGCACATAGGGGCGATATCCGCGTGCGCGCCACCACTAAGATGTGACTCGCCGTTTAATCTGGCTCTGTTATTTTTCCGGTAATACATCAAAGTGGCGACTTTCTACGGCAAATTGTATCAAAGTCGCTGATGTATGGAGGTGCCTACAGTCCGGCGAGCGCGCGCTCTAGTGGAGAGTAACTACATGACATGTTGCACACATATAAACTGAGAGAGACACTCGGCTGAAGCGATGTATACGCGTGAACAGCGCGTGGACAGGCTACAGGCTTCCCCAAACCAGTATATTTACAACAATGTTCGAGCTAATCCATATTAGCGGATGTCTCGATGAGTAGCCGATACGTGGCGACACTCTGCCAGCTTGAGGCACGACAGCGGGGCTCGTGTCGACTCACTCCATACTGTCACTTTACTGTCGCCCGCACAAGTGATGCGCGTCGACGACAGATAATTGTTACAGTATCGAACGAATCTAGTCCAAACGTAGACAGTTGCTAAGAAGAATTACTGTCGCGTTATTAAATAGCTAAATGTACTGAGACAGCTAGTGCAGCGCAGCAACCTGTCGCTGTGTTGTGTGGTGCGCGCACCGCTGTCGCCGCGCGACGGATCCGGTTACCAGCGACACACGAGCGGCGCACGGGAGAGGCTGCTCGTTAGCGGCGGCGGGCGGCGGCGAGTGGCGGGGCGAGCAGGTAACTAGCTCTGATAAACTCGTTCATTACGTCCCCGCGCCGCACTCTTCGTGTTATCTGTCAGCACTACACTGCAGCGGGCTCGCGCGCCTCATGAGCTTGTTACTAGCTTCATCACGCTCCAGTGTTATGAATGCTCGAGGAAGGTTTTAACAGCTTCAGCTTTTTAAATATAAGCAATAGACAATAAATAATAAAGAAAAAAAAACTTTTTTACAAAAAAGACAACCGCCTTCAAAAACTAAAAAGAGGAAAATAACTTAAGCTTTGGAAGTCGGCGGCTTTGGTTCTGTTGTTTTGTATTGCCACCGACTTCCAAAGCTAAAGTTATTTTCCTCTTTTTAGTTTTTGAAGGCGGTTGTCTTTTTTGTAAAAAAGTTTTTTTATTTCTCGCTTTTTAGTATCAACTTCATGTCATCCAAATCCATTAAGAAACTGTCATGTTATGTAAATTAACGAGACACCACTAAAAAGTCATAAGAAAGCAGAATATGCGATTTCGTTTACTTGGATGAGAAATTTTCAAATACCACTGTATACATCTGTGTAACCCTTTTAAGTGTACAGGCGTGATGTTATGTTGTGTGAATGAGTAAACAATGCATATTTATGCGATAGCAGCAATCGCGGTTGTTTTGCTATAATTTTTTGTAGAGTTTCGTTGTCTGTCTCCGGAATCCATCATCAGATCTATATGAAATTTAAATGAGACTATTTGGGAAGTATACCCTTTCCAACAAAAAAAGAATCATCAAAATCGGTTCATAAACGACGAAGTTATCCGCGAACAAACATAATATAATAAAAAGTCGGTTAAAATTCCCTATCTCAAAAACTACAGAACCGATTTTGATGAAACTTGCAGTATTCCCTAAGTTGAACAATACCTAGTACAACAAAAACAATAATTACTTAAATCGGACTTGTAGTTACGGAGATATGCGAACACAAACATAAAAACATACATACACTTTTGAAATTTGGCACATATGTTTAAACGCTGATATAGACTAACATATACGAAAACTGGGCAATTCTAGAAATATTACATACATACGGGTCGAATTGATAACCTCTTTTTTTTAAGTTGGTTAAAAAGCAACAAAGCAATATAAGGTTTTATGTTTTGTTATGTATTAGTTTATTATTATTGTATAAGATTATTTTTGTGTATTTTATCTATGGGCCTCAGTTGCCTGATAATAAAATTATTATGATTATTATTCTCATTTATTCAATTAAAATACATACAAATTACATTTTTAAATATTAATATAATAAAAAATAAAAACATTTAAAAATATAAAATATAGTAGCCCACCGGCGCGGGCGTCGGGAACAGAGTCCAAGCCACCGGTGGTCAGGGCTCCTGAGAAAGGAATCTCCTAACGATACGCGCCGTGTCTAGGAGAACCGCTTTCTGAATCAAGCCCTTGATCCAGCCGCCCAACGAGAGCCTCCTAAGATGTTGGTCGAGGCTCTTGGCAATTAAGCCATTGGCTGAAACGACTATCGGCACAATGATCGCTGAGTTCACATCCCACATGTCGACAACCTCGCGAGTCAAGTCAAGATACTTGATCTTCTTATCATTCTCGGCCTTCACGAGGTTCACGTCATGTGGGACTGTTATGTCAACAATCATTGCGCGCTTCTCTAAGCGATCCACCACCACTATATCAGGCTTATTGCCTACAATAATCCTGTCAGTGATGATGGATCGGTCCCAGTACAATGTGACATGGCTATTTTCGAGAACTGGGTCGGGCACATACTTATAGTACGGTACTTCCGATTCTACAAGCCGGTATTTTAGAGCAAGTTGCTGATGGATAATCCTGGCCACAAGGTTGTGCCTATGCTAGTACTCTTCGTTAGCAAGACGTGAACACCCAGAGATAATGTGGCGGATTGATTCCCCTGGCCGGTGGCATCCCCGACAAATGTCAACCGTGCCATCCTTCACAATAAATCTCCGGTAGTTATTCGTCATGATAACTTATTATGATTATTATTAATTTCAAGTCTGGGTTTCCACACGATGTTTTCATTCTCCGTCCCAGTGATGTCCAAGATAAACATAGAAACAACATGAATCACACCAACGCAACGAGATCATAGCACTTCGAGATACAAAATTGTTTTTAAATGGGGAATTAATTGAGCATTTTCTATTTATATAAATTTAATCACAATATAATTATGTGTAAATAATGTATGTTTTTGATGAAGTGTGAAATGTACGTGTACGTGTTATAAGTGTCAAATGTATTATATTATACAATATATTATACACATATGTATAATGTGATACATTTGACTCGAAGCAATAAGAAATACAACTTTGTTATATAATCTCTTCAGATGAACTCTAGGCATGCTTATGTTTGACATAATAATCCAGTCCAACTCCTTCAAGCAGACCTTTGAACCTCTCATTAATTTTTTCCTTTTAATTACACGAGTACACGAGTGAGAATAGCTCGTACAGACGACTCAGCCGACTAGCGCGCCACCGCTAGTGAACACGTGTCAGAAGAAGCACGTGATCAAATCTACCAGATATTACTACTTGGATCGGACCAGCCAAGCTAAGACTATTGACTGATTTTATTGCAACACCAGTAACTTAATACAACCATTTGTCGAAATCACTATTTGAGCCAGCAATACAGAACATGGTTGGTAACATGGCACACGGAGCTGCAGCACGGGCAGCACGCCACCACACACCGGGCGGAGGAGGCGGCGGACAGAGTACTGCAGCAGGCGCCGCGTTACATATAACTAGTTCGGGAAGAGGTGTTGTCAAGTAAAGTCATCAGGCGCGTGCTCGTCGGGTGGTGGATACGAGTACGTGGGAGCACCGCGTCGAGCTCCGGGCGTCCTGTGCTCGCCCTGCGAGAGCGGTGCGACTACATTATTCATAAAGTTTTTATTTGAGCGGATAGATTTTCTTTGTCTGCAGGGATCGAACAGTGTAATGACGTGATTAGGCTCCGATGTAGGCGCGCCGGCCGCGGACACGCAGCCAGTGACTAGCGACGAGCAGGCGATCCGCAGGCGACCAGCAGGCGATCCGCAGGCGACCAGCAGGCGATCAGCAGGCGACCAGCAGGCGACCAGCAGGCAACCAGCAGGCGACCGGCAGGCGACCAGTAACACTTCAACTGCCGCGGAGTCCGGCGCGCCTTGTGGACGCACTTCAGTGCTTTGTATAATTATGTAGATTGTCAAGTTGGTCGGTGCTAAGTTTTCACTATGAAAACTCGGGTGCCTATTATCATTAGAATGATCGTTAAGTAAACGTGTGCGCGGCTTACCTCACGAAAGCAGGTTGGTCTATATAATCAGAGCGCGAAGAATTATAATTATGTAGATGCACTTGAATAATGTGTCGTGTGTGTGAGCGCCCCGAGCTTGCACACTATAGGAATCAAGTGCACGTGCATCAGACAACCTGTACTCTATATCTGCTGCATCACGATGTGACCGGTGCAGTCGGTGCCCCGCGCCCGCTCCGCTCGTCACCGCGCCCGTTCCGCCTCGTCGTCGTACAAGTTAACAATCAAAGCTGGCTCATTTGCATTATTCCTCCATCTCGAACTCAAACGTTTTGAGTTACCTTTCTTCAGTGGTCGGTAACGCTCGGAGACGCTCGGAGGCGCTCGGCGATCCTCGGCGATGCCCAGCAAAGAGATTTAGTTTGATAATATAGCTAATGGTGCATTTTTGTCGTTTGTGGAGCTATCTGCAATAAACTTGTATGTATTAGCTGTATGGAAGGTGTGGAATAGAATCAGTAACGCAAATGACAAATCTTCAGATAATATGTAGGTACTTAATTACAATAAAAAGAAAACTTGTGAAGAAACATTATATTTTAGTTTGATAAGGTATACCCCCTGAGGTGGTGCGTATTAATATCCTGAAAATCAGCTGAACACCTTCGGAGATAGACGATGGAACTCCACAATAACGGACATTTCACGTATTGTGAAGCGTTATAAAGAATCCTATTTCCTACTGATATCATGAATGCAAAAGTTTGTGAGGATAGATGGATGGATGTTTGTTACTCCTTACCGCTTGAACGGCTGGATGAAATGTGGCACTGAGATAGACTGCAGTATGGAATAACACACATAATATTGTTATCCCCAATAAAATGTACGGTTCCCGTGGGATTATAGGTACATTATCACATCGACACGGATGAAGTCGCGGGCAGTAGCTAGTTGTTAATAAATGTCAATATTATCAAACTTACCGTAACATGTAAAGCTCCGCTCTCCAATTAATAGCGATGCGTGTTGTACGTCAATCGTTGCCAAAATTATAATATTTTGAGTTAACTATGTATTTTGATGTGCAATCAGCATTTCTGATTACGAAAGATATTAAAAGAAAAGTGCAATTATTTTTATTTGCTATTAAACACTACCCATTTCTTACAAACACAGATACAATTGCACCTCTCTATAGTATTAGTTTACATAAAATAATAGGTCTCTACAAAAATACAACATATCTGGCAATGGGTGGATCGCCAGATATGTACTATTTTTGTAGAGACCTTTCGCACGTAGTGGAGAGTTCGTCGTTACGGAGTATAACACACGCAACTCACACGCAGCTTACACGCAGCTCACACGCAGCTCATACGCAGCTTACACGCAGCTCGCTGGTTCTGAGAGCACCACGACTGACTATCAACTAGATTCAATAGTTTTAATGAATTGACGTTTAAAAGTGCCCTTTAATGGTCTAATTGGAATAAATGATTTGACTTTCACTGCGTCGCTGATCACTCGTTGCGTGACGCCATACTGCACGCCGCGCGGACACACGATGTGACGGAACACTGCACACCGGCTTACACGCAGTTGTGTAAGAACACACGTACTGCACCTCAGAACAAACGATACCCCGCAACACACGCATCACATGCATCACACGCATCACATGCATCACACGCATGCTAGATGCCAGCTCAATGAAAGCGACGATAATGAAGTAACGTAGCCTGGCCTCGTGTCGCGACTACTGAACAAACGAACAATACATTATGACGGGAGCCCAGCGCGGTGCGGGCGTGTGACGTCACAGCCGGTCCCCGTGCGCTCGCCGGAAACAATTGAACGTTTCGCCGAGACCTCGCCGGAGCGGCGCAAAGGTAAATGCCCTTTTTAAGACGCTTAATGTCTACAAAAACTCACGTGCGCCAGACAAATGACCGACATGAAAAAATATATTACGAGTTACCTCCATTTACCGGAGTAGGGCCTCCTCAAGTAGTACGCGCGGCCGTGTCGGTGGAGCGGCGCCCCTTCCATCGCCGGCTCTGACCGAAATTAATGGAGCGCGTGCCGTTACCGGGCCTCAGTGGATACGAAACCAGAAAAAACCAATCATCGTAATCGAACGCAGTGCAGAGCGGGGGTGTAAAATAACTTCGATTTCAAATATATTTACTTAGGAAGACATAAAGTGAATTTTATTGATAGGGAACCTATTCTGTTCTATTCTATTAACTCTCAAAAGCGGAAAAGGATAAAAGTACGTAGCGGGACACATGTAGCACGTCCCCCCCTCCACCGCACGCACGGGGCGGCTCAGTAAACGCCTGACGTGCTGCGAGTGCACCCCGAGCTGCTCGCGACGAGCCCCCTCACATCTGACCGCTCCACACGATGTCTCGCTAAGCTGGGCGTCCACTCGCGATATTGCCACGTGAGCCACTCGGTACCCGCACGAGTAGTCTGCTACCTACATGATACTCGACGGTAAACACTCGGTGTCCGGAGGTTCATCTGTATTTTACTTGTTTTCTTAATAATATCTTAAAATTAATCTCGACTCGCATTGAGACGGAGAGGGCTATGCGATAAGGCGTTGATTTTTATAGAAAAAAAAAACAAAATTGTCAAACATACTAACTAAAGACAATGAATGCCCAGTGGTAACACACCGGTGCTGGAGAGCGGCACGGCGCATCCAGCATCAGTGGGATCTCCTATCATAATGTTGTTTATTCTGAAGATCGCGCCGTAGATGTTGTCCTAAATACAGGTTTTGTTATAAAAGGCTGCCGTCACCATGACGGCTGTAGAATGACGGCCGTCCAGACACAGCGCGAGTACCGCCCCCTGTGTGCGCCGAGCAGCGGGCGAGCCAGGGAGGCGCGACGATATTACTTAAATTCACTTTGGGACTCGATAACAAACGATGTACTTAGAGTAAATGGTTGATATTAATGCGAACCATCTCCGAGAGTAATGCGCCGTGAAATTAATAGCAATGCCATCTGTGTAGTGAGGCAGCGAGTAGAGGAGGCACGTCGCGCCAGGAGACGCACTCCTCGCGCGCACGGCTCACGCGTTGTTAGTGAACTGTACGGAACCATACTCGTATTAATGTGACAGAGCAGTCTGTAGGAGCAGCTTGAAGGGAAAAAGGTTTCACAGAGTTTTATTGAATCGTAAGGCCGCCGGCCGCGCGCCAAATGTTCAATCGTACCGAAACAAAACGCAACCGTAAAAAGGCTTCGTGGTCCATCAAATTAAAATCGGCTCCGGAGTAATCCTCACCTCCGCCCCCTCCCCTCCTCAGGTCCATCAAACAAACGAAGCCGAGAAGCCGCTCCGGCCCTCCGAGCGCGAGCCGCGTGTCAAGCGGATCCAGATTGTCTCCTCGTAGAACAATGGCACCAATCAACTTAAAATTAGTGATGTCTGTGTAGACTTGTCTTGACCTAAATCAAAAATGGCGACCAGGCTAAGTAACGAAAGGGAAGGTATCAGTAAGATCTTAAAACGGAACATTGACACATTAAGAATCTTGATTTGCAGCATTTAAGTAGATTTTTTATTATCTATATGAAATAAAGAAAAATATAATGATATTGCAGGGCTTTTGAAAACACCTCCTCTAAGGGGGTAATCAGAGTTGTCAAGAAACAGAAACAATTTAGAAATTGTAATTCGAAAGCAAGTGATACAAAACAGTATATGAAGGGTTCTGCTTACCTTTAGTACAAGCCGATCGCGACGAAGGGACAGCGAAAAACTTGGCTAAAGAAGCTAACTGTTAAACAAACAATAGCAACAACTGTATACTTTTCAAATCTCATTCATAACTACACTATTGTAATACGTAAACCCTGTAGTGGTAGTTGTATGTGGTTTAAAATAAATAAAGAAATAATTTAATTAATTATTTAATTGTAGCCTTGTAAAATAATACATAAAATTAAGTTAACGACGTAGCGCCGGGAGCGAGAGTACAGAGCGACGTCTCGCGTCGACACGCGCCGGGGACACGCCAGGCGGCACCTCGGGGGCTGATGCCACAATTTTGTATCCATTTTGCAAAATAATAAATTCCCTATTCATGGACCAATATATATTTCAATGTTGTACAATCAAATATCTCAAGTCACGCACCACACATCCTCGCTCATCCAATCCGCGCTGGTCGGTGTGGAACCACCTTCAGAGACCAATCCTACCAACAACTACTTTTAAGTGTCGTAATATCTTGGAACTAAATCGTGTGTGGTGGAGTAATGATCAGCCACCGATCGCCGCCTGCCGACTACTGCTGACTGCTGCCGACCGAGAGACGCGCGACGCGCTCGCGCCTCACGAACCGATTCCGACCGAGTGCTTCATAAATATTTGTCAACATATGCGCCGCCGCGCCCGATACGTTTACGTTTTTTTTTATTCACCAACTACTAGTTTATTCTACGCATAGGTACCGAGAGAGAGTAGATTTCGTTTGTGGCACAGAACAGAAAACTCACATGTGTCCAACACGCTGAACATCCAGTATGTCGGATATAAACGGAAACTTTTGTAGTCTGTGGTGTGCTGTTCACTTAGCGCTTGATGTGCGTACAAGTAGCTCAATCTGCGCTCATAGTCATCACACAGCACTCGATATTAGAGTAGTTCGATTTAAAGAAGCGTTTTCTGAGCGGCACGTGTGCGCGGAGTGTGGCGCGGAGCGTCGTATTAGTCAACGTCTCGCGAACATTGGTCGAACATTTTATATATTCTTGCGGCAGGAAGGCCTGTGCTTGTAGGCTATGCTTTGCAAATAATGTATTTGGTTGGAGCATAAAGATATAAAACAACTTTGTTTGTCTGTTACGCTTTGACGAATAAACCACTGAGCCGATTTTGCCGAAACTTAATACGGGATTCGTTTTAACACCAAGACCTTTCTTGCGTTTTTAGCTTCTTTTCTAACATAGGCTACTTTTTCTAGGCTTTAGGCTTTATCGGCGTCCGCGATAACTAACATTTCCGTGGACAAAGTCGCGGACAAAAGAGATGTGTAAGAATCTTGTTTCATGAAGCTCTGTGACAGTGCAACCGGTGCGCTACGCTGACGGCGAGCGACGCGACGCGCCGCCCCCACAGCCGAGCAGAGCCCGCACACAGCGGGGATGTGTTACTATTAGAGTTTCAATATTATGAACATGTAAACACAAACAATTAAATCCATGACTTCTTGTAACATGACATGTGTTTCTGCGTGATGAGCGTCGCCGCAGTCGCCGCACTGCCAGGTGTTCCACGATCATTCTGGAATGTGCTCACACGCTCGCCATCCTGTCAGCGCACGTGTGTGTGCGGCACATTGATGACGTCGCGCACGTGTGTGCTGTCTGTCTGTCTGTATATTGAAGTCACTTGATTTTGTTTCCAATCCTTACTAATATTATAAATGCGAAAGTAACGTTGGTTCACGCCTAAACCACTGAACCGATTTCAATGAAATTTGGTACAGATATAGTCTGGGACCCAAAAAAGGACATAGGATAGTTTTCATCTCGGAAATCCCCCGGGAACGGGAACTATTAATCCACGCGGACGAAGTCGCGGGCAAAAGCTAGTTTACTATATTTTACATTATAACCACGTTTTATTTATTCCTTCAATCTAATTCTTAATTACCATTAAATAAGATTAGTTAATAAAACATATAAATTTTCCAAATGAATGTACCTACGAAGGTACTCACTTGGTTGCAATGTTCGCAATGCAACAGCAGCGCACAGCTACAAGTGTACAGTGTGTCGCTAGTGCTGCAGTAGCCGCAGCGCCGCGTGCGAGTAGCTACTCGACAGATGTTCACTTTGTGTAGGTAAGGTAGCATGGGGGACACATGTGGCACTAGCACCGGTGTACAGCGATACACAGTGCCGTGCGTGGAGCGCCGCGTGCAGCTGCTAATGATGTGCGTACACCCGCAACGCGCGCTCGTTAGGGAGACGTTATCTGTACGGCTCAGCGAGTTTGTGGTCAGCACATTACCAGCCAATTATATAAATAACCGTCTCCGTTGTGTCCACTGTAATTCAACACTTCTCATACACAATGCGGTTACTGGTGAGTTCACTTCCATTTAAATTGAAATTAGAAAATATTTGTGTGTGAATGTTTGTGTGCACTCTTTGTGTCCTATACTCCTCAGTGAACACGCACACACTGAACTTGGCTCTGTTTGTTCAGTTACATGAGACAAAAGTGCAATCTACGTTTATGATAAAACTCAATAATGGAATATTAAAAAAATATTCTCCTAGCAAGTTTTATTTATAATTATATTTATTTATTTTTAGGGACAAAAAATAGTTACATGCTAAAAAATACAGAATAGTACTTAAACTAAGATATAACAAACATGTAACCCACACCATTGTCCACGTTTTAACTAAAGGTTAATAGAAGTGCTGAAGACAGTCGCTGCTACAATAATGCTGTGCCTAATTATCTAAATTACTCTTGAAGCAAAACATTCAGAGCTATTTTCTTAGATAAGCGGAATATATCCACAAAATGCGTGTAGTAAGAATCAACAAGGCGACAGAGAGGGGCACGTTCCTCAGCGTTAGTCCTGCATACGTCTGTATGGAACAGATGAGGCACGCGCATCCCCCTTCGAATAACAGTTCTAGGTACCTCGTAACACAATTTGTTTGTAAGATTAATACAGTCAAATTTGCGAAATTTCACGCACCCCCACATATACAACGTGTTACGGAAAGGGTATATATGTCACCGGAAAATAACAAGATCCGTAAGTTTATCAATTTACTAGGAAGTTTATAAACTATCGTAAGATTCTAAACGGGAGATAAATTGTAATATTTTACGTCCACATTTTCGTAAATTCATCAATTTCCGACGTCATACGGTAAATTTATAAACTAACGAATATCTATTCGTAAGATTTTATATGGTTCGACCAATCACAGAAACTCTTTTAAATATACGATCTTTGAAATACGTAAAATAACACACTGCTCTCTGATTGGTCAATGTTCATAGTGGCAATGCTTGTGTCCAGCTGGCGGCCGCGAGGAAGGAGAAGTGACACGTGACAGCCAACCAATCAGATCGCGCGATGTATGTATGTATGTATGTATGTATGTTTACGAGTGAGTTCAGTAAGTTTATCAATTTACGAAAATGTGGACGTAAAATATTACAATTTATCTCCCGTTTAGAATCTTACGAAAGTTTATAAACTTCCTAGTAAATTGATAAACTTACGGATCTTGTTATTTTCCGGTGACATATACATTATCAAAGGTACGGATTCTTAATTTGGTGTTAACAAACCACATAGCAACATTTTTTTAATATCTTATAAAGTTAAGCAACATTTAAGCAAAAAACCAAATGTTTCGAATTGGATTCTACACATCATTATACTAAGTCAGCTACACTCTTAACCCCGTTTGTATGGATATACCCTTTCCGGTTCACACTGTATACAGGGTGCTTTGAAATTGCTCGTATTCCTCTCGGGAGAAGAAACTATGACTAATTTAGAATGATTTAACCCCTATCACTTGGGGGTCGAAAATCCTCCATTTTCGAGAAAATCTACTTTGTTTTTATTTTTAGAAAAATCTGAATTTTGGTAATTAAAAATTAATAAAAAAAAAACTTATCTCTTATCAGATTTCTTTTTTAATTTATTGCAAGTTTTAACATACAACATAAAATCTAACAGTAAATTACACAGTTTTTAGCTTTAGAGAGGTTGGTCAATTAGTAAGCTATCAGATCATAGAAAACTTTTGGCTGAAAAGTGATAAGTTTTTTTTTATTAAATGTTAATTACCAAAATTCGGATTTTTCTAAAAATAAAAACAAAGTAGATTTTCTCGAAAATGGAGGATTTTCGACCCCCAAGTGATAGGGGTTAAATCATTCTAAATTAGTCATAGTTTCTTCTCCCGAGAGGAATACGAGCAATTTCAAAGCACCCTGTATAATTATGCTATTTGTTTCTCCCTTTGTTTTATTATTTATTTATTGTATATACCTATTTTTGCACACTTATAATGTAAGGAAAGAGCGGTGCCTTCAACTACAGGCATTTTCTATTAATTATTTTATAATTAATTACAACGGCTTGCCCCAATGACAGTAATTTATAGGTAAAACTAAACATAAAAGTAAATATTTATATTTAATATAAAAACAAATTAAAAAAAAAAACCCGGGTTTTCGAGGTGACTTGCTCAGATGGTTCTCTTCTTACCTAGAGAACAGCTCCAAGCAGTAGTATTAAGCAATTATATGTCTGGTCGGGTGTCTGTTCCAAGCGGAGTCCCCCAGGGTTCATTGCTCGGCCCATTACTTTTTATCATTTACATCAACGACATCGACTCTTGCCTGTCTTCATCAAAATTGCTGTGTTTCGCGGATGATATGAAAATCTATGCCACAATATCATCACAGTCGGACATGATCGCACTTCAGGAGGACTTACGTCGTCTGGAGGATTATTGTGGAGGAAGTAAGCTAGATCTCAACCCTACTAAATGCTCAGTTTTAACATATTCTTCAAAGCGCTCAGTCATAGCTACATCGTATACCCTGGGTGATCAAGTCCTACGTAGATCGAATTTCATCCAAGATCTGGGAGTATATCATGATCCCAAACTCTCGTTTGAACTTCATGTCGATGCAATAGTCGCTAAAGCATCCAAGTCACTGGGCTTCATAATGCGGCTATCCAAGTGCTTCACACAAGCCAAAACTTTAAAAATCTTATACTGTACCTTTGTTAAAAGCTACTTGGAGTACGCGTCTGAGGTTTGGAACCCTTTTTATCACAAATACATTGATCGTATTGAGAGAATCCAAAACAGATTCATCAAATATTTGTGTTTTCATCAAAAAGTGCCCTACCGTTCTGAAGATTACCTGAACCTCTGTAAGAAGTATCATATTTTACCGCTAACAAATCGCCGAGAAACTTCTGATTTTATTTTATTGCTTAAGATTTTTAATAATAACATTAAGAGTTCCGATATTCTGGCCAAATTTAACTTTAGCGTTCCCGAAAGGTCGAAGCGTTGGTATCATAAAAATAAGGTGCATGAGCCTTAGCTTTTTTGCTTAACTTAATTTGATAACAAACAGTCAGCCTTACTTATAAAAATAACGCTAAATAATACTCAGCTACCTCTTATGTGACTGACTGAACGATGAAACACTATTTTAATCTGCCAACACTTAGACGGTCAGCATAGAGCATGACCAAATTATAATAATCAATTATTTTTCACATAGCAACCACTTTCAACGGTGTCTCAGGTTAAAAATCTTACCTATAAACGTTAATCAGCGTTGAGATGTTGCCTAAGTGACAGACAATTTAAACAGCGGCGACCCGTTGTTTAAGTATAGTTCGGAAGTAAGATGGCGGGCTACAATCAGCTGTAACGATGACATTTTTGGTCTATGGATCCTATTGTAAATTTTGACAATTATGCTCAATTGTTCGTTCGATTTCGTTCTTGAGTCGAATAATTTGGTCATGCTCTATGCTGACCGTCTAAGTGTTGGCAGATTAAAATAGTGTTTCATCGTTCAGTCAGTCACATAAGAGGTAGCTGAGTATGAATCAGCGTTATTTTTATAAGTAAGGCCCATTATGTTTTAAATGTAACCTCGGTAGCTTTATATCCTGATACATAATATTAGTTATGGTGTTCCTAGCTTGAGTTTTTAAGTTGTTCTGCTTATATTGTTTGTGTGGGCAGTGCGTGTGTTGTTCACACCATCTCTATGAGTCTGTTTTTTATAAGTGAAGACTTGTAATTGGCTGTCAGTTTCACCTTCTATTTTATATTCTGTTTTTATTAGCTGTAAGTCTTCCATAACTCATTAATTAATAAATAAATAAAAACAAATAACAACTTTAAAAACTGAAAATGAAATATTTCTATGTCTAAATGAAAACTCCTCGACATGCAATGTAACTCTAATATCATATGAAATAAACTTTTTTTTAAGGTCAAAGTCAAGTCATTTATTCCTATTAGACCATTAAAAGGCACTTTTGTATGCCATACTAAGTATGTTTGTTGCCATACTAAGTATTTGTATGTAGTTATTATGTTGCGTGAAAATGCTAGAACCAAGCTCGAGTCGCATCGAATAATGAATCATCTATAAGTGTATTCTTTGTAACATGGCTGCCTATCCCTTATTATGCGACAGGTAATGTTGGCGCTAGTGCTGGCGGCGAGCTCCGTGCGGGCGCGACCGCCGCCGCGGGGCCACGACCCCACAGGGGGCCACAATGGTACTCACCAAGGAATTCACAAGGCCAGAAGAAATAATGATAATAGTAAAAATCAAACAGGTGGCAACGTTCATACGAACCAATCAGTAGCTGATGATGACGCAAACCAATCAGGAGCTGATGATGATGAGAACCAATCAGGAGCTGACGATGATGAGAACCAGCCAGGAGCGGATGATGATGAAAACCATTCTGGAGCTGAGGATGATGGAAACCATGCAGGAGCTGAGGATGATGGAAACCATGCAGGAGCTGAGGATGATGAGAACCATGCAGGAGCTGAGGATGATGATGAAAACCATGCAGGAGCTGAGGATGATGAAAACCATTCTGGAGCTGAGGATGATGGAAACCATGCAGGAGCTGAGGATGATGGAAACCATGCAGGAGCTGAGGATGATGAGAACCATGCAGGAGCTGATGATGATGATGAAAACCATGCAGGAGCTGAGGATGATGAAAACCATTCAGGAGCTGAGGATGATGGAAACCATGCAGGAGCTGAAGACGAGGAGAACCATGCAGGAGCTGATGATGATGAAAACCATTCTGGAGCTGAGGATGATGAAAACCATGCAGGAGCTGAGGATGATGAGAACCATGCAGGAGCTGATGATGATGAAAACTATTCAGGAGCTGATGATGATGATGATGAAAACCATGCAGGAGCTGAGGATGATGAGAACCATGCAGGAGCTGATGATGATGGAAACCATGCAGGAGCTGATGATGATGAGAATCATGCAGGTGCTGATGATGATGAAAACCATTCAGGAGCTGATGATGATGATGAAAACCATGCAGGAGCTGAGGATGATGAGAACCATGCAGGAGCTGATGATGATGAAAACTATTCAGGAGCTGATGATGATGATGAAAACCATGCAGGAGCTGAGGATGATGAGAACCATGCAGGAGCTGAGGATGATGAAAACCATGCAGGAGCTGATGATGATGAAAACCATTCAGAAGCTGATGGTGATGAAAACCATGCAGGAGCTGAGGATGATGAGAACCATGCAGGAGCTGAGGATGATAGAGACCATGCAGGAGCTGAGGATGATGAGAACCATGCAGGAGCTGAGGATGATGAGAACCATGCAGGAGCTGATGATGATGAGAACCAATCAGGAGCTGATGATGATGAAAACCATACAGGAGCTGGTAATGATGAAAACCATGCAGGAGCTGATGACGATGAAAACCATGCAGGAGCTGATGATGATGAGAACCATGCAGGAGCTGATGATGATGAGAACCATACAGGAGCTGGTAATGATGAAAACCATGCAGGAGCTGATGACGATGAAAACCATGCAGGAGCTGATGATGATGAGAACCATGCAGGAGCTGATGATGATGAGAACCAATCAGGAGCTGATGATGATGAAAACCATACAGGAGCTGGTGATGATGAGAACGATTCAGGAGCTGATGATGATGAGAATCATGCAGGAGCTGATGATGATGAAAACCATTCGAAAGCTGATGATGATGCCAACCAAGCAAAAGCCGATGATGATGAGAACCATTCAGCTGATGATGATAAGAAACATTCAGGAGCCGATGACGATGCAAACCAATCAAGAGCTGATGATGACGCAAACCAATCAGGGCATGATGATGATAATAAGAAATCAGAATTAAATGATGACGGGAACCAATCAGGAGGTGATGATAATGGGAATCAATCACGAGGTGATGATAACAGGAACCCATCAAGAAGTCAAGGGATAATCTAGATGTAGCGTTTGTTAAACAAAATAAACACCATATTAAACACGTCTCTTATATTAGTTATCATTATTTATCTATACTAATACTAATATAATAAAGAGGTAACATTTGTTTGTAAGTTTGTATGTAGGGGGTAATCTCCGGAAGTAATGAACCAATTTTAAAAATTGTTTCACTGGTGGAAAGCTACATTATTCGTGAGTGCTATAGGCCATATAACATCACGCTACGACCAATTGGAGCGGAGCATCAATGAAAAATCTGGCAAAAACGGGAACAAAATATTCTTTTTGAGGGCTTTCGTTGCATGTGCTGCGTGAACGGTTAAAGTTACGCAAATATAATGTATGAGAGAATTGTTACTCTTAAAATATACTAAAAAAAAGTCCGCGGGGGTAAATGCCTAACTTTTAAGGTTGAGTCACTATAGCCATTTTTATGGCCAGAAAATTTGTTTTAAAATAATGCATTATTTGCGAAGATGTTTTTATGGAAATAGTATTATTCCTTATCAACATAAATACTTTATTCATCACAAATGTTTAGTTTTGAATGAAATTGCCCTTTACATCATTTAATTTCAATAAATATCTTAGGAGATATCACAGTTTTAAAATAACTTGGCCGTAAAATAATGGCTCTGCGAGACATTCCGTAGCTTATATGTACATCAGAATAACATATTATAGGCTACATAACATCGCGCTATGAGCCACGGAACGGATCAGTAACCAAAAACCTAACGTAACGCGAGTGAAACCGCGGGGCACTGCTAGTATTTTATATTCTATATTATATAGGTATACTATTCTTGTAATTTATATCACATTATATTAATATCACAATCATTTTAATATTTAATCATTTATTTTTCTTCAAGCAATTATTTTACAGAGTAATAAGCCTTCCTAATCAGGAAGTATTTTAGCTTACTTTTAAACATACCAATTATTATTGAATGTAGGATCTTAATGTCTATGGGTAACTGCGCTGGCCCCGAGCAATCAAGCGGTAATTTCAAAAATCGTTTTTTACAGAAGAATTAAACAAGCTAATTTGTTTATAATTCAGCGTACAGTGATGCAAAACAGGCTTTCAAAAATGTCAAATGAAAGCTAATATTTTTACCAATTAAACCTATAAAAAATAATTGCAATGGTATTCATAATTATACTATTTAATGAAATAATTGAAAAAAAAATGTATAATACAAATTATAGAAGATATTATTTTAATTGCAACATCATTAATGACTTTATGAACACACCGACCCCTGAGACTCAGGACTGTAAAATTATTATAATACGACGTATTTTCCGCTTTAGATTTCGAGCGTACCAGCCGATTACGGTTTATTCCCATCTGCCCCCTTTGAGTTTGCCACCGGGGTGGTGGTTGGCACTAATAGGTGGCGTTTACCACCCCGGTGGTCAATGGTACCTATTTAGTTTTATTTGCATTTCGTATTAGACATTAACAATAAAAAAAAAAACGGTAATTTAAAAAACTAAAAAACCCGACTGCTATTCTTTAAAAATCCCTAAAACAAGATAAATTGTAGCAGTCGGGACCCATTCTAGAAATGGAGGATTAGTGAATTGAGAGCACATACCTATATTACATTGCAGATGGTCCCGAATGGGTCCCGACTGCTACAATTTATCTTGTTTTAGGGATTTTTAAAGAATAGCAGTCGGGTTTTTTAGTTTTTTAAATTACCATTTTTTATTTTTTATTTTTTTAGTGTTTTAAAAAAGAAATTAATATACCCAGTATCACTCTTACAGTAAATACGAATCTACCGACACCTCTCAAGCTAAAATCCATCGAGCCGTTCAGCCTGCAGAGCGAGCCAAACATTTGAATTTGGCGCCAAAAATCCGCCATTTTGTTTTTTTTTTATATACCCAGTGTCACTCTCACAGTAAATACGAATCTAACGACACCTCTCAAGCTAAAATCCATCGAGCCGTTCAGCCTGCAGAGCGTGCCAAACAATTATACATACATACATACATACATACATACATACATACATACATACATACATACATACAAACATACCCTCGAAAAACATAACCCTCCTTCTGTCGCAGTCGGGTAAAAAAAAAACGGTAATTTAAAAAACTAAAAAACCCGACTGCTATTCTTTAAAAATCCCTAAAACAAGATAAGTTGTAGAAGTCGGGACCCATTCTAGAAATGGAGGATTAGTGAATTGAGAGCACATACCTATATTACATTGCAGATGGTCTCGAATGGGTCCCGACTGCTACAACTTATCTTGTTTTAGGGATTTTTAAAGAATAGCAGTCGGGTTTTTTAGTTTTTTAAATTACCGTTTTTTATTTTTTATTTTTTTAGTGTTTTAAAAAAGAAATTAATATACCCAGTATCACTCTTACAGTAAATACGAATCTACCGACACCTCTCAAGCTAAAATCCATCGAGCCGTTCAGCCTGCAGAGCGAGCCAAACATTTGAATTTGGCGCCAAAAATCCGCCATTTTTTTTTTTTTTTTTTATATACCCAGTGTCACTCTCACAGTAAATACGAATCTAACGACACCTCTCAAGCTAAAATCCATCGAGCCGTTCAGCCTGCAGAGCGTGCAAAACAATTATACATACATACATACATACATACATACAAACATACCCTCGAAAAACATAACCCTCCTTCTGTCGCAGTCGGGTAAAAAAAAAAATCGTCACTGGATATCATGAATTCATGATTCAAGAACAATGAAAATGAATTTTAGTGAATAATAATTATGGATCTTTTATTTTAATTACTAATTCTAATTCAAAAAACAAAATGTTGATAAATAATTTTGTATTGTGGTGCGCTCCATTAACTAAGTATGTTCTTGACGACAATAATGGAGCGCACCACAATAAAAAAATATTTATCAACATTTTGTAGATCTATTTTTAACAAGATGTGTGTTAATTGTTACCTATACCTACATAGCTTTTTAAAATTGTTTTATGTTTTACCAACTGTGTATAAAATAAATAATTACTAGCAATAATAATTGCTAGTAATTATACAAACATTCATTTTATTTTTTTAATTAGAATTAGTAACTAAAATAAAAGATCCATATATTATCCACTAACATTCATTTTCATTGCTCTTGAATCATGATATCCAGTGACGTTTGATTAAATTTTTATTGTTAATGTCCAATACGAAATGCGTAACTGCCTTGTTAGCCTAGTGGTCCTAAGCACGACTGCTACGCTAGAGGTCCTGGGTTCGATTCCCAGGTCGAGCAAAAAGTGTTATTGGGTTTTTCTATGAAATTCTCAGTAGCAGCTCGGAGTTTGGATTTGAGTCCGGTTAATGGCAATAGGCTCGCCCCCTATTACATGGGACCTAAACATACCGGCGAACTGTGGGTGTGCATTGGTACACCTCTGCCTTAACCTTCGGGGAATACTGGCGTGATGGTATATATTTTTTTATTTTATTTTTAGTATTTGTCCTAGTGTCGAGGCTTGAGGTACACCATATTTTAGAGATTTATGTTTTTGTGAATGGACATAATTTGTGTTATTTCAGTGAACTGAAATAGGATTTGATAATTTCTAGTGCTTTACCCCGAAAGCTGTATATTTCTAGTTTATGTAGTAGTACTCCATGATCAATATAACCAAATGCTTTTGTCATGACTATGACTAGGACCTGTTTTTTTTTATTTAGTTCCGTTATATTTTTTCATGTGGAAACTGCTGCTGTATAATTAACCGATTTCCTTTTTCTGAACCCAACTTGATTATCTATTATTAATTTATTTTTTCGAATTTTTCACTAAGTTTATTATAATTATAGGTACCCTTTCAAATATTTGAGCCATTACTGGAATGAGAGTGAGGGGTCTATAGTGTCGTACATCTTCCGTGTTTTCTTTTTTTAATTTTGTTGTATCTATAAATTAGTTTTCAAATAATTATGTCGGGAAAATGTCTTCTTCAAGACACTTGTGATTTATTTATTTTTTACATGTTACACGCCGTTACGATTTTTTGATGGTGTATTCATTTCAGTTTTATCTAGACTGTTGACAAAGTTTTTGTAAATTTAATATTCTTTGTTGCCTTTTTTAAAGTTACTGTTTTCTATCGAAAATTCTCATGCTCACTTTTTTGTTGAAACGCTATATCAAGTAAACTAATAGTCATTTAATTTGGGTAAGTGTACTCACTATTATTTTAGTTATAAGACTGCCACAGTCAGTGTCAGTCAATCAGGTGTTGTCGCATACAGATGGTGACCACGATAGAGACGACGGCGAGCAGTCAGGTGGCGACGATAGCGCGGACCAAACAGGCGGACACGATAGTGGCATCGAGAGGCATAGGTTCAATTATAATAATAACAAAATGTATGACAGAAAACAATAATAGAGTTTGGGCTAATATTGTCCACAACTGGGAGTTTCTTCAACCAGTCACTTGTATTTTATACAACTAAACCGATACAATGCAATAAATAAACAAGTTTTGTTTTTAAGTGTTTCTTGAACAATACTTTCTCATTTCTACGTCTTCCTGACTACACAGACATACTTATCGATTAAGTTGCGCGCGCGTTGCACTCTTCCGTCACTTGCGATCCCCAGCATCCGGCTCTGTGACCTACATAATATATGTACATCGAGCCGGCTTCACGCTCTACCTTTAACGAATCATCCGTCGGCAAGGATGTACACCAGGCCCGTCGGGGGCGAGAGGGAATGGGAAGCAGTCGCCTTCTTCTGCGAAGCTGTAATGCTAGAGTAGGAGGCGGCGGGACGGGAGAGGTAAAGGAGGGTCCCCCGTCCCAGCGGCCGCCGCGGTAGACGCTCCGGGCGTCGGGAGCCGCGAGACGACTCCCGGCCACCGTAGGCGCGGGTCTGTGGACGGTGAGCAATGGGTAGCTCACCGTCCGTACGTTCACTAAACAACGACAGACCGTGTCGACGGCGCGTTCGTGTTCCACGCGCGCCTCAAAGAGATGTCAGCAAAATTGGATGGGGCCACTGAGGGCCGATGCCTGCCGGGGCTGCGGGTTGTTCGAAAGAGATACCGCGCCCCCGGAACGCAAAGGGCACATGAAGGAACATAGACGGGTTTTAGTCAGTAAAAGTCTGACACTCCCTCCCGCCCCGCCCAGGGCGGGGGAAGTTATTTGATGATTTCCCGTCTATATAGTATAATTAGTAGGTACCTCTCCACTTCAAAGAGCCACATTGACTCGAAGGTAGCTAGAACACGTATGCGGGAAGATAGGTAAGCTCAGAACATAGCCGCCCATACAAATATTTACCACCCGACAGTCAAAAACCTTTAAAATCTTGCACGCATAGTTATCGTTTATCCCGTTTTTCGCCAATTTCCAAGGAACCTTTCACATCAAGTGGTGTACATCCACCCTTAGCACCATTGCGGCCGTACGTGACAGGTGCTAAGGGTGGATGTACATTTTGGTCCTTCGAGCAATTTGAATCACGCGGTTTCCTTGACCACCGGTACGGAATTAACTGTTACGAGTAGGGTGGTAGGGAAAAGAAAGAAGAGCACTATGGAGATACACGAAGTAAACGAACTAATCAGGAGCCAGGAAGCGGACTACAACGAAATCAGAAGAATACTGGTACTCCTGTCTACTATCCGTCTGTGACCTTAGGTCGCATGGTGCAGACATCCCGAACTTATTTATATAATATGTATTTGTCTCACGTTAGGTATATGATAGGCTAGGGTTATAGGGCTGTCAGGGCTTAGTGTCGTAGGGACGGTTAGGCCTGTAGGTCTTGTAGGTTCCATAACTTATCATATATGTTCATGTAGCATCACACCCGTAGCGACATTGCGGCCGTACGTGACAGGTGCTAAGGGTGGATGTACAAGTGGCTTAAGCGCATCGGTCGAAGTCCCAGGAGTGAAACCACAGTGATAACCGCAAAAATCCCGAATAAATTGGTGTAAAAACAAACATTTTTGATACAATCACAGTACAGAAACACCTACATATACCTATTATAGGTAGGCCGCAAAAGTTTACCTTAGTGCGCACTTCGGGGTGCTGGTCAGAAAACCTCCAAGCGTGCCGTCGGTTGCTTGTCCCTCCGGACACGTCTTGAGGGAACGGCAGCTGGCTGGCCGGTGCACCCTGGGCGCGGGTAGTGATCTTCCCTGAGGAATGGGAAGAGATTCCTATTCTTTGGGGAATGTCACTGCTCGTGGCCAATATTCTGACGGGCGGGGTCCGAGGACGGACCAAGGGCGTTTCTCCGCGTGTCCCTCTGATCAGCAGAGGGCACAGCGGAGGAGTGAGGACGGGCTCGGCGTGCACTCACCCTGCCACCGAGCAGACAGAGAGGAGGGTGGTCCTTCTCTGTCACCGTCGTACATCGTAACCCCATATCGGAGTGTCGTGGTCATGTCTCGCGGCTTCGATTGGCACCGAGGGTCTTGGCTTAACCGCCCGGACCGCGAGGTAGAAACCCTCTATAAAAAGTCACCCCGAATCCCAAGCGGCGGCGCACCGTGACGGGATGTATGGCTGACGGGCGTCCCTATGGGACATCAGTCGCTAGTGCGAACCACTTGCTTTTGGTTGGATGGTTGGAAAATGATAATACTCGTGGGAACAAAATGGATACAATAAACATAAATATAATTAAAGACGCAGAAGGAGGGAAGGGGGATGCAGGGTCGGAGTCCGACTCCTCCCCCAGCATGGTGAGCGTGAGCCCGTTGGGCTCCCGCCATGAGGCGATTGATCTGGGCCAATTCTTTAGGAAGCGGCCCAGACCGGAGGACGAGCGGGCGTCCTCCGACGGCGAGCAGCTGGCCTCGGCTCGCAAGATCCCCACCAGCAAACGCGGTGGGGTCCAGGAGAGAGGCCCAGGGAGGGTGACTGCCCTGAGGAGCAGTGTTGCTGGGCGACCAGCGACACCTGCGATGGTAGGGCAGCACCCGACCGCGACGACGTCCTGCGACGAGGCAGATGCACCTGGCGGCTCCGAGGAGGAGCGTAAGTCCAAATTTATGGAAGCAGTTAATGCGGCGGTCGCGAGCGTGGCTCGCAAAAAAATGAAGGGGTCGAAGTCTCGGGCCATGCACGAGGCTTCGGCCACTATTGCGGCGGCTGCGGAGGCCCGGTTTGCGGGCGAGGTCCCGCAGCTACGGGCGGAGGTGGCCCGCCTGTCGGCGGAAATGAGGCTCCTCATGGAGGAAAATCGGAAGCTCCAGGCTGACCTGGCGGAAATCCGCGGGTCCGGTTCCCGCCAGGCGCCTAAGTCGGGTGGCCAGCGCGGCCAGCCCCAGCCCCAGCCCCAGCCCGTGCCCGTGCCAGTGGAGAACCAGGTCCTGGCCCTGGTTCAGAGGGAGTTGGCTGCATTCAACTCGCGATTCTCTGTGCTGGAGGGAATCGTGCTGCGCCCCCCTCTGGCGGCGAGCGGGACGGCCACGGGCGGCAGGCGGGCCTCCTATGCGGCCGCCGCCTGCCCCCCGGCAACCAGCCCCCCAGCAGGGCTGTGCTGGCCCCCGCGAAACCGGCTCCGGCTAAACCGGCGCCGGTGCAAAAGGCGGTGTCCTCGAGGGGCAAGGCGGCGTCCCAGCCGCCCCCGCCCCCCCCACCCTCTAATCCCAATCCTCCGGCAGAAGCCGAATGGCAAGTGGTCGGAGCGAAGGAGAAGGGGCGGAAGGCGGCCAGAGCGGCCAGGGCGGCCACCAGGAGGACAGAAGAACGGCGACGGCGCAGGCAGCGAGCTGCCGAGGCTAAGCTCCGCGCCCCGAAATCCGCGGCTGTGGTAATCACACTGCAGCCGGAGGCGGAGAAGCGGGGCGTGTCATACGGGCAGGTCCTCGGCAAAGCCAGAGCGGCGGTGAACCTCGCGGAGCTCGGCATCACCGGAGGGCTCCGGCTCCGGGTGACGGCTACGGGGGCCAGGATGTTGGAGGTCCCCGGTGCCACCAGCGGCCCGTCTGCAGACGCTCTAGCCGAAAGGCTGAGAGCGTCCCTAGACGCGGACGAGGCCCGAGTCTCCAGGCCCGTCAGATGTGCAGACCTGCGCATCCTTGGCCTGGATGACTCGGTCACCGCGGAGGAGGTGGTGGCCGCCGTCGCCAGGACGGGTGGATGCCCTGCCGAACAGGTCAGGGCAGGCACCATCCGTCCGGAGCACTCGGGCATGCGGGCTGTGACAGTCAGCTGCCCTGTGGCGGCGGCCAAGGCTATTGTTGGGGGCCGCAGACTGTTGGTGGGCTGGGTATCGGCGCAGGTCAGACTGCTGGAGCCCAGGCCCATGAGGTGCTTCCGCTGCCACGTGGGAAATCACGTGGCATGCCGATGCGCCTCAGAGGTCGACCGCAGCGGCTTGTGCTTCCGCTGCGGCAAGCCCGGTCACAAGGCCGCGACTTGCGATGCCCCGCCGCACTGCGACGCATGTGCGGGGGCTAGCAAGCCGGCCGATCACCGGGCTGGGGGCAAGGCCTGCGCCGTGCCCGCCAAAGCCGGGGGAAGGCCCCGCGCCGCCGCCGCTGTCACCGCCGCCACCGCTGCTGTCGCCGTGGCCGCAACCGCAGCCGCCGCTGAGTCCGCGCCAGCCGTCGCCGCAACGGCTATTCAGGGGGGTGCAATGGACTGCCAATAACGGCACCATTGCGCCTCCTTCAGGCGAACATCAACCACTGCGTCGCCGCTCAGGATCTGTTGCTCCAGAGCATGGCGCAGTGGTCGATACACATCGCCGTGGTCGCTGAGCCGTACTTTGTCCCGCCCAGAGAAACCTGGGTGGAGGACCTTAGCGGCTCAGTGGCCATAATTGCGTCGGCCGCCGCCGGCACCCCGTCCCTTGAGGGAGTCAAGAAAGGACAGGGGTGCGTAGCAGCCCGGTTCGGGGGGATCGTTGTAGTTGGTTGCTACTTCTCCCCGAACCGAACTCTCGCCGAGTTCCACAACTCCCTCATGGAGTTGAGTGTCGTCGTCGGAAGCCATTCCCTCCCCGTGCTAGTGCTCGGGGACTTCAATGCCAAAAACTTGGCTTGGGGTTCTCGCTGCACGGATGTGCGGGGGAGGATGCTGGAGGACTGGACCCTGGAGAAGGGTCTAGTCATCCTGAATCGGGGTTCTGTACCCACGTGCGTGCGGATGCGGGGCGAATCGGTGGTGGACATCTCGTTCGCCAGCCCCGCTCTGTCGCCGCGGGTTCTTGACTGGCGTGTTGTGGAGGGGGTGGAGACCTACTCCGATCACCGGTACATCCGGTTTGACGTCTCCGCCCCGGACTCCAGCGCGCCGGTCGTGCAGGCCCCGAGTGGTCCGCGTTGGGCGCTGAAGCAGTTGGACCGGGAGCTCCTCCTGGAAGCCTCGATCGTGCAGGCCTGGGTGTCATCACCGGACAGGCCTGCCGACATTGACAGTGAGGTGGAGTGGTTCCAGGGGGCCATGTCCGAGATTTGTGACGTGGCAATGCCCCGAGTCCCGCCGGCAGGTGTACTGGTGGTCGCAAGAGATTTCGGCGCTGCGGGAGGCATGCGTCGCTGCGCGACACCCGTACGCCCATCATCGCAGGCTCCGCATTCGGCCACCGAATGCGGCGGCCATTGAGGCGGAGCTGTACGAGGGGTACAGAGAGGCGAAGACCGCCCTCAACGAGGCCATTTCGCGGGCCAAATCTCAGGCCCGCGAGGAGTTGCTGGGGACTCTGAACGCGGATCCGTGGGGGCGCCCTTACAAGACGGTGCGGAACAAGATCCGCACCTGGGCCCCCCCGCTGACGCAAAATCTCCGGCCGGAGCTCGTTGAGGACGTGGTGAGCGCTCTGTTCCCCTCGCGGGGAGAACATCCTCCCCCGCCCATGGCTCCGCCGCCTGCGATGCCGGAAGCGGACCACACCGACGACGACACACCAGAGGTGACTGGGGTAGACCTGAGGGTGGCGGTACGTAAGCTGAAAGGCAAAAATACCGCCCCGGGACCCGACGGCTTGCCTGGGAAAGCCTGGGTCCTGGCCTCAGAGGCTCTAGGGCCCCGATTGGAGGGGCTCCTAAGCGCATGTTTGGAGAGGGGCCGGTTCCCACTTCGTTGGAAGACGGGGAAGCTGGTCCTCATTCAGAAGCCTGGGCGCCCTGCGGACTCACCGTCCGCATACCGGCCCATCGTGCTGCTCGACGAGGTGGGCAAGCTCTTTGAAAGAGTGATTGCGAGCCGCCTCGTCGGGCACCTGTCTGGGATGGGGCCGGACCTTGCGGACTGCCAGTTCGGCTTCCGCAGGGGGCGCTCTACGGTGGATGCCATCATGCGCGTGAGAGCTCTCTCGGCGGGGGATGCTGTGTCCCGGGGCAGGGTTGTGCTGGCGGTGTCGCTGGACATCGCCAACGCGTTTAACTCCCTGCCCTGGTCCTGCATTAGGGAGGCACTCCGGTACCACCGGGTGCCGAACTACCTCCGTCGGGTGGTCGGGGCCTATCTGTGTGATAGAGCCGTGATCTACCCTGGTCGAAATGGTGAATGGAACCGGCGAGAGATGTCGTGCGGTGTTCCGCAGGGATCGGTGCTGGGGCCGCTCCTGTGGAACATCGGCTACGACTGGGTGCTACGTGCTGACCTCCCTGAGGGCGCCAGCGTAGTGTGCTACGCTGATGACACGTTGGTCCTGGCGCAGGGGTGGTCGCACGAGGCGGCGGCCGACCTTATGACACGCGGGGTTGCGATAGTCGTCGAGAGGATCCGGCAATTGGGTCTCGAGGTGGCCTTGCACAAGTCCGAGGTCCTGTGTTTTCATGGGCCTCGGAACGCGCCACCGTCGGGATCCCAAATTACGGTAGGAGGGGTTTCCGTCGGCGTCGGGTCGACGATGAAGTACCTGGGACTTGTCCTCGACAGCCGATGGAACTTCGTGGAACATTTCCGACGTTTGGCTCCCAAGTTGGCACGGGCGTCAGCCGCTCTTAAGCGGCTCTTGCCCAATTTGAGGGGGCCAAACGCCTCCTGCCGGAGGCTCTACGCCGGGGTCGTGCGTTCGATGGCCCTTTACGGGGCCCCGGTGTGGGCGCGGGGCTTGAGGCGGCTTGCCGCCCATTACCTAAACGCGTCCCAGCGGGTGATCGCCATAAGGGTCATCCGCGGATACCGCACGATCTCCGGCGAGGCAGCGAGCCTCCTTGCCGGATTGCCGCCATGGGATCTGGAGGCGCTGGTCCTCGCGCGCCTACACGAGTGGCGCGCGGAGGCACTGGGCCGGGGCGAAACTCCGCTGCCGCGGCAAATTGCCGCCCTGCGGACGGAACTCCGGCTCGATCTCATGGCGACATGGAGAGAACGACTGTCGCAACCTCGTGCAGGGCTCGCCTCGATTGAGGCGGTAAGACCCCTCTTTGAGGAGTGGCTGGAGCGGCGCCACGGCGCCCTCACCTACCGCCTGACGCAGGTCCTCACCGGACACGGATGTTTCGGGAGGTTCCTGCACCTCATCGGGCGGGAGGAGACGCCCGGGTGTCACCATTGTGAGGATCGCCCCGAGGACACGGTGGAGCATACTTTGGCGGTGTGCCCTGCTTGGGCTGAGCACCGCCGAGTCCTCGAGGCGGCCATCGGCGGCGGCGCCCTCTCGCGTCCGGCACTGGTCCAGGCCATGGTCCGGAGCGAGGGGGAATGGGAAGCAGTCGCCTCCTTCTGCGAAGCTGTAATGCTAGAGAAGGAGGCGGCGGGACGGGAGAGGGAAAGGAGGGTCCCCCGTCCCAGCGGCCGCCGCGGTAGACGATCCGGGCGTCGGGAGCCACGTGACGACTCCCGGCCACCGTAGACGCGGGTCTGTGGACGGTGAGCAATGGGTAGCTCACCGTCCGTACGTTCACTAGCGACAGACCGTGTCGACGGCGCGTTCGTGTTCCACGCGCGCCTCAAAGAGATGTCAGCAAAATTGGATGGGGCCACTGAGGGCCGATGCCTGCCGGGGCTGCGGGTTGTTCGAAAGAGATACCGCGCCCCCGGAACGCAAAGGGCACATGATGGAACATAGACGGGTTTTAGTCAGTAAAAGTCTGACACTCCCTCCCGCCCCGCCCAGGGCGGGGGAAGTTATTTGATGATTTCCCGTCTATAAAAAAAAAAAAAAAAAAAAAAAAGTGCGCACTTCAAAATTCTTTATCGAAATGTTTACACCCTTACAAGGATCCGTATACATCCCTTATATGGACGCGGCTCCGGCTTTCGGTTTTAATTGTACAATAAATGTAGGAACGCCGCTGCACGCGCCTGATACTGCTACATTCTTTTTTTTTTTTTTTTTTTTTGTTGACGGGAAATCATCAAATAACTTCCCCCGCCCTGGGCGGGGCGGGAGGGAGTGATAGACTTTTACTGACTAAAACCCGTCTATGTTTCTTCATGTACCCTTTGCGTTCCAGGGGCGGTATCTCTTTCGAACAACCCGCAGCCCCGGCAGGCATCGGCCCTCAGTGGCCCCTTCCAAGTTTACTGACATCTCTATGAGGCGTGCGTGGAACACGAACGCGCCGTCGACACGGTCCACCTGAGTCCTGAAAAATAAAATACATTTATTAGATTTCAAATAACATAGTTTTTTAAGCCATTCCCTAGCGAATAACTCCCGTTCCAGCCATGCGAACGGGTTCAAATCTTCACAACAGACGGGACTCCACGCAGGCAGCGCGTGTGCTCAGAACAGAGCCGCCTTGTGTGTGTCGACGCAGATGATACCGCAACAAGCGTGATGGAGATTGAGGACATTATTCCGCGGTGACACGTTTTATTTAGGCCTTAATGTGACGTCACTGTTAAAAAGATGGATTGCGAATATAATAAAAGAGGCACAAGACGGCTTTGTGAGCCGCATGCCTGCCGCCGCGCCCGGAAGCGGGGCCCTGCGGGGGCCGGGCCCCTGGGGGCGGCATGGCGTGATATCAACACAATGCTACTTTTGTACAGGGGTTAAACAATCAAAAGGCTTTTTGGCTGTAGGAGGCGTCGGGCACAAGCGCTGCGCTCCCGGCGAGCTGCACACTGCCGGCCGCCGCGCGGAGCCCGCTGCGCCGGCCGACAGCTGCGGTGAGGTGGCACACGGTGCTAGCTGCTGCACGGGGAAAAAAAGAAATAGAACCCTCAGTGAGTGTATACGTAACAGTCATAGTAGGTACAATCTTACAAAAGTAATCAATGGAGAAAGCAACTTCCATTATAATGCCAGGTAATGCCATCCATTTCGGTAGTTTAGTATCATTTTTTTAAATATGATACTAAACTTTATTATTAGGCAGACGTACTCTTGATAAATTTATAGCTGACAGCGCTGTTGCCCGCCAGAGCCTCGGTAAATCCGTTACGTACATACATCAATTCAGTAGATCGCGATCGTATCAAAAATAAGAATTTACGTTTTCAAATATGTTGAAAAGCGTAGGGGAATGTTCGATGAGGTAGTTAGCACGTGAGCTCGCTGTAGTGCTACCGACTCGTGCCCGCCGTGCCCCGCTCACCACGTCACCACTGTGACGTCACAGCTCCGCTCTCAATCAAGAGCACGGAACAGTTCCGCTCCCGAGAATTTTACAAATTACTTAACTGCTGACAATTTGTCAGAGTTGCGCTCTGTATTGCAATTCATTGTACTTCATCATCAGCAGCTTGTCACTATTCAGCAGATCGGCCGCGGGCTCGTGAGTGTAGTATCTAACTTGTGAGGCATGTTCGCGCCGGGACTCTGCCCGGGCTCCGCGCTTGTGAGTCGCTTGTGATGCTCTGTGTAGCTGAAGTGGCCACAAGCCATGTGCTATAATGCTCGCTACTTTACATGTATGGGTGACGCATCAATAAAAAATTAGATGAAGGGACGGTGCGGCGGTGGGGCGGAGTGGTGGGGCAGTCGGGCAGTGGGACGGTGGGGCGCGGTGACTCGATGAGCGTTCGCAATTAGCGGCGCGCCTCAAACAGATAGCAGTTTCACAATTAAAAGTTGCGGCGGTTTATTATCAGCCGCACAAAGTTCCGCACTTATTCATTTCAGACGAAGCCACTGAAAAAAGTTTCGTGTTAAACACTGGACGGGATTACGAATTAAATTGCATTTCGATCTCCGCGAGTTGCTGAGCTCTGTGAGGGCGACGTGCGCACGCGCCGCTCTGTCGCGCTACTGCGCTTGTTGCGACACTAACCGCTGAAATGTAGACTCGGCACAGTTATGTAGCGATTAAAAGAAAGATGATTGAGATCAAGAGCTCACTAGGTACCACCTGGTAAATGCATTTGTAGGACTAAGATAAAACGAAGTATGTGAGAAAATTATTAACAGAAGGTGAGAACATTCAAGTATGTTTGAAAATGGAGAGCGCGAGAGACGCGAGCGAGTCGATGCGGCTGCGAGCGAACACTCACTGAAGGACTTTATCACTAAATGGGTCTTCCTCTGCATTATACAGACGCTATATTGAAATCCAATTTATTCGCTGCTGACATCGCACCGCAACACAACTAACCAGTCCCCGAGACGCGACACGCGGCGTGTCGCACTGTGTCAGCGTGTCGCCACACGCGCGGTGGCGGCACGTCAGCGGGGTCGACACAGTGTGCACCGCGTGTCACATTGTGTAAGCGTGTCGCGACACGCGCGGTGGCGGCACTTTGGTCGGCCGGGTCGACACAGTGTGCACACCGCGTGGTGCACGGAGCTCGCCGCGGAGCGCTCTCGCGGACTCTCAATTTAATTAAAGCGAGCGCTCGCAGACCGCCTCGTGGCGCCGCATACTAATCATGAATTAACGACAAGAAAAAACCGACCAATGTAAATGTGTTATATGATGTTCTATCTCGTGCAAGCCCAAAGTGGCGCCGCCACGCTGACCGGTGCCACGCTGACCGTGCCGCGCCGTGCTGTATCGCTTACCGACGACCGAGCGTAGTCGCATGACGCAAAGTCGCATGGAACATACAACACAGGTAGGTAAAATACTACTTGAACCGATAGCAAATCTCGAAAATTTGAAATAACTGCGGGTTGTTTGATAATAATCAACGTCTGTAGAAATTCTCAGTAGCGACGCAAATAATTAAATAAAAAACAGCGAGCATTAATTGTGCCATGTAACCGTACCGCACCGCACCGCTTCGCACCGCACCGCTTCGCACCGCACCGCTTCGCACCGCTCCGCACGGCATCGCCCCACACCGGCAGCCAGGCTTTTATTCATTACGTGAAACAATAGAAACGTTCTCAACCTTATCTCGTCCAATAAGATTCCACCAAAAAAGCGTCTTCAAAAAGAAGTGGCGGAGGCCGATAATTACATCCCGTGGGAGAGCGCGCAGTGCTCACTCCCGGCGGCAGCGAGCCGAGCGCAGGTGTGCGGAGTGCTGTGCAACACATCGGACAGTAAAACACAAGCGATTCTGCGCGACTCTGTGCGACATGGCGCGACACGACGCGTCTTGGCGCGACACGGCACAGTTCGCGAGCGGCAGAGCTTTTTCAGTTTGCGTATTCAATTTAACGTCGTCCGGCTTCGTTAGTTAGTCTGTTTGGCGTCGCGACGCGACTCCTAACTCGGTAAATGGCATCTTGTTTAGCTCCCCGAGGATTTTGAGTGATAAAACTTTTTGACTAGACAAAAAGAAAACAGCGTGGTGGCATATTTGCTGAATAAAATGACTTGATTCAATGAGGCCCACTCAACTATAAGGTAACGAGTGTCTGCGTGAACACGCAGCGCCGCAGTACTCGCGAGCATCGCGCGCACTGTGCGCGGAGGCGGGCTCGCAGTCGGGCACCGCGCCGCCACTGGACTGCAGCTGCCACGCCATCAGCTGTTCTCACTCGGTTCGAGCCGATATGAGAGTTGAGAGGGAGAGGGGCTACAGAGTCAATGCGACTGTTGTACGTATTGTAGGACAAGTACATTAATGTGGTTCATTAGTGCGCGGTGACGCGACACACGCGCGACACACGCGTGACGCATGTGCGGCCCATGCTATAGCGCGGAGTGTGGCGGCGCGCTGTGTGCATGAGCTGGCTGATGACGAATCACAACCGACACTACCGCGGATTGCAATGTGAACGACTCATTGTTACTAATTCAAATAAATGATATCTTTCTTTTTTATTACCGAACTGAACAAAACCACCAAATAATAAATAACGAACGATCTATCGAATGACTACAAACGTACAAGTAGGTGCAAATGATCTTGAAACATTTATAAACATATAGGGTCTTACTTATAAAAATAACGGTAATTCATACTTACTTACCTCTTAATTGACTGACTGAACGATAAAACACTATTTTAATCTGCCAACACTTAGACGGTCAGCATAGAGCATGACCAAATTATTCGACTAAAGAACGAAATCAAACGAACAATATTGAGCATAATATTAACAAAATTTACAATATAATCCATAGACCAAAAATGTTATCGTCACAGCTGATTGAAGCCCGCCATCTTACTTCTTAACTATACATCGGGTCACCGCTGTTTAAATTTTCTGTCACTGAGCTAGTACATAACAACATCTCAACGCTGATTAATGTTTATAGGTAAGATTTTTCACCTAAGACACCGTTGAAAGTGGTTTGACAAGTAGCTAAGTATTATTTAGCGTTATTTTTATAAGTAAGGCTGATACATTTTAATATCGCTAAATAAACAATTTTACTTACATAACTACCAACACAATTGGGTGACAAAATAAAAAAATAATTAAAAAAATAATCGATCAATTGGGTGATTGTACAGGTGCACAGGTGTATATTGGTACACCTCTGCTTAACCCTTCGGGGAATACACACGTGATGGTATATACAATTATTTTTAAAGGCTTAGTTGGCTGGAATAAACATGTGCACGATTCTTACCGAGGGGCCAGGCTTAAATTTGATATATGGGTACGGAATAACCGTCCAGCGTCTGGAATAGTTTTTGAACAAATGAATGAGGCACGTAAAATATTTAAGGGGCGCCTTAAGTGGTGCCAGAGAAATCAGGATCAGATCAAGATGGACATAATAGCTAAGCAGAGGGCAACCAATAACTTTAGTAAATTTTGGAAATCTACAAATAGTTTAAATACTCGGCCTGGCCTACCAGTAAGCGTTGGAGGGAAAGGGGATCCAGAGGGGATTGCTAACATGTTTAGGGAGTTGTTTGAGGTGCAGTCTCCCCTTGGTCCCTCAGTTGAGATGTCAGGTGCTGGGTCCGCCAGTCCGGGGGTGCAACCATTAGTATATGTTACAGCTGAACAGGTTAGAAATGTAATTAGAAATATGAAGAGAGGAAAATCCCCCGGGCATGACGGACTCAGCATCGAGCATTTCAAATATGCGGGGGTCCATCTACCGAGGGTCCTGTCTCTATTGTACACAATGTGTATTAGTCATGCCTATCTGCCCGCTGAGCTTATGAGGACTATAGTAGTGCCCATTGTTAAAAATCGAACAGGTGATATCTCTGATAAAGGCAACTATCGTCCTGTCTCTCTCGCAACTACGATTGCCAAAGTTTTGGACAGTATTCTTGATTCATGCTTAAAAGAATATCTGCATATGCACGATGCACAGTTTGGTTTCCAGTCCAAATTGTCGACAGAGAGTGCGATCTTAAGTCTCAAGAATACTGTCCAATACTATACTGACCGCAGAACCACGGTGTATGCCTGTTTCCTGGATCTCTCCAGAGCTTTCGACCTAGTGTCATATGATGTGCTCTGGAGAAAGCTAGGGGACAGGAGTATACCACCGGGAGTTCTCAGAATTATGCAGTATTGGTATGCAAACCAAACAAATATTGTGAGATGGTCAACAACACTCTCTGATCCATATAGGTTGGAGTGTGGTGTGAGACAGGGGGGTCTGACGTCTCCTAGACTCTTCAACCTATATGTAAATGATCTTCTGGTCGGGCTCAGCAGCATGCGAGTCGGATGCCGAGTGGGTGGTGTGACCATTAATAATATCAGTTACGCGGACGACATGGTGCTGCTGGGTCCGACTGCGGGATCGATTAAGGAGATGTTGAGAGTATGCGAGAACTATGCAGCTACACACGGACTCGTTTATAATGTCAAAAAGAGTGAATACATGGTTTTTAAGGCCGCTGGCAAGGCCCCCAACTATGTACCAAGCTTTACTCTGAATGGCTTGAGTATAAGGCGAGTAAATAATTTTAAGTACCTGGGGCATATACTTACCGACGACCTTAAGGACAATGTAGATATAGAGAGGGAGCGCAGGGCACTGGCGGTCAGAGGGAATATGTTGGCGCGCAGGTTCTACCGTTGTACTAATCAGGTTAAAATAACCCTTTTCAAAGCTTACTGTCAGGGTATGTACACGGGGAGTCTGTGGGTCAGCTTTACCAAAAGATCGCTGGAGGTCCTGCGTATCCAATATAATAACGTTTTCAGAATGCTGTTGGGACTGCCCCGTTTTTGTAGCGCATCAGAGATGTTTGCACTGAATCGAACTGACGACTTTTATGCGGTCACTCGAAGAAAAATCTCGTCTTTAATAACAAGACTGCGGGACAGTGACAACAGTATTCTAAGGACAGTGGCGGAGAACATCTACTCTCCTATTCTGAGACGTTTTGTGGGGGTGATGAACGAGTAAAGTTGTTTACTTACTGCTTGTGTGTCGCCCTCATGAAACGGTCTCAAGTAAACATGTTTTTAAATTAAATTATTATTATTCTTATTACTTTACTAACATTAGTTAATAAGACATTTACTAACACAAGGGATCCTATGTTGTCCGAAATAAAGCATTATTATTATATTATTATTTTTATTTGGTAACTTATCTCGGGACCCTAGGGTCCCGGGCCTTTGGAAGGCGTACGAGGAGCCGAAGCCAACTCGCAGAGGCCCCTTACATGGCTTTACAATGAAATAGAACACCAGCCGACAATTATCCCTGTTTGCATTATTATTATTATTATGCCTTTCCAATAGCCAGAAGCCATGAGTCTGCACGTGAGATCAGAGGGTGTACTACATCGTGCGAGTCGGCGACGACAGACAGACAGTGGGGCCCCGCCAGCTCGAGGACGAGCTGCGTCAGCACGCGATGTGACAAAAGATATGCAAATAGGGGCGCCGCCGCCGGCCCCTGATTGAGCTCAAACACGAGCACCGTATGTACCGTGCCCCCCCCCCCCCCCCCCCGCGACCCGCGCTCCACACCCCGCGCCCCCGCCGCCCGCATCTCCGCGATCACACACTTATTAGATGATCTGTTACAATGATTCGCGAAACTTACGCGCGCCGCCCTGTCTCACGTGTGCGGACCCGACACCAGCACTCCGCGCTCATCACCTACTGACTGACCGGTAATGAATGACACTCAAATTATCACTAATCTATCACGTCACACTATCTGGTACCACTCCGAAGCTGTGAGGTGCGTGAGGGGGCCGCAGGGGTGCCCGGCTCGGAGGGGAGGGGGGGCAATTAGTGGCGATGAGATAAGACGTGCAAAGTCCACCAATGATTCAAGTTTTACAATTAAAAGTTGCCGAGCGAAGCGGGGCCACGCCTCCCGCGGAAGCGGACCGTTACACCAAAAATTTACATTTACTTTGAATTTATAACTAAAATATCACTGTCAGAAACATTTGATTGTTATAAACCACACTATACAGTCACAAATCAGTGTCAGAGGTGGCAGTGGTAGCTTTTAAAAGCGTCGGAAATTATTAGAAAACCTACAATCTAGTTTTACTTTTGCCAATAATGGATGAGGAATGGCAACAAACAGCGTCATCGATCCCTCGACAGAGATAAACACTCGCGTTGCATCCACACTCGTCAGCGAGCCAGTGACGGAGCCAATCAGTCAAGTGTTGATGTGACGTCATCAGAGCATCCTCCTCCGTGCGCGGCGTGGCGTGTACTGACACAGCGCTACAAGCGACAATACCTGTCTGAGGTGCGATGTGACCCTGTCGCGACGCAACTGTGTACCTACCGCTAACTATCGGATTGTTTACAGTGCAGCAGGTCTGCAGCCTCCTCCTGGGAATATTTTCTTTATCACCAATCGTATCGTTAGAGAGCTCCGCTGTGTTATTATGTAAGTAAGGTATATTTGAAGTCGGAGTTTTTTGAGCGGGGCACGAGATCTGGCCGAACCCGGTCACGAGACGGAACTACGGTGATGTTGACCTACCAGACACGTGATCGGAGAACACAGTAGTTGGATGGTCAAAGAACTGGGTAGCAACGTTTCATGCCACAGACTGGTGTGACGTGGAGTGGCGAGGGCGTGGCGGTGGCGTGGCGGTAGCTAGGCGGTGGCGTAGCAGGGCTGCGCCGCGGTTTGGACAGTTTCAAACGTTTGGTAAGCGTCGTTGATTAAAAAACTTCATCAACGCATCTCTTTTTAGTTTTCCACGGCGGACGCCTTCTTCCTGCTAAACTTTGCCAATAAAAAGTTGCTCCGAGTGCTTTATGGAGCGCTCACACGCGCGCCCTGCACTCGTGCGTACGCCCACGCACACACGCTCGCACGCGCCGCCTGCATGCAGCGAACAGCGATCGAGTGAGCCGGCTGCCGCGTGGGAGCGCGCGCGAACTGCCTCTATGTTACTGTACAGGTGGGGTAGGTTAAGGGTTTAATCTAAGTGTTGGTAAAAACAATCATTAAACTCTTGCTGGATATAGCTGTAGTAATTCCTACATGTCGTATCCTACTTGAGGTATTCTCACGATGATGACCGTACTCGCAGGTCATGGTTCTGTGCGACTGAATGAACGAGTGTCTACGGACGTAGACGTTTTAAATAAATGAAGTCGAGTCTCGTCATAATTGTGATCCCGTGGGATCTGCGCGAAAGCCACGAGAACTTAATGACCCGCGGCGCGACTCGAGCTGCGCGCCTCCGCCGCGTGCCGCCTGTACCACGCCGAGCCGCACCTCATGACGGTGACGAGTTCTCTCTCACAGCATCTCCCTGTGAATACTCGGCTTGTAATGATGTCACAACTTACATGAGAGTTGATCCCTACTAACACTGGCAGGCTCGGTGCGGGTTGTGTGCTCTGTTTACAATAAATAAGTTCGAGTGTTTACTGCTACAGTTCCATATAACGCAAATGCTCAGTAGGAAAGAGTGCACCCGCTCACTACACACTGTTTAGAACACTTATTATTGTTTTTATGAAAGTACGTCCGGCGAGTTATTATGATAATGCGAGTGGATAGTGAACAGACGTCCCTCCGAGCCCTTTTGTGAGAGAACAAATTGTTTTATATTCCGTGGAAATTGGCGTCGAGAAGGCTGTTTGGGGCGCTAAGGGGGAGGAGTAGTATTACCCCCTCTAGCAGCGCCAGGCCGCCGGTGGCTCCGCGGCGACGGATACTGACTGTGAACTCACTGATGACAGTTTTATGAACTCGACATTTACATTTAAATTGAAAGTTAGGATTTGGACGAGCTGAGACTCAAAAAAACCTTTTGTTCTAGACAGTACATAGGTAAATACGTGACGGAACACGCCGAGCCTTTGTGAAACACTCGAGCGAGAACGACGCGGAATTCTCTAGATGTTATCTAAGGTTAGGTGTTAATTCTTAATGTTAATGAAGTTGCTTATTACTATTTTAATTTACTATGGGAGGGGGGGGGGGGGGGGGGTGACTTGTAATTGTACTCTCCTTTCTTGGAGGTAGCTGCCCAGGACTTTTCGGATGTTGCCAGGACAACAAAATTCTCCTCCATCAACCAAAATTTGATTGCCGGCCACCAGGCACTGTCGAAGGCCTCCTCTATCTCTAATAAGATCACGGTAATAAGTTTTTTCAGTTTAACTTCCCTCTTATGTGTCCCATCAAAGTGCTCCAGTTTGATTTGAGGCATATGTTGGTGAGGGCCACGAAAGTTCCTGCACGGTTGTTTAGGTATATAAAATAATGTTGTATAATTTAAGAGTTTATATAATGGCGCCTTTTTGCATATTTTTTTGGTATAGATTTTATTAATACATTTTTCTAACTTTTTTGTAAGTGGCAGTGACGGCCCCGTTGGTCTCGTGGTCGCAAGCGCGACTGGTGAGCGTGGAGTCCCGGGTTCGATTCCCAGGTCGGGCAAAAAGTGTTAATGGATTTTTCCATTCGGAATTTCTCAGTAACAGCCCGGAGTTTGGAAGTTGGTGGTGTGACACCCCCGTGTCTCGGAAAGCACGTAAAGCTGTTGGTCCCGGCTGTCATTCGTAGATCTTTAACAGTCCTTAAGGATAGTCAGAAGCCAAGAAGACTGACATCCAGTCTAAACAAGGGGTATCGTGTTGCCCAGTTACTGGGTTGTGGAGGTCAGATAGGCAGGCAATCCATGTAAAACACTGGTATTCAGCTGCATCCGGTTAGGCTGGAAGCCGACCCCAACATAGTTGGGAAAAAGATAAGCAGTCAGTCGAGCAAGACATGCAGGGCCGTTTCTGGGACTCCCGTGTAGCAGATACACGATGGGTCCTCCTTACACTTGAATCTTGCCAGGTATTTGAAAAACCCACCAGGCTCCGTCAGTATTTGTGCTGTTACTGGGTCCAAGGGATTTTAAGGCATTAAAGGATTTTAAGGCAGTCGGCACGTTCATTCCCCGCAAGCCCCGCGTGGACCCTCAGCCAGAAAAGAGACACAACTTTTCTCTGACTGAGGGCAGTACGGAGGTGCTGCGGGCCTTGACCGCCAGGAGATGCGGGGAGCTGTTATTGACCACCGCTTCCAGCGCAGATCTAGAGTCACTATATATTGCAAAGATCCGCTGAACACTCCAAATAATATCCTCCGTGGCTCTGCATATGGCCAGGAACTCCGCCTGATAGACCGTGCCATATGATGGCAGCTTAAACTTGCTGGCTGCGGCGCCGACCTTACCGTAAATTTTGCTGCCATCTGTGAAGATTTTGACAGCGAAGTCGCTGTTGGCGTCAAGACCAACACGATGGTCTATTAGGCTTTTGAACTCCAGGTGCATATGCGTTGCCGGAAGTCCATTTTCGGCCTGCCCCGCCCTTTGCTCGACCTTTGCGCGTGCTAGTTGGAAACTGGGTCCTCTTGGCTTCGTACAGGGCTGCTGCTTCCTGAATACGGATATCGAGTGGGAGTATCCCGGCCAGAATCAGAGCCGCGTTAAGGGAGACCGTGCGATAAGCTCTGCAGAGCTTCTGTGCGAATTCGCACTGAATCGGGTGAATTGGGCTTGGGGACGTGAGTCACCCCCTATTCAACTGGACCCGAGGTGGCGGCGCGTTATGATCCGAGATGGCGCCCCACTTTAAAAACGTGGGGGGGTCTAACACCGCACTGCCCCCCTGACCTGAGGAGGCCCGCACGTTCCCGGGATCCACGGCGTAAGTGTGGGAATGGAACACCGCGGTGTGGGTGTGAAATCCATGAGGATTTTCCACCACGGCAACAAAAAAAAGATTTTTTTTTATAATAACAATCGCCTCTAACATGGTCAGAGCTCTTTTTAATATTTATAGCTTGAGCATCGGAAGGGGAAAATCCTCATAGGACGCCTGGGAAGGGAGGACCCAGGCAGTGCCGGACTTTTACCGGCTAAAAACCCCTTCCGAAGCTTTACATAAATGTTTGATTACTTATATTTTTGAAAGGAATTACAATTTAATATGTACGCGTTTTGACTTTGTTTTGCTTCTCATTTTTTTAGCTATTTTTTACTACTTTATATTTTACTTATTTTTTAATATCCACGGTTTAAACACCTGAAACGTTTCAAGTATGCGGAGAATCCACCGTGCCCCGTAAATACTTGAGTGGTGATGCCAGAGTGCTCCATTTTTCTGACCGTGGTATACGCCGCGATCGCGTCAGGGAAAAACATCTTTGTGACAGAGGCTGTGTCGCCCATGCCGTACCTTCCAATCCATTCGCCAAGCGTCTCGGAACGAATAATACGCCTGACGAATGACACGGGACACAAGTCATAGTCGGGTCGCCCTTTCGCCTTCGCCAGATGATCGGCCCTCTCATTTCCCTCCAGTCCTGCGTGGGACTTTATCCAGAATAAGGAGACACACTTATTTTGCAGGTTGCAGCGTTGTAAAATGTCTCTTGTTTCCACGGCCAGGGGGTGGGGGGAGCATGGGCTAGCGATGGTTTGGAGGGCCGCCCTTGAGTCGCTGAAAATGCCGAACGTGGTCTCTTTTCGCTTGAGGACCTCTCCCGCTGCTTTGCATAGAGCCAGGAGCTCTGCCTGACAGACGGTGCAAAACGACGACAGTGTCAGTTTGAGGGCTTTGGTTTCCGTGGCACCATTCCAAAGGGAAATCGCCGCGCAAACCCTGCCCTCAATTTTGCTGCCGTCTGTGAATATTCGCACATCAAATTTGTCGTGGTTTTTATAATCCTCCTCGTCCATTAGGTTGCCGAACTCCAGGCTCATTTGCTCTGCCGGGTGTAGGGCCTCCAACGCCGAAGCCATCCGCTCGGTCTCCCGGTCCCCTAGCGCTGGCAAAGGCTTTCCCCTTTTGGCCTCGTATAACGAGGCCATTTCGCGAATGCGAATGCGTTCAGGGAGACCGTGCGGTAGGCTCTGCATAATTTTTGAGCAAAACCTCTTTGCACCACGTTCAGCTGCTTCTGCGCTCCTAACTTTCCCACGGCTGGAGCCCATGCGCTCGCGGCGTATAGCACGGTTGGTTTGACGGCTGCTGTGTAGATAATCCTTTGCACTTCCGGGTGCAGCCCCCAACTGATTCGGGCTGTTCTGGCCAGCTGTTTGTATCGGGCTATAGCTTTTTTACAGACGCCAGCCACGTGGGTGTTAAACGTCAACTTGGCGTCTATAGTGAGCCCCAATGTTTTAACGTCCTTGGACATGCCGATGTCGATCCCTCCCATGATCAGACGTGGGGTATCGTACTTTAGTTTCCGCGTCATTACCATCGCGCAGGTTTTGTGCGGTGCGAATTTCAACTTATTTTGGACACCCCTTTTGATCTCTCCAGCTGTATCACCATGGAACACTAGCACCACGTCATCGGCAAAGGCCTGGCAGTATTCGCCTCTCCTCTCAAGTTGTTTAAGGATTGGGTCCAGGAGCAGATTCCATAAAATGGGCCCGCCGATCGATCCCTGAACGCAGCCCTTGCTGGTGGTCCTGCTGTACTCTTTCCCGGCATACCGCACCCCCACGGTCCGGTCACTAAGGTAGCTGTCGATTACCCGTCTCAAATTCACTGAACATTTTTCCTCAGCCAGACGTGTTTTGATAACAGGCCACCAAGCGCTATCGAAGGCCCCCTCTATATCCAGTGATACTAGCACAAGGATATTCTTTTGGTCCAACTTTGTGCGGATGTGCTGCATGAGAGTATAGAGGGAGTCCTCGGTGCTTCTTTGGGGCATAAAACCGTATTGGCGATTACTCTAAGGATTAGTAATCGCCAATAAACTAAAACTACTAACGACTAAAAATGATAAAGTTATTAAATTTTAAAGTTTGTTATAATTTGGAAGTGTTTTCCTTAAATAAAAATTTTCCCTTTAGAGATTTTCCAAAAATTTTTACGGCACTGTGCAGGGCTCGCAGGAGCCGCGTCTAACGGTGTATTGCACTTGTATATACGGTACCTTATAAGGGTGTAAAAATTTCGCTCAGGTTAGGCTCGCTCAGGTGAGGTTCGCTCAGGTTAGGTTCGCTCAGGTTAGGTTCGCTCAGGTTAGGTTCGCTCAGGTTAGGATCGCTCAGGTTAGGATCGCTCAGGTTAGGTTCGCTCAGGTTAGGTTCGCTCAGGTTAGGTTCGCTCAGGTTAGGTTCGCTCAGGTTAGGTTCGCTCAGGTTAGGTTCGCTCAGGTTAGGTTCGCTCAGGTTAGGTTCGCTCAGGTTAGGTTCGCTCAGGTTAGGTTCGCTCAGGTTAGGCTCGCTCAGGTTAGGCTCGCTCAGGTTAGGCTCGCTCAGGTTAGGCTCGCTCAGGTTAGGCTCGCTCAGGTTAGGCTCGCTCAGGTTAGGCTCGCTCAGGTTAGGCTCGCTCAGGTTAGGCTCGCTCAGGTTAGGCTCGCTCAGGTTAGGCTCGCTCAGGTTAGGCTCGCTCAGGTTAGGTTCGCTCAGGTTAGGTTCGCTCAGGTTAGGTTCGCTCAGGTTAGGTTCGCTCAGGTTAGGTTCGCTCAGGTTAGGTTCGCTCAGGTTAGGTTCGCTCAGGTTAGGTTCGCTCAGGTTAGGTTCGCTCAGGTTAGGTTCGCTCAGGTTAGGTTCGCTCAGGTTAGGTTCGCTCAGGTTAGGTTAGGTTAGGTTAGGTTAGGTTAGGTTAGGTTAGGTTAGGTTAGGTTAGGTTAGGTTAGGTTAGGTTAGGTTAGGTTAGGTTAGGTTAGGTTAGGTTAGGTTAGGTTAGGTTAGGTTAGGTTAGGTTAGGTTAGGTTAGGTTAGGTTAGGTTAGGTTAGGTTAGGTTAGGTTAGGTTAGGTTTTTTTTTTTTTTTTTTTTTTTTTTTTATTGTTGTTCAGTTCTCCACTCCCTACCTTGAGCAGGGGCGTTGTTAATCAGGTTTTTGTTTCTAGTCGTGATTGGTATAATTTTTGTTTTGTTTGTTAGTGTTTCTTTTTTATTTGTTGCATTTGTTTTGTCTGTACTTTTTCCAAAAAATTGGGTATGTGTTCATTCGCTTGGTTTTCCTGGGTTTTATGTTTGTGTGTTTTTTTTTTTTTTTTTTATTTTGGTTACGCATTGTTTTTAGTTTGCTTCGTATTTTATTTGCATCTTAATATTTATTATTAGGTTTTATTTTTGTTTTTGCTTGTGTTTTGCTTTATTATTTATTATTAGGTTTTGTTTTTGATTTTGTTTGTGTTTTGCTTTTTTGTTTCATTTGCTTTGTTTGTTTGTTTGTTTGTTTGTTTGTATATCAGTCGTTTTCTTTACTTTTTATTTCTTTGGTTTGTGTCTATAGTTTTTTTATTTTTATATATAATTATTATGTTTGTATATCTGTACTTCGGTTTTGTTTTTGTTGGGTTTAGTACTCAACCTTTATTTGTTTAATATTTGTACACTATTAATTTGTCCATGTGACCAGCTTCTATATTTATGGATATATATAATAATATATATGTATATGTGTATATTTTGTTCTATGTTTATAATATATATAATACATTCTATCAATACTGTGCCCTTTTATATACTATTGTTGTTATAATTGTGTATCATTTAAATGTGTGCTGTTGCTTTTCTTGCTCAAGGGTCGCGCAACTCTTGATGTTACTCAATATTTTTGCGCTACCTTGAGCCCATCTGTGTGCTTTCCTTTCGAACATAAATAGATAATTGATAATAGTGTTTTGTGTGTTTAGATGTGTTTATATATATTGGCTATTTTTGGTGTATATATGTGTGTAGTCTGCTATATATATTATATATTTTTGCCGACACGTCTTTCTCAGGGGTGGCGCAAACCCTTAGCGATTGCCAATACATTGCGCTGCCCTGAGCCCTTTCTTTGGTCAAAATTGGTTATGTATTTGTAATAAATAAAAATAAATATATATAGGATAAAAGTAGAGCTCCAGTGCACCTCCCCACCCCTCGTGCTACCCACGGTCTCCCCAGAGTGTTCCTTCTTTTTATGCAGGCAACTGTCAATCACCCCGGCCTTGTTGGAGGGGGGGCCGCGCGACGCTATCATTTTCTCTTGGTGGAAAACTCCGTCTTTCGGGGCAGCTAACTCCCCGGACCACAACGCGACGCAAGGTGAGCGATGTGTGTTTTGGTGAGTGGAATGTTTTTAGTGCGTGTTATGTATATATTGTTTGTGTATGTGTTCATAGTGTTTTAGAGTAGTTGAGTGTTCCTGCTTTGTGTTTCGTCCGACGGGCTGCTGTGTTAATCTTCATTAACTGGGCCAGTTTCTCATGAAACTGGCTCCAGTTAGCCTTCTTTGAAAGCCTCGTCGTCCGCTGTGTGTGTGTTCGCTCACCTTCCTGCAGCTTTACGTTGAAGGTAGTGGCGGTGCGGCCCGAGGCCGTCGTACCTCGACCTATGTCCCAGCTTTCCGCCATGTTAAGGACAAACATCGCGCGCGCGGCTTTATGAACGTGCCTAGAGCACGGTATGCCCCCCCGTGTAGTCTCAGAAGTCGGAGTGACGCCGACGTTTGGTGCCTGCATAATTACCCCGTTGAGTGTTTTCTCCCGGGTGGGAACATGTGTGGACGCGTTTATCGCGGTGGCGCCTTCAGCAGTACGCGACGGTGGACCGCGCTATTGCGTCCCACCGCCTGCGCAACGGGCAATCTCGGCTAAACCCATTGTGAGCTAGATTATCATGTCCGGCTTTTTTGCAATTACAGCATTTGGGGGGCTCCCCGGCTAGGTGCGATGGGCATTCCGCTCTCAGATGAGGGTCGCCGCAATGCGAGCAGAGGTCCTCCGCCCCGGTGCAGTGTTTCCGGCCGTGACCGAAACCAAGGCATTTCGTGCACTGCACAAGGGGAGTCTGGTCATAGACCCTCACCCTTTGCAGGTCTATGTGTGCACGGCCTGCCTTGGTAAGGATCTGCCATACCGGGGGGGAGACCTGCAAGACCACATGGCACTCGAGAGGGTTTCGTGCTCGCTTCCGGTACTTTACGGCGACCCTCACCTCGTCCGTCTTGAGCTCGCCCAGGAGGTGTTGATTTTGTTTCAGGATCGCCCTGGCGACGTCGTCGTCCGTGTTGTAGGATAACACGTCCGCTAGCATCACCAGGGGATCCCTGTTGACGGCCTCCTCTACCTTAAGCCCTGCCGCTGAGCCCCCCAGTCTGTTCTTGACAGCCTCTAGCTCACTCCGGGTCCGGCAGCCCACGACGACCTTCTGGTCCCCGGTTTTCCGGACCTTGTCGACCCGGATGCCCGTTTCTTCCGCGTCCACCGCGATTCTAATTTTGTCGACGACGGCACTGCTGGTATCGTTGCCGTCGTCGGAACTAATTATGAGCGAGTGCAGTGGTGGCGGCGGTACATACTGCCTACCCGCCGCCGCGCTCGCATAAGTTGCTGGCTTTTCCACGTGCTCCCGCTGTCCCTCCATCGCCGCTCGGAGTCTCCTCATCTCCTCGCCGCTCTCCTTCACCAATGCGCTATGCTCCGCTAGTGAAGCGAGCAGCGAGTCAACAGCTGGAGAGGTTTCCGGGGGCGGAGTCGCCTTACTGGCGGCCACTTCGACCACTACCCCTTTTGTCGAAGCGGCGGCCGCCGCCTCTTCCTTAACTAGTTGATAAAGCCGCTCCACGGCCTGGGTGATCCCGGCTTTGAGGTCAGCCCGAAGGTTTCGTGAGTCGCCTAGGTGCGACTTTGCGCGGAGCAGGCAGTTCCGCGCCTCGGTGACCCGGTCTGTGGGTTTTTGGGGCTGTTTTGGTCCCGTTCCCGGCGATCCTCCCGCCGTCTCGACTGATGTTCTGCGCAGCGTGACTTTGCAGTCCATGGGTTGCGCAGTCCTCTTAGTAGGCTGCGAGAGGGCCGCCGCGACCGGGGCCGCCTTCTTGGGCGACCGAGCGGCTGATGACGAAGGGGGCTGGCTTGACGACGGCCTCGCGTTTTCCCACTCTCCAATGCTCCGCCTCACGGTTGAGGAAGCCTTGGGAGAGGGGACCTTTTCCTCGTCCGATGGAGAGACATGGGGACTTGTGGGGACCTTTTTTGCGGGCGTTCTGGCAAGATACATAATGGAGGAGGATTAAAAGTGGTCCCTAAATTAATTAAGTCGCAGTTTAACAAACAATAATACAAAACAAAGCGAGTGTCAATATAAGGTAAATGTGTATAAAATGTATAAATAAAATGTTTTATTGTATATGTTTAAAAACCGGTCACACGCTGTATAAGGGCGTGTGAGTCAATATGCACTTTGGGTGCACGATCCTGTCTCGATAATGCCCGGGGCAGTCAATTTTGGCTATAGAAGCCAAAATGTCAGTAAAAAGTACGGCGATACGTGTATATATATGATGGTCGTGGCCCCCGTCGTCGATTTAGACAATAAAAATTTTTCAGTCCGTATAAAAAATCAATTAAGGGTGGGCATGGGCGGGCACGAATTTTTGTGATTTGGACAGTTTTTTACTGTCGGGTGGTCAATTTTTGTATGGGCGGCTCTGTTTTGAGGGTGCACACGCGTTGCCTGCGCGGGGTCCCGTCTACTGTGAAGATTTGAACCCGTTCGCACAACAGGAACGGGAGTTATTCGCCAGGGAAGGGCTTAAAAACGCAAAAATTTCGAAAAAAATACCAAAAAACTATTATATTTAAAAAACTAACAATTGTATCCCTTTTTGTTTTTCAGGACTCGGGTGGAGCAACTTCAGGCGCGTCCAGCGGCGTCCCTAGATTTATTGTATGACTAAAAATGACAAAGTTATTAAATTTTAAAGTTTGTAAAAATTTGGAAAAGTGTTTTTCTTTAATAAAAATTTTCCCTTTAGAGATTTTCCAGAAATATTTACGGGAGTGTACAGGGCTCGCGGAGCCGCGTCTAACGGTGTATTGCACTTGTATATACGGTACCTTATAAGGGTGTAAAAATTACGTCAAAGTTTCAACAAAGTATTTTCAAGTGCTCACTAAGGTAAACTTTTGCAACCTACCTATATATAGATATATGCGTATATGTACGGTGATTTTACTAAAATTGCTTGTTTCTACACCAATTCCCACGGGATTTTTGCGGATATCGCTGCGGTTTCACTCCTGGGAGTTCGACCGATGCGCTGGAGCCAGTGACGTGGAAATTACCTTGGAAAATTGGCGAAAAACGGGATAAACACTAAATAAACGGGCAGAATTTTTGTGATTTGGACAGTTTTTTACTGTCGGGTGGTCAATTTTTGTATGGGCGGCTCTGTTTTGAGGGTGCACACGCGTTGCCTGCGCGGGGTCCCGTCTACTGTGAAGATTTGAACCCGTTCGCACAACAGGAACGGGAGTTATTCGCCAGGGAAGGGCTTAAATACGCAAAAATTTCGAAAAAAATACCAAAAAACTATTATATTTAAAAAACTAACAATTGTATCCCTTTTTGTTTTTCAGGACTCGGGTGGAGCAACTTCAGGCGCGTCCAGCGGCGTCCCTAGATTTATTGTATGACTAAAAATGACAAAGTTATTAAATTTTAAAGTTTGTAAAAATTTGGAAAAGTGTTTTTCTTTAATAAAAATTTTCCCTTTAGAGATTTTCCAGAAATATTTACGGGAGTGTACAGGGCTCGCGGAGCCGCGTCTAACGGTGTATTGCACTTGTATATACGGTACCTTATAAGGGTGTAAAAATTACGTCAAAGTTTCAACCGGTTAGGTTAGGTTAGGTTAGGTTAGGTTAGGTTAGGTTAGGTTAGGTTAGGTTAGGTTAGGTTAGGTTAGGTTAGGTTAGGTTAGGTTAGGTTAGGTTAGGTTAGGTTAGGTTAGGTTAGGTTAGGTTAGGTTAGGTTAGGTTAGGTTAGGTTAGGTTAGGTTAGGTTAGGTTAGGTTAGGTTAGGTTAGGTTAGGTTAGGTTAGGTTAGGTTAGGTTAGGTTAGGTTAGGTTAGGTTAGGTTAGGTTAGGTTAGGTTAGGTTAGGTTAGGTTAGGTTAGGTTAGGTTAGGTTAGGTTAGGTTAGGTTAGGTTAGGTTAGGTTAGGTTAGGTTAGGTTAGGTTAGGTTAGGTTAGGTTAGGTTAGGTTAGGTTAGGTTAGGTTAGGTTAGGTTAGGTTAGGTTAGGTTAGGTTAGGTTAGGTTAGGTTAGGTTAGGTTAGGTTTTTTTTTTTTTTTTTTTTTTTTTTTTTTTTTTTTTTTTTTTTTAATATAATGACAATCGCCTCTAACATGGTCAGAGCTCTTTTTATTACTGATAGCTTTAGCATCGGCAGGGGAAAATCCTCATAGGACGCCTGGGAAGGGAGGACCCAGGCAGTGCCGGACTTTTACCGGCTAAAAACCCCTCCCGAAGCTTTACATACATGTTTGATTACTTTTATTTTTTGAAAGGAATTACAATTTTTATATTATATACGCGTTTTGACTTTGTTTTGCTTCATTTGTTTACCTATTTTTTTACTACTTTATACTTTACTAATTTTTGAATATCCACGGTGATAACTTTATCATATGTATTATTATAATACATGTAAAATTATCTTTATTTTTCTTTTAAACTTTATTTCTTTTTATAACTTGGGCGGCTATTTTTTGACAATACTCTAAAAATTGTTCTCTTAGTTTCTTATTTCTTATGATGGCCGGTATGTTCTCTAAGCTAAGTTTTACGTCTGCCTTTGATTCGAATTTTAATTTTTCGTTTGCGAATATGGGACAGTCCATGAGAATGTGAGGCACATCTTCCTCAACTCCAGGCTCGCAGGCGCACGATGGGTCCTCCTTACACCTGAAGCGTTTCAAGTATGCGGAGAATCCACCGTGCCCCGTAAATACTTGAGTGGTGATGCCAGAGTGCTCCATTTTTCGGACCGTGGTATACGCCGCGATCGCGTCGGGGAAAAACATTTTTGTGACAGAGGCTGTGTCACCCATGCCGTACCTTCTGTTCCATTCGCCAAGCGTCTCGGAACGAATAATACGCCTGACGAATGACACGGGACACAAGTCATAGTCAGGTCGCCCTTTCGACCGCAGGGCGGCCTCCTTCGCCAGATGATCGGCCCTCTCGTTTCCCTCCAGTCCTGCGTGGGCCTTTATCCAAAATAAGGAGACACACTTATTTTGCACGTTGCAGCGTTGTAACATGTCTCTTGTTTCCACGGCCAGGGGGTGGGGGGAGCATGGGCTAGCGATGGTTTGGAGGGCCGCCCTTGAGTCGCTGAAAATGCCGAACGTGGTCTCTTCCCGCTTGAGGACTTCTCCTGCTGCTTTGCATAGAGCCAGGAGCTCTGCCTGATAGACGGTGCAAAAAGACGACAGTGTCAGTTTGAGGGCTTTGATTTCCGTGGCACCATTCCAAAGGGAAATCGCCGCGCCAACCCTGCCCTCAATTTTGCTGCCGTCTGTGAATATTCGCACATCAAATTTGTGGTTTTTATAATCGTCCTCGTCTATCAGGTTGCCGAACTCCAGGCTCGTTTGCTCTGCCGGGTGTGGGGCCTCCAACGCCGAAGCCATCCGCTCGATCTCCCGGTCCCCCAGCGCTGGCAAGGGCTTTCCCCTTTTGGCCTCATATAGCGAGGCCATTTCGCGAATGCGTAGGTCGAGGGGGAGGATTCCAGCCAATATCAGCGCTGAGTTCAGGGAGACCGTGCGGTAGGCTCTGCATAATTTTTGAGCAAAACCTCTTTGCACCACGTTCAGCTGCTTCTGCACTCCTAACTTTCCCGCGGCTGGAGCCCATGCGCTCGCGGCGTATAGCACGGTTGGTTCAACGGCTGCTGTGTAGATGACCCTTTGCACTTCCGGGTGCAGCCCCCAACTGATTCGTGCAGTTCTGGCCAGCTGTTTGTATCGGGCTATGGCTTTTTTACAGACGCCAGCCACGTGGGTGTTAAACGTCAGCTTGGCGTCTATAGTGAGCCCCAATATTTTGACGTCCTTGGACATGCCGATGTCGATCCCTCCCATGGTCAGACGTGGGGTATCGTACTTTAGTTTCCGCGTCATTACCATCGCGCAAGTTTTGTGCGGTGCGAATTTCAACTTATTTTGGACACCCCACGTCCGCACATGTTCGAGAGCGGCATTGGCCTGCCCCTCTATCTCTCCAGCTGTATCTCCATGGAACACTAGCACCACGTCGTCGGCAAAGGCCTGGCAGTATTCGCCTCTCCTTTCAAGCTGTTTGAGGATTGGGTCCAAGAGCAGATTCCATAAAATGGGCCCGCCGATCGATCCCTGAACGCAGCCCTTGCTGGTGGTCCTGCTGTACTCTTCCCCGGCATACCGCACCCCCACGGTCCGGTCACTAAGGTAGCTGTCGATTACCCGTCTCAAATTCACTGGACATTTTTCCTCAGCCAGACGTGTTTTTATAACAGGCCACCAAGCGCTATCGAAGGCCCCCTCTATATCTAGTGATACTAGGACAAGGATTTTCTTTTGGTCCAACTTTGTGCGGATGTGCTGCATGAGAGTATAGAGGGAGTCCTCGGTGCTTCTTTGGGGCATAAAACCGTATTGGCGAGTACTAATCCTTGGAAGCAAGTGAAACTTGAGACGAGCAACCAACATCTTCTCATAAATCTTACCCAGGACAGGCAAAAGCCCAATCGGCCTGTAAGACTTGGGAAGTGCGTACGAATCCTTTCCCGGCTTCCTGAGCACAACTATTGTTGCCCTCTTCCAGATCTTAGGGAAGTACCCGTGGGTCAAACACTTATTTAGAACAGCCAGGAAAAACTTCGGAGCGCAGGATATGGCTTGGGCACAGATATCTGCGGTGAAACCGTCAGCTCCCGGTGCTTTTTTGGGGTTAAAAGACGACACGCTTCTGTTTAGCTCGCCTAAGGTAAACGCTGGGTCATGCATCTCATCATGTCTCCAGTCATTTATCGTCTCTGCCTGTTGCCTTATTTGACAGTGTTCCGCGTTGTCGTCCTCCTGTTTATCTTCGGGATAAAAGGTTTCGGCCAATAGCCTCACCGAGCCCTCCGCGTCGAGGGGTACTCCGTCTGTTGACAGCGGTTGGTCCTCTTCTCTTGTCGAGACTCTTCCCATCACCCTATAAAGGCTCTCCCAGACTCCTTCCCTGTCTTGTTTCCCACAGAACTCCTTCCAGCTGTCAGTTTGGGCTTTCTTCTCAGCTAATTCGTATTCCTCTTTCTTTTTCAGATACGAGTCGACGACCTGGGATCTACGGACCGGCGCTGCGTTCCTGATTCTACGTCTGCTGGTGGCAACGGACTGTTTCATCCTGGCAAGTTCCTTGGTCCACCACGGCATGGTGAGTATTTCAATTTTCTTTTTTAAAGGTATGGTTTCTTTACATATTTTTGTTATTGATTCTGTGTATTTATTTACTAATGATTCTAATGTTTCAGTACTATTTAAATTTTCTAGACAATTCTCGAATTCTTTATCTTGCACAATTTGGGTAAATTTCTCACGAAATTGACCCCAATTAGCTTTCTTTGTGTTAAAAATTCGTGTGGTCCTTTCAATTTTGGTTCCCTTAGACTTTTCTAATTTTATTGTAAAAGTTATGCCGTTATGGTCCGAACTAGTAAGGCCTTCATCCACCCGCCAGCTGTCCACCAGAGGAAGCATATCATTCGAACAAGCCGTAATGTCCACGAAGCTGGTGTACCTGTTTCCACCCCTAATGGTATCAAAAGTGGGGGTGTTTCCCACGTTTAGCACATTCAGTCCCAGTTCACCCAGGGCTCCACAGATTTGTTTTCCCCTGCTATCTTCGTTGCAGCTGCCCCACCACGGGCTCTTGGCATTGGCATCGCCACCTATAATTATTTTTGAGTTCCCTGTATCGCGGCTTATTTTTCTTAGGGTCTCTAGGTAGGGCTCCAGGGGTTGGTTCGGCTCGAAGTAATAAGATACCAGGGTGATTCTCCAGGCTCTGGTTTGAACTCCCACCACGACGATGTTTTTTGTGGTGAGCTGTGGGTGCTGTATTATGTCGAGGTCATTGTCAAAAACAGCAATTGCCGCCTTTACAGTCCCTTCTTCAGTTTCAGAGCCCTGGTAAATTCGTACACCCTGGTATCCACGCATTCTTTTCACCCCTCCAACATATGGCTCCTGGAGGAGCGCTATGGTGACTTTACGCTTTACAGCTTCCAGGAGCAGTTCGGTGGTCGCCAGCTGCATTCGCTGTAGGTTGGCCTGTATAATTTTACAGCCAGGGGTATGCACTGGGACAACCTCAGCAATATGCCACGGTGGCTCGGGCTAATGCGTCCCACTTTCTCCGGACTGGGCAATCGATGCTAAATGCGTTATGTGCGCGATTCTGGTTATTTGCAAGGATGCAATTTCTACATGCTGGAGGCTCGTCAACCAGTCTCTCCGGGCACTCGATTCTTAGATGCGGGCCACCGCAGTGACTGCACAGGTCTGCGGCTTCTTTGCAGAAACGCCTGCCATGACCGTATCCCAGGCAACGGGTGCATTGCACAAGTGGCGACTGGTCCTCTACGTGGACGTTTTGGAGATCTATTTTCATTTTCTTGGCGTCAATGGCCCTTCTCCAAATCTTTGGGGAGACGCTTAGGACAATGTGGCAGTTGTGTAAATTTCGTGCCTTTTTTCTGTATCTTATAACCATCCTATTATCCGCGTCGTCGAGGCACTGGAAAACACCACGGTTTTGATTCCTTACTGCTCTAAGGATGTCTTCATCGGTGTGTACCACCAAGACGTCCTTTAGGATCAGAAGAGGGTCCTTGTTCGCCACTTCCTCGACGACGAGGTGCTCTCCCACAGCTTCCAGCCTTTCTTTTATTTTTCTTCGCTCTTCCTGCGTCTTGCACCCCATAATAACCTTCCTATCCTTCGCTTTCCTCACTCTTTCAACTTGTACCCATCCTTCCTTCGCATCCACTGCCTTTCTGACCCTTTCTAAAATATCTTCCCCAGTTTCTCCCTCGTTCTTTGAGGAGACAACAACGGAGTGCAGCGCAGCTCGGTTACCCGCCGCTGCACTCGCATAGGTTGCTGGCTTTCCGACTTGGTTTTGCTGTTCCTCCATCGTCGCCCGTAGTCTCCTCATCTCCTCGCCGCTCTCCTTCACCAACGCGCTATGCTCCGCTAGTGAAGTGAGCAGCGAGTCGATGGCTGGAGAGATCTCCGAAGGCACAGTTGTCTTACTGGCGGCCACTTCGACTACCACCCCTTTCGTCGAAGCGGCGGCCGCCGCCTCGTCCTTCACCAGCTGGTACAGCCGCTCCACAGCCTGGGTGATACCAGCTTTCAGGTCGGCTCGGAGGTTTCGTGAGTCACCCAAGTGCGACTTCGCACGGAGCAGGCAGTTCCGTGCCTCGGTGACCCGGTCGGTGGGCTTTTGGGGCTGTTTTTGGCTCGTTCCCGGCGATCCTCCCGCCGTCCCGACGGATGTTCTGCGCAGCACGACTCTACAGTCCGAGGGTTGCGCAGGCTTCCTGGTAGGCTGCGAGAGGGCCGCCGTGACCGGGGCCGCCTTCTTGGGTGACCGAGCGGCTGATGATGAAGGGGGCTGGCTTACTGATGTTTTACCATTCTCCCACTCTCCGACGCTACGCCTCACGTTTGAGGAAGCCGTGGGAGATGGGGCCTTTGTTTCAGTCGTTGGAGAGACAACGGGGCTGGTGGGGGTCTTTTTAGCGGGGGTTCGAGCGAGGTACATTATTAGGGAGTATTAACGAGCACTAGATTAAAGTACGGCGCAATAAAATAAAATTGTCAGTACAAAACTGGTATAAATATAATATAAAATAATGTATAATTTTTTACAGTGTGTATAATATATTTAAAAGATACTAATCACACGCTGCACAAGGGCGTGTGGGTCAGTATGCACTTTGGGTGCACGGTCCTATCTCAATAAAACCCGGGGCAGTCAATTTCGGGTATAGAAGCCAAAATGTCTAATAAAAATACAGCAATATATGTATATATGGGGTTGTCGTGGCCCCCGTCGTCGATTTAGATGAAAAAAATTTTTTCGTTTGTATAAAAAATCAATTAAGGGTGGGCATGGGCGGGCACGAATTTTTGTGATTTGGACAGTTTTTTACTGTCGGGTGGTCAATTTTTGTATGGGCGGCTCTGTTTTGAGGGTGCACACGCGTTGCCTGCGCGGGGTCCCGTCTACTGTGAAGATTTGAACCCGTTCGCACAACAGGAACGGGAGTTATTCGCCAGGGAAGGGCTTAAAAACGCAAAAATTCCGAAAAAAATACCAAAAAACTATTGTATTTAAAAAACTAACAATTGTATCCCTTTTTGTTTTTCAGGACTCGGGTGGAGCAACTTCAGGCGCGTCCAGCGGCGTCCCTAGATTTATTGTATGACTAAAAATGACAAAGTTATTAAATTTTAAAGTTTGTAAAAATTTGGAAAAGTGTTTTTCTTTAATAAAAATTTTCCCTTTTGAGATTTTCCAGAAATATTTACGGGAGTGTACAGGGCTCGCGGAGCCGCGTCTAACGGTGTATTGCACTTGTATATACGGTACCAAATAAGGGTGTAACAACGTTGACAAAGATTTTTAAAGTGCTTAGGAAGGTAAACTTTTGCAACCTACCTATATATAGATATATGCGTATATGTACGGTGATTTTACTAAAAATTGCTTGTTTCTACACCAATTCCCACGGGATTTTTGCGGATATCGCTGCGGTTTCACTCCTGGGAGTTCGACCGATGCGCTGGAGCCAGTGACGTGGAATGATCCTTGGACAATTGGCGAAAAACGGGATAAACGGTAACTAAACGGGCAAAATTTTTGTGATTTGGACAGTTTTTTACTGTCGGGTGGTCAATTTTTGTATGGGCGGCTCTGTTTTGAGGGTGCACACGCGTTGCCTGCGCGGGGTCCCGTCTACTGTGAAGATTTGAACCCGTTCGCACAACAGGAACGGGAGTTATTCGCCAGGGAAGGGCTTAAAAACGCAAAAATTCCGAAAAAAATACCAAAAAACTATTGTATTTAAAAAACTAACAATTGTATCCCTTTTTGTTTTTCAGGACTCGGGTGGAGCAACTTCAGGCGCGTCCAGCGGCGTCCCTAGATTTATTGTATGACTAAAAATGACAAAGTTATTAAATTTTAAAGTTTGTAAAAATTTGGAAAAGTGTTTTTCTTTAATAAAAATTTTCCCTTTTGAGATTTTCCAGAAATATTTACGGGAGTGTACAGGGCTCGCGGAGCCGCGTCTAACGGTGTATTGCACTTGTATATACGGTACCAAATAAGGGTGTAACAACGTTGACAAAGATTTTTAAAGTGCTTAGGAAGGTAAACTTTTGCAACCTACCTATATATAGATATATGCGTATATGTACGGTGATTTTACTAAAAATTGCTTGTTTCTACACCAATTCCCACGGGATTTTTGCGGATATCGCTGCGGTTTCACTCCTGGGAGTTCGACCGATGCGCTGGAGCCAGTGACGTGGAATGATCCTTGGACAATTGGCGAAAAACGGGATAAACGGTAACTAAACGGGCAAAATTTTTGTGATTTGGACAGTTTTTTACTGTCGGGTGGTCAATTTTTGTATGGGCGGCTCTGTTTTGAGGGTGCACACGCGTTGCCTGCGCGGGGTCCCGTCTACTGTGAAGATTTGAACCCGTTCGCACAACAGGAACGGGAGTTATTCGCCAGGGAAGGGCTTAAAAACGCAAAAATTCCGAAAAAAATACCAAAAAACTATTGTATTTAAAAAACTAACAATTGTATCCCTTTTTGTTTTTCAGGACTCGGGTGGAGCAACTTCAGGCGCGTCCAGCGGCGTCCCTAGATTTATTGTATGACTAAAAATGACAAAGTTATTAAATTTTAAAGTTTGTAAAAATTTGGAAAAGTGTTTTTCTTTAATAAAAATTTTCCCTTTTGAGATTTTCCAGAAATATTTACGGGAGTGTACAGGGCTCGCGGAGCCGCGTCTAACGGTGTATTGCACTTGTATATACGGTACCAAATAAGGGTGTAACAACGTTGACAAAGATTTTTAAAGTGCTTAGGAAGGTAAACTTTTGCAACCTACCTATATATAGATATATGCGTATATGTACGGTGATTTTACTAAAAATTGCTTGTTTCTACACCAATTCCCACGGGATTTTTGCGGATATCGCTGCGGTTTCACTCCTGGGAGTTCGACCGATGCGCTGGAGCCAGTGACGTGGAATGATCCTTGGACAATTGGCGAAAAACGGGATAAACGGTAACTAAACGGGCAAAATTTTTGTGATTTGGACAGTTTTTTACTGTCGGGTGGTCAATTTTTGTATGGGCGGCTCTGTTTTGAGGGTGCACACGCGTTGCCTGCGCGGGGTCCCGTCTACTGTGAAGATTTGAACCCGTTCGCACAACAGGAACGGGAGTTATTCGCCAGGGAAGGGCTTAAAAACGCAAAAATTCCGAAAAAAATACCAAAAAACTATTGTATTTAAAAAACTAACAATTGTATCCCTTTTTGTTTTTCAGGACTCGGGTGGAGCAACTTCAGGCGCGTCCAGCGGCGTCCCTAGATTTATTGTATGACTAAAAATGACAAAGTTATTAAATTTTAAAGTTTGTAAAAATTTGGAAAAGTGTTTTTCTTTAATAAAAATTTTCCCTTTTGAGATTTTCCAGAAATATTTACGGGAGTGTACAGGGCTCGCGGAGCCGCGTCTAACGGTGTATTGCACTTGTATATACGGTACCAAATAAGGGTGTAACAACGTTGACAAAGATTTTTAAAGTGCTTAGGAAGGTAAACTTTTGCAACCTACCTATATATAGATATATGCGTATATGTACGGTGATTTTACTAAAAATTGCTTGTTTCTACACCAATTCCCACGGGATTTTTGCGGATATCGCTGCGGTTTCACTCCTGGGAGTTCGACCGATGCGCTGGAGCCAGTGACGTGGAATGATCCTTGGACAATTGGCGAAAAACGGGATAAACGGTAACTAAACGGGCAAAATTTTTGTGATTTGGACAGTTTTTTACTGTCGGGTGGTCAATTTTTGTATGGGCGGCTCTGTTTTGAGGGTGCACACGCGTTGCCTGCGCGGGGTCCCGTCTACTGTGAAGATTTGAACCCGTTCGCACAACAGGAACGGGAGTTATTCGCCAGGGAAGGGCTTAAAAACGCAAAAATTCCGAAAAAAATACCAAAAAACTATTGTATTTAAAAAACTAACAATTGTATCCCTTTTTGTTTTTCAGGACTCGGGTGGAGCAACTTCAGGCGCGTCCAGCGGCGTCCCTAGATTTATTGTATGACTAAAAATGACAAAGTTATTAAATTTTAAAGTTTGTAAAAATTTGGAAAAGTGTTTTTCTTTAATAAAAATTTTCCCTTTTGAGATTTTCCAGAAATATTTACGGGAGTGTACAGGGCTCGCGGAGCCGCGTCTAACGGTGTATTGCACTTGTATATACGGTACCAAATAAGGGTGTAACAACGTTGGTTAGGTTAGGTTAGGTTAGGTTAGGTTAGGTTAGGTTAGGTTAGGTTAGGTTAGGTTAGGTTAGGTTAGGTTAGGTTAGGTTAGGTTAGGTTAGGTTAGGTTAGGTTAGGTTAGGTTAGGTTAGGTTAGGTTAGGTTAGGTTAGGTTAGGTTAGGTTAGGTTAGGTTAGGTTAGGTTAGGTTAGGTTAGGTTAGGTTAGGTTAGGTTAGGTTAGGTTAGGTTAGGTTAGGTTAGGTTAGGTTAGGTTAGGTTAGGTTAGGTTAGGTTAGGTTAGGTTAGGTTAGGTTAGGTTAGGTTAGGTTAGGTTAGGTTAGGTTAGGTTAGGTTAGGTTAGGTTAGGTTAGGTTAGGTTAGGTTAGGTTAGGTTAGGTTAGGTTAGGTTAGGTTAGGTTAGGTTAGGTTAGGTTAGGTTAGGTTAGGTTAGGTTAGGTTAGGTTAGGTTAGGTTAGGTTAGGTTAGGTTAGGTTAGGTTAGGTTAGGTTAGGTTAGGTTAGGTTAGGTTAGGTTAGGTTAGGTTAGGTTAGGTTTTTTTTTTTTTTTTTTTTTTTTATATTGTTGTTCAGTTCTCCACTCCCTACCTTGAGCAGGGGCGTTGTTAATCAGGTTTTTGTTTCTAGTCGTGATTGGTATAATTTTTGTTTTGTTTGTTAGTGTTTCTTTTTTATTTGTTGCATTTGTTTTGTCTGTACTTTTTCCAAAAAATTGGGTATGTGTTCATTCGCTTGGTTTTCCTGGGTTTTATGTTTGTGGTTTTTTTTTTTTTTTTTTTTTTTTTTTTTTTTTTTTTTTTTTTTTTTTTTTTTTTTTTATTTTGGTTACGCATTGTTTTTAGTTTGCTTCGTATTTTATTTGCATCTTAATATTTATTATTAGGTTTTGTTTTTGTTTTTGCTTGTGTTTTGCTTTATTATTTATTATTAGGTTTTGTTTTTGATTTTGTTTGTGTTTTGCTTTTTTGTTTCATTTGCTTTGTTTGTTTGTTTGTTTGTTTGTTTGTTTGTATATCAGTCGTTTTCTTTAATTTTTATTTCTTTGGTTTGTGTCTATAGTTTTTTTTTTTATTTTTATATATAATTATTATGTTTGTATATCTGTACTTCGGTTTTGTTTTTGTTGGGTTTAGTACTCAACCTTTATTTGTTTAATATTTGTACACTATTAATTTGTCCATGTGACCAGCTTCTATATTTATGGATATATATAATAATATATATGTATATGTGTATATTTTGTTCTATGTTTATAATATATATAATACATTCTATCAATACTGTGCCCTTTTATATACTATTGTTGTTATAATTGTGTATCATTTAAATGTGTGCTGTTGCTTTTCTTGCTCAAGGGTCGCGCAACTCTTGATGTTACTCAATATTTTTGCGCTACCTTGAGCCCATCTGTGTGCTTTCCTTTCGAACATAAATAGATAATTGATAATAGTGTTTTGTGTGTTTAGATGTGTTTATATATATTGGCTATTTTTGGTGTATATATGTGTGTAGTCTGCTATATATATTATATATTTTT